>CM065819.1:33317143-33322500 GCA_033398695.1 Orobanche coerulescens | reverse complement strand
AATCCCATGAAAATAGATATATATTCAGAACAATTAGCTATTCATTCATTGTACAATTATAACTGACTTTGATATGAACACTCTCCCTCAATTAGAACACAAATGGCTAATCGGAATGTTTAAACTATGAAACTGTATTTAGCACTTCTTCAAGATAAAATTCCAAACGAAGTGAGACGTCATTCACTAGAAAATGGATCAAGTTACGAACCACATAATTAAAGTGTAATCAAGAGTATGTGTACCGAGTGTAAAATCTTGCTACAGAAAAGCAGAAGCAAAAATGATGTAGGATCATAAACTACTCTAAAATTTCAAATTATTAGGAAAAAAAAAAGATAAGGAAATAAGCAGACAGATGACACAAAAATATGTGGTGTAACTAAGATCATAATATCATTTCATTATTGTGATCTTACATTTACTTCAAAGTATCAAGTTTAATTCTTAGACAGTTAGACTCAAAGCATTATAAAAAAGAACACGACTTAACTGAACCAACCTTGTAAAAGTACTTCTTTCGCAATTTGATGGCAGTACGTACACATCTCTTGACTCCGATCTTTAATATATTATCATTAAATATCTGCAAAATATTCCATCAATAAATCAGAGGAAGGGGGGGTAGGGGGAGGGGGGAGGGAGGGAGAGAGGGAGAGGGGGAGGGGGAGGGGGAGGGGGCGAGAGGGAGGGAGGGAGGGAGAGAGAGAGAGAGAGAGAGAGAGAGAGAGAGAGAGAGAGAGAGAGAGAGAGAGAGAGAGAGAGAGAGATGGGTTGTATCCATTACAGATGTTCAATGGATACAAAACCTATCCCACCATCTAATGTAGATTCGCAACAGCAAAAAATTGAAATGCAGCACTAGATTGATCACAGGAATCAATTTCATTTTTCATAGGAATTAAAATGGAGACTCGATGCTTGTATACTCCCACAAACAAATATGAATTGAGAAAAACACTGCAGGGTAATAAAACCTTTAAAACGGTAAAGTAGGGAAACCTTTGACCACACTTGGTTTACTAAACTCATAAGAAAATAAGATTCTCAATTAACACCTGAGTTAAAAGTGAGATTTGTAATACAAAGCAAAACTGCAAATCCAATACAGCGTCATCACAGACACAGGGCAATAAATTCTCAACAAATATCAGATGAAGTCAAGCAAAGAAGCTATAATAAGCTATGTCCAATATGGAACCCACATCGATACGCTAGCCTTACTGTCAGAGAACATAACATTTTATCATGCATCATGCTAAAGGTAGCTTAGCACATGTCCAATGCAAATGAATAAGCATAAGTTAAGTAACATTAGGGAAAAAGTTGGGTTCGGTGGATCTGATGCTTATCGTCTGTGCTTAAACCATACTTAGATGTACTACAATACTCTTATTGGTAACTATAGGAGTACTAGTGTACTCACAGTTATATACGAGTATTATTGCTTCACTAGTAGGTTGGGAAAGGTAGAATTGATTCAGTACAACAACAGAATCAAGAAATGGCATAAGGCAGTACTACACACACAATTCACAGATAAAGAAACACTATCCACATGCCTTTATTAGGTCGTCAATTGAACGAGTTCCTCTGATAATTTTCTGTCGGTTCATAATCAGAATAGCTGCTACACAAAAAACAGGCAATTCATCATCACCGTTTCTTGTGGAAACTACGAGGGTACGTATCTGAAAATGGTCATCCCTTGACCAGAAAGTTTTTGTCAAGCCGCAAAATGGTTTAGCCGTTAGAGATCCGGTTCCAGTGTTGTCAGAAATCGAGCGCTCTACAGTTCCATGTTTGGATGGAAACTGACTCTTGGAACCAACACACTCAGTGCTTTCGTCTCCTGATTCGGCTTCTGTTTCTTTAGTTAACTGTATAGCCAATACTTCCGGGCCGCTTTCGTCCAGAAGACACAATGAAGCGTTAAAATCAGCAGCCCATATCATCTGCATGGGACAAAACCAATAAAACTGAGCAAAATATTTATGCACACTATCTTTCATAGATAATGACATGCATACGCATAATGTTAACAGATGTGAAGAATATTTAGAAAAGGTTAGCCATCTGAGATATGCCTTAACATGATAATGCTGTGAACAACATTCACTCTGCATTTCTTGATTCTGAGACCAACATGTCCATAGTACAGTTTATTTAAATAGTACTGGCAACATAATACAACCAATATCAAACCCGCCGGCTTGATATCACAAAAAAGACGCGTGTATCAGGAGGGCCACTAAAAACCCACAACACTACCACATCAACAAAGATCACATTAGCTGATCATCTGTCTTTCTCCTATCAAAGATGGGAAAGAAATAGGGTTATTTCTATGAGGGAAAACAACATTCTTGCTATTAAAAGCATCCTAACAGAACTTTTACACCATTATTTTCATTAACACATAATCAACATCTATCTTAATCTAATATCTATTTGCTAATTGGTTATTAGAAGTATTCATTTGAAAGCATATTTGAAGCAAAAATTTGAAGAAACTCAACATCTTTAGCACAAAAACACAAAGGTCATGGTCTAATCTAAATAATATTGTATGCCTTTAGTCCATGGATTATTCTTTCCTGAGAACACGAGGGATATTAGGTAGCCTGAGAATTTTCCTGAGGCACTGGCATGGAACGGGTAACTCTGCCTGTGGGTGTCTTCTTGACATCCATTGCCGGTCCCAAGCCCGGATAAAAGAGGAGGGTTGCGGTAGGTTAGTGGCAGCCAGCGTAAAACTCGTCACATTCCATGGACATGAATCAAACATTGAAAATCGTTGGGGCGTCTCCTCAGAAGCGACGCGCTGCATTTCATAGGCCCGGGTGCAGTGATAAGTATGCGAGGGTTGCTAGGTCGTCGCCCAGAAGCGGCGCGCCACCTTTACATCTGAGGGTGGTGTCAAATGAGCAAGGATGCGCTACACTTCATAGGCCCGGGTGTAGTGGAAAATATGCAAGGGTTGCTAGGTCGTCGCCTGGAGCGCGCGCCACCTCGAAGTATGGGTGTGGTGTCAAATGTGCAAGAATCCTTGCAGGCGTGGACGAGACAGAGAAGTTAGTTCTTGCGGCTAGTAAGGGTAGTAAGGTGCGGTTTGGAACTTGGAACGTTGGCTCTTTGTGGGGAGATCGGCGAAGTGGGGAGGTTATGAAAAGGAGGAGAATTCACATAATGTGTCTACAAGAGACTAAGTGGGTTGGCGAGAAGGCAAGAGTGTTAGCTCCTTGGGGTTACAAGCTTTGGTACTGGAAAGGATAGAAGTAGAAATGGAGTGGGTATCGTCATTGATAAAGAATTCATTGATGATGTGGTGGAAGTGTCAAGAAAGAGCGATAGAATAATGAGTATTAAGCTTGTGATAGGGGATGAGTTTCTAACTATCATAAGTGCTTATGCACCACAAGTAGGATTGGATGCATCGATCAAACAAGAATTTTGGGAAGATTTGGAAGAGGTTGTCGAACGAATTCCTATGGGTGAGAAATTGATCATTGGTGGTGACCTCAATGGGCATGTCGGTGTTAGCAGAGATGGCTTTGAGAGCATTCATGGTGGCTTTGGTTTTGGGGACAGAAATGAAGCAGGAAATGATATATTGGATTTCGCATTAGCTCATGACTTGGGTATTATGAACACTTGGTTCGAGAAAAGGGACTCTCATTTGGTGACATATAGAAACGGAGGTAATGCAAGTCAGATTGATTTCTTTTTAGTAAGGAATGTTTGGAGGAAAAGTTTTACTAATTGCAAGGTAATACCCGGTGAGAGTGCTGCAACACAGCATATGGTTGTGGTGCTTGACTTTCGAGGTAAGAGGCACTTAAGAAAGAGAAGACCACAAGTTGACCCTCGAATTAAGTGGTGGAAGCTCCAAGGGGAGAGTCGACATACTTTTGTGGCTAAGATTGCTGATAGTGGTATTTGGTCTGGATATAGATTCGATGTGGAACTTGTTGGAACACAACATAAAGGAAGTTGCAAAAGAAGTCCTAGGAGAATCTAAAGGAAACAGACCATCAAGTAAGGACACATCTTGGTGGAATGATGAAGTTAAGCAAGCGATAAAGACCAAACGTGAATGTTATAAGGTACTGGGTAAATGCTCGAGCGATGAGAATTATGAGAAGTACAAGAAAGCTCGAATAGAAGCTAAAAAGGCAGTGCGAAATGCCCGATCAAAGGTCAATCAAGAATTATATGCAAGATTAGATACTAAAGAAGGGGAAAAAGATA
The DNA here is from genome assembly GCA_033398695.1 of Orobanche coerulescens. Lineage (NCBI taxonomy): Eukaryota > Viridiplantae > Streptophyta > Magnoliopsida > Lamiales > Orobanchaceae > Orobanche > Orobanche coerulescens. The sequence continues at coordinate 33,318,249 of CM065819.1, read as the reverse complement.
TCTATAAACTTGCTCGAATGAAAGAGAAGAAGACGCGAGATATTGGAAAAGTTAAATGTGTAAAAGATACTGACCAAAAAGTTTTGGTTCAAGATAAAGAGATAAAAGGGAGATGGAGGTCATACTTTGATACCCTATTCAATGGCCATCAAGAACAAGATATTGGGAATTTAAACATCCCCTCAAGTATGGTTAACCGAGAGTTTAAGTGAAGAATCCAAAAGGGTGAAGTGACAATTGCATTGAAGAAGATGGGGTCAAAGAAAGCAGAAGGACCAGATGGTATACCTATTGAAATTTGGAGGTGTTTGGGGGAGAGAGGGATCGAATGGGTAACTATGCTTTTCAATAAGATTTGGAGAAGCAATAAGATGCCATCAGCATGGAGGAAAAGTATTCTCGTCCCTTTGTATAAGAACAAAGGTGATGTTCAAGATTGTTCTAATTATCGCGGAATTAAACTAATGAGTCATACCATGAAGTTGTGGGAACGAGTGATTGAACAAAGGCTCAGGAAATGTGTGAAGATAACAGAAAATCAGTTTGGATTTATGCCTGGAAGATCGACCATGGAAGCAATTTATCTTATCAGTCAGTTGTTGGAACATTATAGTGATAAAAAGAAAGATCTCATATGGTTTTATTGATTTAGAGAAGGCATATGATAAAGTACCAAGAGAAGTACTTTGGTGGGCCTTAGCAAAGAAGGGTGTATCGCGGAAATATATTGACATTATAAAGGACATGTATGAGGAGCTAGTACAAGTGTACGTACTAATGTTGGGAGGACGAAGAATTCCCTATTACGATTGGGGTGCATCAAGGATGCTCTTAGTCCTTTTCTCTTTGCCATAGTCATGGGCCGAATTGACAAGAGAAATTCAAAATGACGTGCCATGGTGTATGATGTTTGCAGATGATATTGTGTTGATTGATGAAACGAAGGTTGGAGTCAATGTGAAATTGGAACTTTGGAGGATACTTTGGAAGCTCGAGGCTTTAGCCGAAAGTGAAGAGTAGGCAATATATGGAGTGTAGGTTTAGCGAAACTTGATGATAGAGAGGCGGGGATGATCACATTTGATGGGAAAGTTGTTCATGGATCC
>CM065819.1:32969643-33312143 GCA_033398695.1 Orobanche coerulescens | reverse complement strand
CTCATGTAAGCTATTTACTTTTGCGTCTTTGTTATTCTCTTCAAACAAATCTAGAACAGGTAGAGCAGGGAAATCCAAATAACTTTCAGTTACATAATTTGACTCATCTGATCCATGAGCAGTGGGAGAACTGCAATTGCATGGATCAGGTGAAAGTATATGACCAGAGGAATCATATGCTCCTCCCTTGGCGCTGCCTCGTACACATACAAGGTAACCAGAATCATTAGAGCTTTCCTTTGGACATGAATAAGATTTATCTGAAGATTTACAATCCAAAACAAAGTTATCGTCTATAATGTTAACACTGGCTTCCGTAGTTCGTCCACTTTGAACTTCAGTATCCCCTCCCCCATCTTCTCTGGAACTAATCCTCATGTCCATGACCTTCGACCCTACTATATAGGCCAGAGAACCAGTTCCTATGCTTGAGTGCATAACTTGACATTGCTTCACAAGGTCTCTGTAACGTTCTCTGCAAAAGATTCACAGTTAATCAATTTGCAGTTACCGATATACATGATAGGAGTATGCCTCAGACAACAATTTTTATTCTATGAAAATTTATGAAACAGAAAAGAAAGGTAAACAACACAAGCAAGCACAAAATAAAGTGCAGGTAAGTCTTATTCCAAGAATAATTGCATTAACAGGGTGAGGGCTACATAATAATTTGGAAATTATCAAATATGCCGGTGCAACACATTCAATAAGCCAGCACGAGAGAGAGAGAGAGAGAGAGAGAGATGACAAACTCCTTATCTCCACCAATTAATGTCATCATCACGCCCGCCCCCAACACAGCCATATGTACTGGCCCAACAAGCACATAGGGAAAGCATGGCCTCCAAAATGGCATCCTTACATAATACCATATCTAGCTCAACCATTTGTACTTTAGCCAACCGTCATTTTCTCCTCAAGTTAAAAAACTCTCAAACCAGATGTATTTACACATTTTTGTTGGGTCCAAATTCATCATCATGAACTACACCTTAATCCCAACTATGTTGGGGTCCGTAACATGAAGATTATAATATCAATTAATTGCCTAAAATCAGTTAACACTGTGAATTGATGCAATAAGCAAAGTGACAAATTTTACGCCGGACGCCCTTCTTGTCGCAACCTTCATATGAAGGAGAAATGAGATGAAATTCCAAAACTATCAACATCATAGGTTTTTCGAGTTATATAGTAAATCTCATGAGATGGCAATGAATTGAGATAATTGTTATAGTCATATCACATTACGTGATCGATATTGTAAAAATCAACACGTACATCATTTAACATGACTTTTGTTGGGTCCAAAATAATAATGCACGTTTACTTTTTCAACTAATACATGAAACAGCCAAGTCATTAATGCAGACATGCATTTGCTCAATGCATCAGCTGATAAAGTAAGATGCATAGCAGTATTTTTAACTCCAGAAAAATGATGTGGGGTTACTTTTCCAGGTTGGGAGAAAAATGATAACCGTGTTCCAAGATATTACCACCCCATCCTTCCGGCGATGTGTCTTGTTCTAATACTGATTAGATTAGGATATGGAGTATCTTTATAGATAGGAAAGCCAGATCCTTCACGTTCTTAGATCCTTGAGGATCCTTCTTGTACAGCCTATATAAGGGCATATATGTGCTATTTGTCGGGGTTTAAACTCTGGAATTCGACAATTATGTGAATAGTAAGAACACTTCTTGTTGTAGGATTGAGAATCCTTACTTTTTATTGTAGATATAAAATCATGTCTCAAAAAGTGGATCATGTATTATAATAGAGAGATGTGATGTGACATAAAGTAGATATAGAATGTGTCAGAAGTGGTAATTGAAATTTGAGTCTCAGCACAAACAAGTCTTGGAATTCAAAATACATATCCAGTTTTTCGAACCGCAGACAAACAGGCCTAAATGTCTCTCTATCAATGAAATCAATACACAATTTTCCTACATTTTATTGCTTTCTATCTATGATTGCAATTATTGTTTGCTGCAACACATTATCAGCATATAGTTCAAGCAAAAAAAATATTCTGCATTTCTTCCGGCTAGAAACCCTAGCCCATCCATCGCGTCACACGCTACCACCACGCACCTGCTCACCGTGCGTAACCCAGCAGATCGCCGCCCTGACCCACGTCATGCTTTACCGATCGTACGCCGTGAATCTATCCGTCTCCTTCCTTCTGCAGACGTGCGCCATCGTGATACATCACAACCCATTGGTAGCTGCAACCCAAGTCACCTCCCTCCCCGAAAATCAACCGAGTTGCACCGTCTCCGTCGATCTGCCACTGATCCAGTGACACAACTGCCCGATCCAATTTGTCCAGATCATGGTTATCAGGAAGACGATTAGTCGTCGACTAGTCTACAAGTCGACATTACTATATATATAATAGGGCGTCATGAAACGACGCACCTATATATCGTTTTGAGGGATGTGCCTTTTTGAAATTAAAAATTGAATTATGCAAGTATAGGCTGTATAGCTGAAAGAATTAATCCAACACCATAATTCAAATTTGGAGCCCAATATCGCCATATCGGTTAAAAATTCAAAGCCCAAAGAGAATTAATGTCCTGAACTAAGCCCACCCCATTCTCTCTTTTCCTCTCTCTCTCTCCCCCTCATTAAAGTAAAATATGGAATGCAAGTGAAAAGAAAGACAGGAGATTCCTTCTCTCTCTCTCTCCTCCTACATTCAGCTTAATTTGAAAACATAATTTTATCTGAAAAAAGTATTTCTAAAATAAAATATTAATATTTAATTAAAATTATTAAGTGAATGAAAATTTTAATTTATCAAAATTAAAAAATATCTAAATAAAACCATTATACAAACTACAATATTAGTATAGTGAAATAAAATAATTTGAAATGAGTTGTATTCTATTAAAATAAATAAAATTTAAAATTTCTATCTTGATCAGATTAATTTACTTAAACAGTACGGAGTGAGTAGTTTATACCAATCAGCAGAATGATTAACCCTTATCTAATAAGGGAAAAGAAGAAAAAGACTCTAATTACCAATCATTAAGAGCATGTGCATCCGTGTGGTTATAACTTATAACCAACTCTCGCTCCAACACATTACTATATATATACAATGCACCGTCATTAAACAACGCATGCATTGTCGTTTCGGCTCCCGTTTTTTTTTAGCTCAAAATCAATGCCCACTATTCAGCCCGATTTTTGGTTTGTTTCAGCCCAACATTTGCATATGTTATGCCCATCTTTGCAGATACAATAGATAACCAAAATGTATTTAGCCCAAAACAAAAGGGGCTGGCCCATAAGAAACAGAATTTTAAATTTCACAAATGTTTAAAAGAGTGAACGGCTGACAAAACTCAGACTCCTACTATAACTGTAATGCAGAAACAAGCTAACCGCCTAAAACCCGACACACGTATACACGAATAGTCATCGCCCCGCCGCAACGCGGCGGTTCGCAGCCGTCCTTGTTCTAGAAAAAATCGATCAACGACTTATGGGTTTGGACATTGATGGGTTTGATCCGGAACCCGACCCACAAACCCGGATCTGAAAAATTAAAAAAATAAGGGTTAAACACATAAAACTTGAGTCTTGCGTAGATCCCACTAATAATGTAATGTTGTCTAGAAAAGGGCTTACAATGTCAGATACAAAGGATATGTGACGAGTGAATGAAAAGTATCTTTCTTATTGCAATATTATATTCACTATTGTATGTTTGTGTATTATCTTCTAGTGTGATTATTAAATACTTTCCATACTAAAACGCACATACTACATAATAAATTAAAACACACATACTAAAACATTCAATAGGAGACCTCAAGCGGCTACTCGAGATGTTCTCTGACCGTCTTTCCCATCCGGAGACTCTACCCTATTCTTCATAGGTCGTCTCTCTCTCCTCTCTACTCTCATAACCCTTGATCTTAATAACAACAACAACAACAACAACAACAACAACAACAACAACAACAACAACAACAACATCTAAGCCTTAGTTCCAAAATGATTTGGGGTCGGCTAACATGAATCAACCTTTGAAACCGTCAATAATCGTTACATAAATAACATAAAAGGAAAAAAAGAGGGAAAAAATAGAGAAAAAGCAAATAAAAAAAAAAGAGAATGAATGTTAAAAAAAAGAAAAAAAAATGAAAAATCCTGAAAAATAAATGAAAAGATAACATGAAATAAAAGAAAATAGGAACAAAATACAGATAAAAAAGAAAAATCAGATTCCATCCATCATCCGTATTCCTTCCCGCCACATTTGCCTCTCCATCGCCATACTTTCTCCAATTCCAAGAAACCGCATATCATTTTCAATCATCTTTATCCAAGTTTTCTTGGGTCTTCCTCTACCTTTCACAATAGTACTTGTTCCCCAACTTTCTAGCCTCCTCACTGGGGCATCAATAGGTCTTCTTCTCACATGACCAAACCATCGCAATCGATTCTCCATCATCTTCTCTTCTATAGACGCAACTCTTACCTTCTCTCCAATCACCTCATTTCTGAGCCGATCCTTTTTTATATGACCACACATCCATCGTAGCATACGCATCTCCGCCACATTCATCTTTTGAACGTTACACTGTTTTACAGCCCAACACTCAGTGCCATATAACAGTGCAGGCCTAATTGCCGTGCGGTAAAATTTACCCTTTAATCTATGAGACATGTCAAGATCACATAAAACCCTTGTGGCACTCTTCCACTTCAACCACCTTGCCTTTATTCAGTGAGCCACATCGCCATCTAGCTCTCCATCGTTTTGGATAATAGATCCAAGATACCGAAAGGAAATGGATCCATGAACAACTTTTCCATCAAATGTGATCATCCCCGCCTCTCTATCACCATTTTCGCTAAACCTACACTCCATATATTCAGTCTTACTTCTGCTCAGCCTAAAGCCTCGAGCTTCCAAAGTATCCCTCCAAAGTTCCAATTTCTGTTGCACTCCAACCTTCGTTTCATCAATCAACACAATATCATCTGCAAACATCATACACCACGGAACGTCATTTTGAATTTCTCTTGTCAATTCGTCCATGACTATGGCAAAGAGAAAAGGACTAAGAGCAGATCCTTGATGCACCCCAATCGTAATAGGGAATTCTTCTGTCCTCCCAACATTAGTACGTACACTTGTACTAGCTCCCTCATACATGTCCTTTATAATGTCAATATATTTCCGCGATACACCCTTCTTTGCTAAGGCCCACCAAAGTACTTCTCTTGGTACTTTATCATATGCCTTCTCTAAATCAATAAAAACCATATGTAGATCACGAATGGAGGAGAGAAGTTTTCTCGATCCTGCCACCACAAATGGACCTACTTCAAAGATATGGACCGTGCTTCTTTATCATATGCCTTCTCTAAATCAATAAAAACCATATGTAGATCACGAATGGAGGAGAGAAGTTGGCTCGATCCTGCCACCACGAATGGACCTACTTCAAAGATATGGACCCTATTTTTCATGCGACTCGAAGAAGCACTTTCACCGTGATTGCAAAGCGCCTAAGAACATCAAACCTACTACGCGAAGTATAAAAAATACTTGATCCAAGAGTCAAACTACATAGAGGATGGTAACTAGATATTGGAAGCAAATCACACTACTATTACTTAAAATCTCACCATAGTGGAACAACCCTAGCATTTTGATTTAAGTTATCATTGTTTGACTAGTTATTAGGCTTTGGTTTTTCATTTGTCTTCTTTTGTCTCGTCTCGTGGACTAGTGGATTTTAAATGATGTAATAAAAGTTGGCATTACAAATAAAAGTTTGGTTATTTTCTTTACAATACAAGAATGATTTTTATTTACCCTTAAGAGAAGCATGTATGGTTCTAAAAACAATTGCTCAATTACGACAATTTTGGTGGTTATGACGCTCCTCACATTTACTTTCGGCGAATTGTTCCTTTATCATTGATCACAAATGGGTTTATCATACTTATTATTTATATATGCTTCGAAAGTGCCTAATTGCAATTGGAGTTTAGTGGTATATGAGTGAATCTTTGCTCCACCGACACTACTACTTTCTTTACAAGTCTACTATCTTGGAATTCCCAAAGAGTTCGTTTGGTACCAGGACAGGACAGGACACAACAAGACAGAACACGACAGTTGTGCAGCATTTGGTAAGACATAACTAAACTGGACAAAGCGGAACATAATTGATTAAATGACCATTTTACTCTCACGAGTAGTTTAGTGAGGGGTCATCAATTTCGGATGGATTTCCAAGGGGGTCATCGATTTCAAAAGGAGAAATCGATTTATGTAGGAGAAATCGATTTACCTGAGTTGAATCGACTTGGAGCTCTCGATTTATGTAGGAGAAATCGATTTATAAGGAGTGAAACGACTTGGAGCTCTCGATTTGCAGCTCTCGATGTTGAAGAAAGGATGGAGGCTCTCGATGTTGAAGAAGGGTGCAAGGATGGAGGCTGCGATAGATGTATCAGGTGCGTAAAAAGAGAGGGTATTTTGGTAAAAAAATGGCTTTCCATCTAGTTCCAAGTATTTTTGTGGAACACACATGTTCCAATTGGGTTCTACTTAGTTGTGTTCGGTTCCATCTTAAGCCACACAAAACATGGGACACCAACCCTTGTTCCTGTCTATTCTGTTCTGCTACACCTACCAAATGCACCCGAAAGGTTCATTTATTTTGGCATACATTATACACCACATAAATCATCCATACAAACCCTTCATGGGTTATCCTTGACGTGTTTGTGCATTATAATTCATGCCATATGTTGTGATTTACAAATTATTTTCGCACTCAATTCGGGATACTCTAACGCAGCAACCTCAAACATGCATTGAGATTTGGTTATGATGATCGACGACAGACACAATTTATAGATGGAAAGATACAAAACTCTAGTTTCCAGCACATTCAGCCATTCTCCCATCCCTATTATAATGAGGCATGTTTTAATGGACAAAGGTCAAGCGACAGAGGTTTGATTTTTCTATGTTAGTGTTAACTTTCATACCGACCAACTTGGTTCACATTCCCGCTGTTATCTCTAAGTTTAAAGAGCTTTCGTTGTGTCTTTAGTCTCAAAGACTAATCGAGTTCTATGATTTTGTTGTAAATATCTCACGGTGACATTGAGTGCCTTGCTAATAGTGGTACCATCCACGCTATTCTTCAAAATGGGCAACTATTTAAGGATATTGTATTTTACAAATCATATGTGACAACTATAATTGGTTCCTAATGATTAAAGGAGGGGACCTACTTTTGTTACCTAACCGTATGCATGTTAATGTAATGAATGCTCACATGACCCAAGAGCGAACCCAAGTCATCTCATCTATGTCTACTTGCTCGAACTTGCTCAAAATAAAGGACATCCAATCCAACGGTTGTCACCTTGATACTCATAATAAGAATGGACAAGAAATATTTGTTTGTTACTCTCGCAGAATGCAGTCGACGTCGTCGACAAACTATTGGGTCTTAATAGAGTTTTATATCAAACAACTTTTGGCCCTGTTTGCTAAGACTCGAAATACTGGATTCTAGGGCTGGGATCGGGTTGAAATTTCAAAAAAAAAAAAATCAGAACCCGAAGTGTATTTTTCGGCCGGGTTCTTTGCAAAATCCGATAGTACCTACAAAAATTCAAACCCGAGATAAAATTTTGAAAAAAAAAAAAAGCAGAACCCAAACCCCAACCCGAGTGTATTTTTTGGGCCGGGTTCTTTGCAAAATCCGACAGAATCCGCGAAAACCCGAACCCGAAATGAGAAAAAAACAAGATTGAAGGAGAAGAGTAGGGTTACTTCAGCCCGCGGGTCACATTAAAATTATTTCAATTGTTATTAATATAGAACCCGAACTCGGCCTATGGATCTCAAAACCAAACCTGAAATGAGAAAAATAAGAGCATAAAATTTACAACCCGGCCCAAGCCGACTTTTCGGGTCGGGTTTTCGGGTTAAAAGTCCTAGCCCTACTAGATTCGGATTATGAATCACAATACTTGTTTGTTCTAAAACTGAAAATTCAAATACCCAACCAACAACTTATTAGTATTACGTACCATATATCTACTTTTGACACATCATCTCTGTCTCTCCAGCTTTTATATTTAAAAAATACAACTACTTTCCTCTCTCCGCTTTTTATCTTTAAATAACATAATGTAACTCTCGAGACCTCTATGGCAACCACTAATGCCTATCAATCAGTTTTCAAAGCTTGTTTATTAGCAACCGGACATCAACCCTTTATTTCGAAAGACTCAACACGAAACTTCTTTTCTTACAAAAAAAATCAAAGGGACATTTGTGGACCTATTTAACCTGAATGCAGACCTTTCAAGTAAGTTGATGCATCAACGCAATAGTCACATGTCGCTTTACTATCCACGAGGAATGTTGTATTTGTTAAACTCCTAGCATAAATTGTTAAGTTACGAGCTCATCACCCGACTTTCCGACCAAGTCGATGCGATTGAACAATGCTGGAGAGTTTACATCAAAATCCGTACAAGTTGATTGGGATTCATGTTTGAACATCATGTTCCCCATGTTTATTCACAAAATGAATTTGCAAATGCATCAAACAAGTGGTTACAGCTTATTGCTAGGGCATTGGTATTGCGCACCAATCTCTCGAGGTTCTACAATTTGCACGCAATTATATTTATTCGCTTTCAGTCCGCTGCCAATCAACAATTTAGTGTGTACCAATTGGTAACTAGATATAAGCCTAATATTTCTAACTATACATATCTATGGTTGGCCAAATTATGTGCCAGTTATGCTTTCACAATGTACAAAAATGGGTCTGCAAAGGCGATTAGGTATATAAATTTGTTATGAGCCCATTGAAGATTATCCACTATTTGATGAGACGAGCTTCCAATTGATATATGAATAACTCAATTCTGGTAGAACGAAGAAAATGCTCGGTGCTCTCAATCCAAGCTGGAAGTACAACATATTCTCAAGTCTTCATAAAGTTGCAGATTCAATGCCCGCTAGCTATAATAATACTGCAAAAGTAACACGATCTGACATTCCCGCTGCAAATATTCATGCATGGTTGGAAGTCCCTCTTATTAGGGAAGGTATAGCCTCTCGCAGGAGTGAAGCTTTCGACACTACCAGTACGGTCGCCCTTGGTAGTGGGACGGCTACTTCGACAGCTCTAATTCCGACTCAATAGAGAGGGAGACTAATCGGCAAAGTGAATTATAAACCCCGAAAGTAAAGAGATACAAAGGCACACATCAATCCTTTCAATATCAACAAAATAAGGTCACATGAATCTATGATTATGGTATGTCCATGAATCAACAAAACAAAATCTGGCGAACGCGTCGGAAAATTTTTTCGGTATTAGAGAGCAAAGAAATCTCAATGCAACGTACGAGTGAATACGTACTGATCGATAAATCTTCCATGATAGCCGCTGAGGCTTTGCATATTCCATCACTGAAAAACATTATTAATGACGATGAGATCGAACCCCGCACAGTTGCTGAAAGTCAACAACGCTCGAAGTAGCCGAAGTGGAAATAAGCAATCCAGGCTGAACTAGACTCACTGGATAAACGCTAGGTATTTGATCAAATTGGACCAATATATGTGGGTGAAAAATCAATTGGACATAAATGAGTCTTTGTTATTAAGCACAATTAAAAGAATGAGATCATGCGTTATAAAGGGAGACTTTTTGCTCAAAGCTTCTCAGAGCAACATGGGATTGACTATGAGGAGATGTATTCTCTCGATATGGACATCATTATTTGTCGCTAGTTAATCAGCTTAGTAATGTTTGAAAACTGAACATGCAACTTATTGGAGATCTAGATACTGACATATATATGAAAGTTCCTGAAGGAATTTCAATACCCGAATCAAGTAACTTTAAACCTCTGCTCGCTTATTGAACTCGAGCTAACTTTAACGTGCGCTCATGTAATTAAATTACACTGTTAACTGTTTGTATTGAAGCAATCCAAAAGGATGTGATACAATCATCTTCTTTACTACTTGATTGGGAAGAGATATAAGAACAATGACTTATTCTCACGTGTGTTTAGAAAGCGAACAGATTTTGGATTTGTTCTAGCCGCTCTATGTAGATGACAAGAATGATATAAGTACCATAAATGAGATCAATGAAATGATTAGCTAATGCATGTCTTTGTAAAATATGAGTTTGAAATGATATAGGAATGAATACGACGGTAAGTTTTTAAGATATCGGTTGTGAATGCTCTTGCTCTTAGAAATGATCAATGTTTGAAAAGGCGAAGGCGTAAGCCTAGGCGTTGGCCTGCCAAAAAGCGAGGCGTAAGCCTTAAGGCGCCGAGGCGTAAGCACTACGTACTTTTTTTTTCAGGTATAGAATAACACCTAAATAATAATCCCTTAATCAAATAAACTTCAAATACATAATAATACAACTTAAGCAACATATATAAAGTTTAAGAACATAAAAAATTCAACCAAAACAAAATGAAATAACATAAGTTCAACGATACAAGCCACAAGTTCAACATGAAAGAAAATAAGTTCAACAATAAGTGACTAAGTGACATCTTAATCATCAAATTCAAAGGATTCACATCGAAAATTGACACCCTCAAACTCCTCGGAATTCATTCCTTCCCCACCAAGTTCAAATTGTCCAAAGTATCTATGAAGATGAGGAATCGCCCACTATCGAATTGCCTAGGGTCGATTGCATCATCATCATCTTCATCAACCAAAACTACTTGCCGCTTTCCTTTATCCACCTCCTTGCTTGAGCCTCCAACTTCTTTTCTTTTGCGCGTTGAAGATGAATGAACAACATGTGTTGGTGCTTCGGTCTCTATAACTTCTTCAGTCGTTGAGATCGGAACATTTGTAACAGTAGCTACACTAAAAATATTTTCATCATCTATCTAAGCAACACTCTCTGGAAGAATCGGTTCTTCCCTCTCCACTATCCACTCATCGTCCGAATCAATATCATCCACCAATATTGGGTCCATCTTAGCTCTTCTCCTCATGCTTCTCTCCATCAATCTAGCATTGTATTTCACATACACAAGTGCATTCAACCTTTTGCGCTCAAGCCTATTTATGAATCGCCTGGAAGGTGCTCCAATTCCTCTCACACCCAGAAGCACTGCAAGTAAGACTGAGGGCTCGAATAGCAAACCTCCTCAACTCGGGCACCCCACTGCCAATCGCTCCCACCATGAAGCGGGAGATCTCATCATTCGATACTTCTTAGCAATATAACTTCCAAATTCACCCCTTTGCTTGTTATATGACTCAAGTTGGACATCTGCTAGAACCTGGTCCTTTTGCGACATCATCCTATCCATGCATGCAAACAAGCCATTCCTCACTTCATCACAATCAAAGAAAGACTCCTCAAAGCGCAATTGAGGGTTTAAGTAGTACCCAGCAGCATGTAAAGGTTGATGGAGTTGTGGAGTCCATCTAGAATCAATCTTCCTCCAAATTTGATACTTGCGTTCTGCACCATTAAAATTCGCTTTGATATTTTCTTTTGCCTTATCCATCAACTCATAGATAAATGCCATTGCCGGTCTCTCCTCGGAATCAACCTCTCTTAGAACGCAAACTAGTGGTAAAGTTGCCTTGATACAAAAGGCAACATGAGGCCAAAAATTTGGATCATACAACACAGTGTATGTAGTATCCAAGCCCTCGGTAGGGCGAGAATAAGTTGTTTCTTCCCATTCTCTAGAAGTAAACATATTTGCTAGTGGCCTCTTTTGTTTGTATATGCTTTGAAATGTTAAGAATGCAGTTGCAAATCGAGTGACCGCTGGGCGAATAAGCTCTCTATCATTTGTAAATCTCCTCATCATTGCAAGAATAATCGAATGACCATATATAAACTTCACAACTTTCTTAGCCTTTTGGAGTGTATTGTCAAAAACTTTCATCTTCCCAATATCCTCCAACATTAAATCAATGCAGTGCACTGCACATGGTGTCCACCACAGTTTCTGTCTTTTTTCCATTAATCTTTTCCCCGCATTTTTTCATGTTTGGAGCACTATCCGTAATAATCTGAATCACATGCTCCTCCCCAACCTCTTTTACAATATCATCAAGAAACTTGAACATCAATTCACCATTTTTAATAGTATCTGAAGCATCAACTGATCTCAAAAAGAAAGCATCATGAGGGCTGTTAACAAAATTCACAAGACACCTACTTTTACCATCAGTCTAGCCATCCGACATAATAGAGCAGCCATATTCCTTCCAAGCTTTCATGTGCTCTTTTTTCAAATTGTTAATATCCTCAACTTCTGTCTTAAGTATCCATGTCCTCAATTCCCACATAGATGGGGGAATCCAGGCCCATACTCGGCAATAACTTCAACAGCAGGCTTTCAAAATGGGGAATTCACCACGTTGAAAGGAATCATGGTCTCATAAACAAATTGACCAATTTTTCTGCAAGCATTAATTCTCTGTTCTTTCTTGAAAGCTGAATTTATAGTTGTTTGCTTCGCTTGAACGTTGAAAAATTGGTCCATTGGACCTCTAGATTGAGGTACGAAGCCACTACTTCGCTGAGGGCAACTACCGGAACTACCCGTCGAATAATTCTGACCAGGCCCCTTTCCTATCTCCCTTAATAGCTCGGTTCTTTTATCTTTGGCCAAAAAGAAGGATTTCAAGGCAAGCTGACTTTCTTTTTTTACATCCTCAGGTAGTTTAGAGCAAGGTTCCAACCCAATGATGTTTCAATCGATTTATACCACCACTTGACTTTTTGTCACAAAATTTGCATCTGGAAAAATCTTCACCTTCTTTATTATATGCATATTTCCAGAAAATATCCTTGCCTGCACTCATTGTTTTGAGTTGTAAAAAACAACTGCTGGAGATGTGAAAAAAAAGTACTGGTGAAGTGAAAAAAAAAAAGGGAGTATTTTTTTGTTTGCTGAATTTTTTTTGCTGGGAGACGGGAGTATTTTTTTGTTTGCTGAAACTTTTTTGTTTGCTGAAAACTGAAGAAGTAAAAAAAAGATTTGGTGGAGAAGTGAAAACCACAGTGGGAGTATTCTTTCTTATAAAACCTACGAGATAACAATTAGGGTTACATTTTTTTTTCCTTCTTACCCTGAAACCGGCGGGAGTATTCCTTTTTTTTCCCTCTTACCCTAAAAAGCGGCGGATAACAGACTAGGGTTACATTTCTTTTTTTTTTTCCTCATACCTTGAAACGACGTCGTTTTGGGCCAAATTTTTATTAAAAAAAACACAAAAAGCGTTCGCTTTCTACAGAATGCGCTGAAGGCGCACGCTATGCCTCAAAAGCGTCCGCCCAGTCAGAAAAACAACCGCTTTTCATGCTCCCCGCAGATCGCCGGACCCCTTGATGCGTTTCCGGCGAAAGGCGCTCCGAGGCGCACGGAGCGCCGCCTTTTCAAACACTGGAAATGATGATCAAACTAAAGCAGTAACAAGAAAGACTCTTACCTCCTAGCAGTTCTTAATTGCTTCCGGTATTCAGCAGTGCTGCTCAAAGAATAACAACCCAAGAGAAATTCCCAGACTTCAGGCCTTATGGATGGATCCACACCCTGTCACAAAAGAGGCAATAATAAACAACAGCTTGGACGGAAAACTTCTATTTTATTTTTTCTGCAGCTATTCACGAAAAATACACTCAAACCAAAGAGGCTGTCAAGAACTCAGGACCAATGAATTCAACACCCACCAAAAGCAGCCATAGAAGAAAACTACAAGTAGAACCAACTACATTATACTTATCAATAAAGCACTTCAAGATTAAAACTTAAAAACCAATCCTTCTCACAGTTGAAATCAAATAAGAGGAGCAATACATATCTTTATGCAACAAAACATGATACCACCCGAGTCAATAATACATCCAAACTTGTTCTCAGGCTCTAACGATTTATAATGGTTAACAAGGGGCATCAAACAAGCGCTCAATATATTCTGTTCCAGGTGAATTGTGGCTCATGAAATAAACTTCCAAGTGTTCTGGCCAGATTAGAAATACGATCATTGCAGTAATATCCCCAGTTTCAGAACAACTCTATTCAGGGAACATGAGTTTTTAGGTTTATCAATCATGTTGGGTACTACATTAGTTTTGAAACTTTACAGAAAGAAATAAACTAGTTGGTTTTCATGGAAAAATTCCATTTTCTTGAAATAAGGACTAACAGATAAACTAGTTGGTATTCATAAGGAAATTCCATTTTCTGGAATCAAGGACTCCGATTATAGACCACATGTTTTTAGTTCTGCCCTCCCTTTGATTAATAAAACTAATGGACTTCGAATAGGATTATTGCTGGAATAAAAGTGGATAATGTTTCTAACATATCAGTATCACAAAGGGCTAATTTACAAACCCCAAAAAGAAGTCATCTTTGCCTCATTTTCTCAGGTGTGGTGTGAAGCTTTTATGTTTAATGCGAACCCCTTCTAATCATTCATATTCTTATTTTAGAACATAGGAAGCATGATAAAGCATCAAACGGGTTTTGCAACTAGTCATGTATGTGGCCCTATCTAACAATTTCCTCTATAAAGAGGAAAACAGAGTAGCCATTAGCCACCATGAAGACCAAGCAGTTAACATTGGCCATCTAATATCAATATAGCGCTGCAAAGAAAAGGTGTAGCATCTATTTCTAGCCAGTCCAACATCTATATTGGTCTTTAACTATTATATGGTAAAGATAAGTGGACAACCATGTATCTTACAAATGCAGGGAATATATAAATATATATATATATATATGTGTATGTGTGTATGTGTGTATGTATATATAATATACACACATACAATGATTTAAGGCCGATGGATTTGAGAGACGAAGGAACGTGATAATAACAGAATAATATATTTATTGTTAAAGGAATAGTACCTTTGTATGCCTTGGTCTGCAAGTTACATACAAGCTTTCCTAGTTCGGGTAGGAGTAGGCGTGATGTATTGTAATCTCTCCCTATATATTGGGATACCATTAATGAGAATAATACACATCTTTTGCCCTACTGCTTGTCTCCTTTATTTTTCCTTCAACATTTATTATTTATTTAAGTAATATTAACTATTTTTTTATTATTATTTTGTCTTATTTTTTGTTGTTCGTTTTTAGCTTTTAACGAGGATTGCGATGATCAAATTGCATATGCTTACCTAAACTATCATGTAAGTACTCTTGCGCACATATAGACATACATATACATAGAGAGAGATGGATCAAACGAAAATGTTTTTTTGAGTAAGAAACAGGAACAAATCTGAATCATTGATCTTTGTGCGATCTACGATTCAGATTGGCGTATGAGTGAAATATATGCATTTCATGCATCAAAATACCAATGCAGTAAAATTATGCATTATATGCATAAGAATGTTGATGCATTAAAACAATATATTACATGCATAGTTTTTCGTGAGAATAAATATTGGTCATCCATTTAATCATGATCTATGGAACAAATTCATTCATATTTCTTAACTTAAACCACATTCCCACCGGAACAACCCTGTGTACATATATTATATATAATGTCTAAATATAATATTGTTTACACATATGAAGTACTTGCTAATGTATCGAATTATAAATCTCACCAGTTATGATATCCAACCATTTGGATAAGGAGAATTAATTGGGATCAAACTTTATAAAAGTAAAAAGTGACAATTGTGCATGCTTTGAAACTACCATGCATGTTTAGTGAGAGTATTAATGTAGCCTGAAACAAATATTGCAATTGCGATATCAAATCTAAAAGACTTGCCGATATCAACCATAGTTAGAGGATATGAGAGGATCAGCTATGCTTCGAGGTTTTATTTGAGAATCCTAGGCCGGCTCGCAAATTTCAAACAATTTCCAAAGTTCATACGAAGCCGCCGGCTAATCGCACTTGCACAAACTTATGAAAGTTTTAGAAAAGCGTGTTCGAACACACTCGCAGCAGACATAATTTATCAATTCTCCGAACCCAATCAATTATCACTTAGCGCAGCGAAAAAAAATCATAACGCAATCATTCGAAAGGATGATCCAAAAACCTTCATGTTAAACTTAGATAAGTTAGACAGCAACTTAAACCGGATTTTTCTTAAACTGGCTGCGCCTTACCCCTCCATATGTCATACATTTGTTAATGTTCCATTTGTATTATTCACTTAGGCTTCCACAAATATACGCCTAGATGATACTCGTCCTCATAGGCCTTTATCCATTATTATAGAAGGCTATTCTAGAGTTGGAAAACATGTTGGGCCTGTTCTTTGGCCCCATACAATTACTATTCCGGTTATATAGATATGGTCAAACATAGATGTGATGTCTACTATAATATAATCAAAAGTGTTTCACCGGCTTACTAGAAACACTTGAAAGAGTTCATTGGGGCTCAACACAAATAAAGGGAGGGTTAAATGTGCCATATTATGTAATCCCGGTACAGGTTCCAGCTACGCAGATTACCTAGAACGCTCAGATAACGAATGTATGAGGAACTGGACATAAAAATGCAGAATTCATCACCATCTCAGAACCACTATTCGAGAGCAAAGATTCTGAAGAAAAATCAAACTCTACGAGTTCGTTATAATTTAACTTGTGGATGTACCCTGTTTCACAGGAATGGATGTCTGGAACCGATGGAATTCGACCATCTGATACTATCAGGGTCTACTACGATTAACTCAACATTACATGTCTTCCATATTAAAATATATTTTAATACCATATTAAAAAATAATATATTCAGATCAACCAGGTGTCTCCCAACTAACTTATTTAATTAATAAGATAAATAATTAATTTAATCCGAGTGGCTACATTAATGTCCACTAGGTCATTACGCCACTAACAACAGTATCAGCACTAACTTTATCGTTTTCCCAATTACCCACGTGGCTACTGTGAAAGCAACTCACTTCCCACTTAGGTCAGCTTAATCCCCAGCCATCAGATCATCTAATTTGAATGAATCATGACTGTCCATTTTCAAAAATAAAGGCGCACGGGGGGTGGTTTTGTAATATTAGAGCCACCCCCACCCCTCCCCATACTAAATAAGTGACACAAGTGACACCAAATAGTGAGGAACTTTGAAATCGCCTCCTCTGGTGTTACCTCAAGAGCGTCTCTCTCTAGAACTTTCTCTATCTAGAAATACTTCGTATCTCACTTGTTTTTATTCATTTTCTTCCAGAAAATTATTAAATATGCCTAGACCACCTTCATTCCGCATTAAGGCGAAGAACATTTTTATTACTTATCCTCAATGTCCTCTTCAGAAAGAAGAAGCTCTTTGTCAAATACCAAGTTTTCCATTTCCAATATCACCTCTATATATTTGTGTTGCCAGAAAAGAACATCAAGATGGAAATTATCATCTTCACTATCTCGTACAGTTTGAAAGTCGATTTCAAACACACAATTCAAGATTCTTTGATATGGGATCACCTACTGATGTGTCTAGAACATATCATCCAAATGTCCAGGGTGCATGTTCATCTTCTGCTGTACACGAATACAGTTCCAAGGAAGATGACTCCATCGACCATGGAAATTCCAAAGGTGACGAGAGAAATAGTTCTGGTCTAAGAACTCCGATATATATGCCGCTGCACTTGCTTCAAATCAATTGTCACCCAAAATGTACTTATACCAGCAGAAAGGAAGTTTAGTTTGTCCATCGTGATTGTTGGAATGAAACCAATGTGTGTTAAAGGTATAGGAAGATAGACCGAGCCTTCTGATGCGAAATCTCATAAAACTAAAGTGAAAATGGAAGTGTGCTGAGGATGAAAATATGCAGTAATTAACTAGGTATTTACCATCGCAGTAATGTCTGAATATCTGCAAAAAAAAAAATCAATCCAAAGTAATCAAACATTGGATGAGACGACCAATTGTTATTGTTTAAATAGGCAGGCGCAGCGGTGTGACTAATTAATCGGATATTATATGATTAATCAATATTCATAAATAATGAATCCAGTCGAAATAATATGGTTTGGGCCGTACTGTAGAAGGCCCAATAGAAATAAAAAGAAAAAGAATTAACCCAGTTCATAAGAATGAGCCCCAGTATCTTTTTTGCCGATTGAAAAAATGATTAATAAAAATAATAAATAACAAGGCCGACGTTTTTAAAAACACGAGACATCATGGCTCGTGCGATGCACGGGCTTTATTCACTCTAAAGCACGGGTACTTTATCTTCGTTAATATCGAATATCATATTTATATTACATATTATTTCAAAGCCCGAGCATTCACAGTTTTTATTATTCGAGTGAAATTATTCTAAGTTAAAATATCGTATTTTTATCTAACGTATTTAATATCAAGTATGGCCTAGGCTGGGTAATTGACAGGTTAAATGACTTGTACTCAAAATGTGCAATATATTTATACATGATACTAACACAAAAAAAAAAAAAAAAAAAACTACATGTGCATTTCTTAAGATGAATTATTTATCACTGAAGCAAAACATTTGTTCGTGTTTATAGAAATCAATACGAACTATTTTTTAATTAGTAGCATCAAACTATCATATATAGCTTATTCGGTGGTGCATCCTAGCGTCAATATGTGGAGTACTATATGAGGTTGATTTCAAACAATGGGTACATATATAACATATTAAGATATCGAATTGACATCTATATAGTCAAGTTACCAAACATGTACGATCATCTAAAATGAATGATTTGTTGCCATTTAATCAAACACTTATTACGCCTACGATGCTACGTATTTGAATTAATTTTTCTCACACATTTTTATACTTTAAAATCTTTATGGCAAATATTATGATTTTTATTACATATTTCACTCTTACTCCTTAGTTGTTTATATTTTTTAGATGTAAAAAATTACACTCTTAGTTGTTCATAGAGTATTTTTTTATGTAAATAATGTTATTTTGCGTCATTTGCATGTAATTCGTGGTATGTGTGTTCTCAAGACTGTATAACCTCAAATTTTTAAATTTGTAAATTTTCAAAATTAGTTAAAACCATCTTTATTTTCCTGTAATATAATCAAAAAAATTTTAATGTCTATCATCTTTGCATTGCCTTCCATTTTGAATTGACAGACTTGAATTTATTATCCTTTAAAATTAGAGTTAACTACATTTTTAGTCCTTGTGGTGTGCGGGGTATTTCATTTTCAGTCAAATTTTGAAAAGTTTTAGGTTTGGTCCAAAAGTGAAAGGATAATTCTATATTTACCCAATCTGAAAATTAAAATACCATATTTCCCCAAACACAAATTTTTAGTACATAAGTACAATGGCTTTAAAGAATTTGTTAAGAAAATATGAAATTATTATGTTTAAGTTGAGTATATATAGAATTGCCCCAAAAAAATGAAACATCCGTTTCGGATTTGATCCGAATTTCCTAACTCCATTAGTTTGACTGTTAAATAAGAGGGTATTTTTGTCCTTTCATAATATTTTTTTTAATTTTATTATATCTATCAAAATTAACTACTTGTAAGTTGTATCCTCCACCTAAAAACACACTTTTTTTTCTCATCACAAAACATATACGACCCTTTCATTTCTCTCACTAAACCATCATCCATCAACAACCAAACACCGGCCAAAACTACCACGTAACCACACCCTTGTCGCCAAACCACCACCAACAAACCTCCATCGCTGGAATCTCGGGTCTCCTCTAGAATGTGTTTCGAGCTTATAAGTAAGTTACAAACTCGGGTTTTGGTTTTGTGTTCAGATCTGGATATTTCAGTGGCCGACGGCGGTTATGGCGATGGTGGTGGGTTTCGGTGGTCGAGAAGGTAGAACCAACGATGTGGACACCCTTAGCTCAATTCCCTTGATACTCATAAATATTGAAAACCCATCTTGGCAATCGATCCATTATTTTGGCTATAAAGAACTCGATATCATCTTTATTTTTAAAGATTTGGTGGGATTTGACAATTTGATTTTATAATGTTTTGGATATCTCATGGTTTGTAGGTATCTGTAGGCTATTTTGAATAGAAACGTTTTAGTTGTTTAATTGTTTATAAGAAAATTGTTTGAGATTTCAAGTTTGGTATGTCGGCAGCGGAACCACTAAAACAACAATGAAACCACTCAAGCTCGAAACACCACCTATTGAGTTAATATTCATTGGTGTCGGCGGAAGCGATTGATGTTAGCGGATTCGGTGGGCTGTGGCGGCGAAGAATGCCTTTCTTGGAGGTGATGGTTGTGACTGTTTTTGAGTGAGTTGTGTGTCTTTTTTTTTTGTTTATAAGGAGTATAATACCTCAAAGAAGAAGTTGAAAGAGTTAAACAATAAACATGCTTTGTGTGGTATGACTATAGAAATTCTTAAAATTTAATAATGAGACTTTGACATGTTTTAATTGGTTGAATTAATTTAGCTTATGACAATGAACATGTATGCATACGTTTTTTATTCGTGCATTTTTTTATGGTTTGTAAAAGCTCTTTAAAGCTTTAAAAAAAAGCTTTAGAGAGTAGCAATATTTCAATTGATATGAATGACCCTACCTTATGACATAAATGCTCACATTAATATATATATATATAGATGATATATATATATATATTGACATAAATGCTCACATTAATACATGGAACTCAATTTTTATATATATAGATGATGTATGAGCGTCAGCATACGTGGAATAATATTAATTATATAGTTAATATAGTTATATGGAAAATCATCTGGGGCATATAAGCCGTTTTGCAAGCCGTTTTGCAGTAATAAATGGTGAGGAAATAATTAAATGGAACGAGGCATTATCCAACCCGTGCGATGCACGGTCTTTGATTGAATATCTATGTGTTTTGTACGTAATGTTGGGGCAGATGGTTGAATGAGCAGATGGCAGAATTTAAATGCCTTTTAGAGGAGTTTATATTTTTTTTATTGTTATTGTCCTTTTATTTTAGTCTATGTAATTAGTTATATGAAATGAGGACTAACCCGTATGTTGCTCCGGGGTTGTTTTTGGTTTATTCAACCCGTGTGATGCACCGATTGTATCTAAGATTCCATAGCTAAAATTTAACCATCTTGTAATTTATAGTATCATTTAAAAGTTCATTTTAATCACCTTGTGTATTAGAAGGTGCATGTGTTTTGTACGTAATGTTGGGGCAGACGGTTGAATGAGCAGATGACAGAATTTAAATGCCTTTTAGAGAAGTTTATATGTTTTTTATTGTTATTGTCCTTTTATTTTAGTCTATGTAATTAGTTATATGAAATGAGACTTTACTAACTCGTATGTTGCTCCGGGGTTGTTTTTGGTTTATTCAACCCGTGCAATGCACCGATTGTATCTAAGATTTCATAGCTAAAATTTAACCATCTTGTAATTTATAGTATCATTTAAAAGTTCATTTTAATCACCTTGTGTATTAGAAGGTGCATTTGCATTGTGATGTTTATCATAACTTTTGTATTTAAATTAGTTTATTTACATTAAAAGTTACAATTAAAATAGTCTCTTCATATACTTTTAATTAAAAGTTACAATTAAATCCCTCTTCCACATTAAATTAAGGGGGATAAGTATTATATAGTATAGTTACAATTAAAATAGTCTCTTCATATATTTACAATTAAAAGTTACAATTAAATCCCCCTTCCACATTAAATTAAGAGGGATAAGTATTATATAGTATAAAGTTACAATTAAAATAATCTCTTCATATATTTACAATTAAAAATTACAATTAAATCCTCCTTCCACATTAAATTAAGGGGGATAAGTATTATAGTTACAATTAAAATAGTCTCTTCATATATTTACAATTAAAAGTTACAATTAAATCACCCTTCCACATTAAATTAAAGGGGATAAGTATTATATAGTATAAAGTTACAATTAAAATAGTCTCTTCATATATTTACAATTAAAAGTTACAATTAAATCTCCCTTCCACATTAAATTAAGGGGGATAAGTATTATATAGTATAGTTACAATTAAAATAGTCTCTTCATATATTTACAATTAAAAGTTACAATTAAATCCTCCTTCCACATTAAATTAAGGGGAATAAGTATTATATAGTATAGATAGATTTATAGGAATTAATGGATGATTAATGTGAGAGAAGATTTTTAGTTGATTTATCTCATTTTAATCGGAATTAATCGGGTTATAATTAAATTAAAATGAAATGGAATATTTACTTGGGTGAAATTGGAAAATATTAGCGAGAAGCATAGTTCTGGACTTATTCCGGGTGAAATAACCTTTGAAATCGCCTTAATTGCCTAATGTGTAGAGAGAGAAAGTTCTAGTGAGAGTGAGTGGCTCTTGAGGTAACACCAGAAGCTCCGAGTTTCCAAGTGTCCTACTATCTGGTGTCATTGGTGTCAATTATATAGGTTGGTGGAATTTTGTAGTAATTACAAATAGGTCCTTTTGAAGTGGGTCTAGAATATTACTAGACCTATTAGTTGACACATGGCGTCCTCTCACATAGGTAGCTTTTATAGTTGACACATGGCGTCCTCTCATTGGTCCTCAGCTCTTGTAGGACCCACACTTGTGGATACATATATGGACCGTTGGTGTATCTGTGTGGATACAACTTGGTGAGTGGATATTTTTTAATAAGAAATAGGTAATTAATTATATAATATTAAATTATATAATAAATGGAATATATGTACAGTTAGTCTCATTGCAGGGGAAGCCTAAACGTATGTTGGTTCCTTAGAAGCCTTGAATAAATTACTAATTAGATAATATATTTTAATATATATTATTTTGAATTACTGGGACTTGGGAATTATTAGTTGACCCAGTTTGTGCTCGACACAATTATATTATTGGGCCCAAATATTAAATGAATTATTTAATATTATAAATTTATAATTATTTATTAATGGGACGGGTCGAGTTAATGGGCTAGATACTTTAATGGGCTTGGATACATTAGTAGCCTTGTATGAATTAATGGACATGAATATATTAATGGGCCTGAATACCATATTGGGCTTGGAGTTAATAATGGGCCTTAATAATTATTAGTGGCTCACTACTTATATGTTGAACCCATTACTACTGTTGGGTGAATCATTTGGGTGGGTATTTGGAGATTTTTTATGTGCATATTTACTAATGATGAATAAATAGTTGTCTACAGAAATAATATGACACTGATTAACAGAGTATTGGAAATTATTAATTTGTTTTACTAAGAAATTAATATTCAATTGAACATATACAATATTCAATTATACCCTGTGTAACATCCACGAACGCTTTACGCGACGTTGTTTTGCAAAATTGCTGGCTATATTTCTCATTGTTATCATTTCCTGGAAATTGATGAGCATAAGTTATATCAAACATGTGGAACATATGTAATGTAAATGATGGCCCATCTCGTAAAGTGTATGACTGTGTTATTATCAAAGTCCATGGTATTATTATATGTGTATGGGCTCAAGAAGGTGTACACTGTTGGGCCTGAATATTTAATGGGCCTGCTGAATATATTAATAGGCCTGGAGAAAATATTAATGGGTTATGTTGAATATATTAATAGCCAGTTTCCCTTAATGGGCCTGAATAAATTAATGAGCCTGCTGAATATATTAAGGGGCTGTAAATATTGGTCTGGGTGGGAGGTTTATCTGTCAATAGGGGAGCCATTTGGTTTAGTATTCTTGCCTCATGGCAACGGCATTTTCATATCCATTTGGTTTGTCTCATGGCAACGGCATTTTCATATCCATTTGGTTTGTCCCTAAACCCTAATCCCTAAACACACACAGAGAGATGTCAGGCTATAATCTCAATATATTATATATTATAGAGGACCATAAAGAGATAAGAGATAATTAAGATAAGACAATGGGCAGAAGAACTTTAATAGCTTAGCATTGGGGGCCACGATTGGAAAAGTGTAGGGATCAGGTGAGGGTCTAAATCAAAAATGTTTTACGGGGAGTGGGGGCGTGTATATATATAATGATAAAATATACATACATAAGAAAAACAATAAATAACATAAAATATTGAGGGAGGGGGGCGACTAGCCCCCTCCTGAATTTCGCCAAAGGTCTCAAGCCCGTGGAATGAAAATAAGCGGAAAACGAAGAGAAATTAATAAAAAAGTATGGAAAATCTGCTGTAAAAGCACTTACCCCAAGAATAATCAACTTCAGCACTTTCTGGAAACCAATAATCTTTCCATCAGTATCAAATGTTGCTTGCCACTTATCTGGCTTAAGCATTTTGTTCATCTGTTGATTCCAACATCAAATAGGAAAATTAGCTACAGAAATAATAAAACAATATTCAAACATAAACTATAGCGGAACTAGAATACCAAAATAATTTAAATAATGACCTTTAGAAATCAAAACATGAGTAATAAATCTTGCATTCTAATTCACCAGTACTTCTTACTTTTTGAGCATTAGTATTACCAGTCAGCCCTAATCTTGGTAGCATTTCCAAACATGCAATAGAAGTAGCAATTACATTATCACATAAAGATACACAATGTTTCCACGGACCCCGCTACTATTAAAGGAGTGGGACTAATTAAAAGGCAGCTCGAGATCAAACATATCATTGTCCATAATACCCAACTTCAAGTCTAACTTGAGAACAAAATAATGAAAAAATATTCAACTCAAAAAGAAGAAACAGTACAAAAGCTTAAAGGAAGAACTCTAAGATGGAAAAAGATATGTATAACATGATGCAGCTTGACCAGTCAACAAAAGTCAACCATCTCGGAATGCCACGAAATTCGCACCCGGCCTGTAAAGCGATGTCTTAAGAAGAACTCGGGACCCCGAGGGTGACGATATTTAAGCCATCCGGGACCTTTTGAGGGGCGAAACGTCATTTTACTGCTTTATAGTCATATTTTTCACATTTTAAGGTAGTTATTTTTATTTATGTTATTTGTTAATTAATAGTTAGTGTGGGGAAACTGTTTCCTGGTTAGTGGGGTTAGTGTTTGAAAGGAGTTAGTGGGTTTTAAATAGTTTGTAAATATTTGCTTAGAATCAGATTTTTTTGGGGGAATGGAAGTTTTGTTTTTTCTCAAGAAAACTAAAATTGCTCCTGAATTTGCTTCTTAGTTCGGTCATTCCCACACGAAGTTTGGCATTATTTGGTATCCAGAGCTGAGGTTGCTCATCAATGGCCGAACGAGTTCGTGGACGTGGTGGTCGTGGTCGTCGTGGTCGGGGGCGGGGTGAAGATCCCAAGAATGATGAGGGTCAACGACAACGCGATCTGCGTGACGTTGAGAACAAAGATCTTCGGAGACAGGTTCGAGCACTCCAACGGCGCCTCGCGCGCTTGGAGGTCCAGACTGATGCAGACACTGAATCAGATCTGATGTCAGGGAAGGAGATGATGAGGTTAATCCATTCGCTCGTGATCGAGAGCCGGGGTACAAGAATTGGGTTAATCCTTCACAAGATATCGGCATGAAGATTGAGATCCCAGAGTTTGAAGGTAAGGCTCACCCTCATGAATTTATTGATTGGTTGAAATTGAATATGGTGGAGCGTGTTTTTGATATTAAGAGCATGACTGATAGTAATAAGGTGAAATTGGTTGCCATCAAATTGCGAAAACATGCATCAATTTGGTGGGAACATGTCAAAAAGCAACGTGTTAGAGACGGGAAGTAAAAAACTAAGTCCTGGGAGAAGATGAAGAAGTTGTCGGGCAGAAAGTTTCTTCCTGAGCATTATAGGCAGGATGCGTTTATTGATTATCATGTTCTTACAAGGTGATTTGTCTGTGGAGGCATTTACAAATGAATTTGATCGTTCAAGGATGAGGTGTGATGGTGCAGAGTAAGAGGAGCAAACAATTGCTCGATATTTTGGGGGACTCCGTTCTGAGATCTCGGAGGTTGTACAATTGCAACAATACTGGACTTATGAAGATGTGTGTCAGCTTGCCCTAAAAGTTGAGAAACAATTGAAGGGGAAAAAGGTAGTTACTAGATGGCAGGTTAGGGAGTCCGTAAATAATCGTGGTACTGGTGGGGTAGTTCTATTTCCTTCAAGGCAGTAACTCCAACTGCAAAGACTCTACCTGGGCCCGTAGCTGAAGGTGGTCAGAAGACACGATCTCCTGTTCGGTGTTTCAAATGTCAGGGGATTAGTCATTTTCAATCAGAGTGTCCTAATCGACATGTTGTTTCATTGGTAGAGGAAGATAGCATGTCAGTTTATGATGAGACGGGTGAAGAGATTGATGAATCAGGTCTAACTCATGTTGAGGTAACTTATGCGGACCAAGGGGCTGCCTTAATAATACGGCGTGTACTAAATGCCACTTATGCAGATGGCGAGCAATGACTGAGGCATAATATTTTCCACAAAAGGTGCACTACAAAGGGAAAAATTTGTTAAGTGATCATCGGTGGGGGTAGCTGTGAAAATGTCGTTTTTACTATTATGGTAGAAAAGTTGGGGTTGAAGACTAAAGAACACCCACAACCATACAAGTTCTCCTGGTTGATTAAGGGGAATGAATTGAAGGTGAACAAGAGGTGTTTAGTTCAGTTTTCTGTTGGAAAGCGGTACAGAGATGAGGTGTGGTGCGATGTAGTTCCTATGGACGCATGTCAGTTGTTACTTGGCCGACCTTGGCAGTTTGATCGCAGGGTTAAGCATGATGGGTTTAAAAATACGTACACTTTCAAGAAGGGTGGGGTGACAATTACATTATGCCCTAGTGACCTGAGGTAGGATACGGTTGGAGGTAGTAATTTGTTGCCAAAGACAGAATTTGATGTTGGGGCAGGGGAAGCGACAGGATTTTTATGTGCTGGTGCTAATTAAGGAGAATAAAGTAGACATGGTCATTCCAACTGAAGTTCAGTCACTCTTAAGAGTCGCACGGGGATGTTCTCAGAGAGGAAATTCCAGCAGGTTTGCCTCCTATGAGGGACATTCAGCATTGACTTGGTCCCAGAGCTTTCATTCCAAACAAGGCTGCCTACTGCATGAGGCCGACAGACCATGAGGAGTTGCAGCGACAAGTTCTTGATTTAGTGGAAAAGGGTGTTGTGAGGGAGAATATGAGTCTGCGTGCAGTCCCTGCTTTGATGGTTCCAAAAGCAGATGGGTCATTACGTATGTGCATGAACAGCAGGGTACATATTTCCCATTCCTCGGTTTGATGACTTTGATCAGTTACATGGTGCTGTTGTATTTTCCAAGATAGATTTGAGGAGCAGGTACCACGAATTAGAACTGGTGATGAATGGAAGACAGCTTTCAAGACTAGGGATGGGTTGTATGAATGGATGGTTATGCCATTTGGGTTATCAAATGCACCAAGTACATTCATGCGGCTGATGAACCAGATTTTCAGGCCATTTATTGGTAAGTTTGTTGTCGTTTATTTTGATGATATTCTGGTCTATAGTAAGTCTGTGGAGCAACATCTTGATCAATTGAGGCAGATTTCGATGTGCTAAGAAATGTCACTTTTCAACTGAGCAAGTAACATTTTTCGAATATGTTGTGTCGAAAGAAGGGATCAAGATGGATGAGACAAAGGTGGAAGCCATTACTAGTTGGCCGACACCAACTAACATCCATGACATTCGAAGCTTCAGTGGTTTAGCGTCATTCTATTGCCGCTTCATTCAGGATTTGAGTAGTATCATTGCTCCAATCACTGAATGCTTGAAGGGTGGACTTTTGTGGGGACGAAAGAGGCCGATGCAGCATTTCAGCTCTTAAAATCAAAGGTAACTCAAACTCCAGTTTTAGTGTTACCTGATTTTAGTGATGTGTTTGAAGTTCATTGTGATACTTCAAATGTTAGTATTGGTGGTGTGTTGAGCCAGAATAGGAAGCGATTTGCATTTTTTAGTGAGAAACTAAATGATGCTAGGAGAAAATACTCTACTTATGATAAGGAGTTTTATGCTATTGTTTGTAGTTTAGATCATTGGCAGCATTATCTTTCATCCAAAGAGTTTGTGTTATATTCTGATCATGAGGCACTCAAGTATATTCAAGGACAACATAAGCTGAGTTTCCGACCAGCCAAGTTGGTAGAATTTATTCAATTTTTTACATTTGTGATCAAGCATAAGGCAGGCACCCAGAATCGAGTTGCTGATGCATTGAGTCGGAGACACTTGTTACTGGCTACTATGCAGGTTCGGGTTGTGGGATTTGACACGTTTCGAGATTTGTATCGTGATGATCCCTATTTTCGTGATGTTTGGGAAAAGTGTCCTAATGGGGGTTCCCAGCAGTTTGTGAAACACGATGGTTATTTGTTTCGGGGAACCAGATTGTGCATACCATTGTGTTCTTTGCGTGAATCAATTATAGCAGAGAGACACGAGGTTGGTCTTGCAGGGCATTTTGAGAAGGATAGGACTATGGCTTTGATTTTAGATTTCTTTTATTGACCACTATTGAGCGTGATGTTGCCAAGTTTGTGGAGAGGTGTCGGTTTGTCATGAGGCAAAGGCTCGCAGCACTAATGCTGGTCTCTATACTCCACTACCAGTTCCTACAGCTCTGTGGGAGGATGTCAGTGGATTTTATTTTGGGTTTACCAAGGACTCAGAGACAGAGAGCTTACATCATGGTTGTTGTGGATCGCTTCTCCAAGAAGGTATACTTTGTGCCTTGCAGTAAGACATTTGATGCGACTCAGGTGGCACAGTTGTACTTTCGGGAGATTGTGAATCTTCACGGGGTTCCTAAATCGCTCACTTCTGATCAAGATGTGAAGTTTGTTAGTCACTTTTGGCGTACATTGGCTCTTATCACCCGCAAACAGATGGACAAACAGAATTATTTTGGGGAATTTGCTTCGAAGTTGGGTTGGTAATAGTCCGCGCCAGTGGGACTTAACCTGAGCACAGGTTGAGTTTGCTTACAATCAGTCGCAGAACCGCACTACGAGTAAAAGTCCATTCCAAGTTGTTTGTGTGCGCAATCCAACTGGCCCCTTGGATTTGGTGCCACTCCCTATTATGAGACAATTTAGTTCTGATGCGGAGTAACATGCCAAGCAGATTAAGGAGCTCCATGAACAGATCTGTCAGCGTATCATCCAGCAAAACCTCAAGTACAAGCAACGGGTTGACAAGCATCGGAAACGAGTTGTATACACGAAGGTGACTTAGTATGGGTTTATTTGTGGAAGGAGCGTTTTCCAGCTGGTCGTTTTGGTAAGTTGCAACCTCGTGTTGATGGTCCATTTTGGGTGTGATGCGAATTCTCTATCGGTACAGCGGAAGGCTGTTTTGACGAGCGGAAGCGAACATCACTTAGCCAAAAAGGACTCGAACAGTACAGTTATAAGCTGACAGGAACTTATAGCAACAGTTCGATGCACCAACAATAATAGATAGTGGCGCGCGCATAAGACTGGAACTAATAACAACAGTTCGATACAGCAACAAGACAGGAAACTGGCCGAGTGGAAATGATTCAGAACAGGCAACTCCAAACAGCGGCACTTGAAAACAACAGGTTTCGATCGGGTAGGTTTCGGTCGGATGCCAACGGAAACAGGAAACAAGCCTCGGACAATCGAGCAGCAATTGATGTGAACTCCCGATCAGGTACAACCCTGTATCGAAAGCAAGAGGAATATCGAGACAGGATAGGAGACAGTTGTTTTATCGAACTAGACCTATAATTCGATAAAGTGATTTCTTCTCAAGACCTATTGAGAATTGATCAGACTAAGATTCGAAAACGCGTCGAATAATAACCAAATTTTGGAAGGAAACTCATCCAACACTTAAACAATACACAGGGTATTTTTGTTTGATGATTCAATAATGTTTTCATTACAACTCAAACATGACTACTTATAGGTAAGAGTAGCCTGACAAGATTACTTAAACTATTACAAGATAAGACCACATGATCTTAAAATAAAGGAAAAGACAATAAAAAAGGTACTCCACGCCACTTGCAAACAAAAGGTATAAAAGATGGGTTTTGTCTCCAAGGTATTCTTCCTCTCCACATGCAGGCCGTGAATCAGGCCTTTTTTTTAATATCTTATCTTTACCACTTGGACCCCCACATGATGCAAGTTGCCATGTTTAAGTTATTCCAAGTCCGATCACCAAGGTTACTCCAGGTCTCGTATCCGTTTTCTCGCCCAAGTATGTAGGAGTATGTTCAAGGTGTTTTACGTCAATCCTCACTTCGTCTTCTTCGCTTGGAGTAGTTGGTTTCGTATCAATCCCTCCTTTAAAATGAATTGTCATCAATTCCGCAATTCCATTGTCATCGAGATAAGGAGATAGATCACCTATGTTAAAAGTAGCATGCACTCCATAATCACCCGGAAGTTCTAACTTGTATGCATTGTCGTTCACCTTCGCAACTACTTTAAACGGTCCTTCAGCTCGTGGCATTAACGTGTTCTTACGTTTACTCGGAAATCACTCTTTCCTCAAATGCACCCAAACTAAATCCCCAACCTCGAATAATCTTGGTTTTCTTTGCTTGTTCGACTTCCTTTTGTACGTCTCGTTTATCTCCTTGATTCGGTTACGTACTTGTTTGTGTAATTTCATCATTGACTTCAGCTTTGACTCCGCATCCTTATGCACCAATTCGTCGCTCGGTAATGGAATTAGATCTAACGGTATGTAAGGATTCAGTCCGTAAACTACTTCAAATGGAGAGTGCGCTGTGGCATGAGTAGGAGAACGATTATAAGCAAACTCCGCATGTGGCAGTTTTAAATCCCAGTCCTTTTGTGTCTTGTTTACAAGACCACGCAACAGTGTCCCCAAAGTTCGATTAGTCACTTCGATTTGCCCGTCGGTTTGAGGATGGTGCGAAGTGCTAAACAAGAGTTTTGTTCCCACTTTCCTCCATAGAGTGTTCCAAAAGTAGCTAAGGAATTTTGAATCCCGATCCGAAACAATATTCTTCGGAATTCCATGTAAACGTACCACCTCTCGGAAATATAAGTCGGCCACATTGCTTGCATCGTCTGTCTTGTGGCACGCTACAAAATGAGCCATTTTTGAAAAACGATCTATAACTACCATAATAGCATCCCTCCCTCGTTGAGTACGAGGTAAAGCAACAATGAAATCCATCGAGACATCTTCCCATGACCTTTCCGAAATCGGTAAAGGTGTGTATACTCCCGGCTTGAAGGAACTCTTCGCAATATGGCATGTCACACACTTGCTAATTATGTCATTCACATCTCCGTGCATCTTTGGCCAATAAAAATGTTCCTTAAGTACATCTAATGTCTTAGCCGAACCAAAGTGGCCAGCCAAGCCTCCCCCGTGAGCCTCCCGAACCAACAATTCCCGAACCGTGTGTTTGGGCAAGCAAAGACGATTTCCTTTAAAGAGGAAGCCTTCCTGTATCGAAAATTCTCCAAACGGACCAGATTTGCAAAGAGTGAATCTCTCACCAAAATCGGCATCACCGTCATAATATTCCTTCACTGTCTCGAACCCAAGCAAACGAACATCAAGAGTAGAGAGTAAGGCATACCGCCTAGACAACGCATCTGCTACAATGTTGCTCTTGCCATCCTTATACTTCGATGAAAAGTGAAATGATTGTAAGAATTCCACCCACTTCGCATACCTTGGACTTAACTTGTGTTGCCCGTTAATATACTTCAATGATTCATGGTCCGAATGTAGGATGAAATGCTTCGGCCGAAGATAATGACTCCAATGATCTAGAGCCCTCACAATAGCATAGAACTCCTTGTCGTACTTACAATAATTGAGACGAGCACCGTTTAACTTTTCTGAAAAATAAGCAATAGGACGCTTTCCTTGAATGAGAACCGCTCCAATGCCAACTCCGCTAGCATCACACTCTACTTCGAACGGTTGCGAAAAATCGGGTAATGCCAAGATTGGTGCTTCACATAACTTTGTTTTCAAATTTTCGAACGACTCCTGGGCAGCCCTGCTCCAATTAAACGTATCTTTCTTCAAACATTCCGTTATTGGGTTTGTAATGGTGCTGAAATCTCGAATGAATCTTCGGTAGAATGAAGCAAGTCCGTGGAACGACCTAACTTCCGTCACTATAGCGGGAATCGGCCATGACTTAATTGCTTCGATCTTGGTTTGATCAACCGACACTCCGTCCTTCGAAACGATATAGCCAAGAAAGACTATACTTTCGACTAAGAATGAGCACTTCTCCCTTTTTCCATACAGCCTTTGGTCCCTAAGGGTCTCGAAGACTTGCCTTAAGTGTCCGAAATATTCTTGCAACGATCAGCTATAAATCAAAATGTCATCCAAGTATACAACCACAAATTTCCCCAAAAACGGCTTAAGTACTTCGTTCATCAAACGCATGAAAGTACTCGGTGCATTTGTAAGGCCGAATGGCATAACGGTCCATTCATACAGCCCGTGTTTAGTTTTGAAGGCTGTCTTCCACTCATCTCCCTCTCGCATCCGGATTTGGTGATAACCACTTCGTAAGTCAACTTTTGAGAAGATCACGGATCCGTGTAATTCATCCTAACATGTCATCAAGTCTCGGAATCGGGAATCGATACTTGATGGTTATATTATTCACGGCTCTACTATCTATGCACATTTGCCATGATCCATCTTTCTTCGGGACAAGCAAAACTGGAACTTTGTTAGGCAGCTTTGTTAGGGAGTGATGCACCCGGTATAAGATCGACTTGGTGTTCAATCCCACGTAAGGGCGGCAAACCCGGCGGTAAGTCTTCCGGAAAACATCCGCAAATTCGCGTAATAAGGTATCAATCTCCCTTTTGTCTTGCACAACCATGTCCACGTCTCGTGTTTCTTTAATCATCAACAAATACACACGCTCGCCATCATCAATAGCGTGCTTCACCTCTTTCTCACTAGCAAACATGGTAAGTTTCGGTTTTTCCATTTGGCTAGAACTCATCGAACGAATGGCTTGAGGTGCCATTGGTTTAAGTACAATCTTCTTGCCTTTATCCCGTAATTCATATTCGTTACTTCTTCCTCGATGTAGAACATCTCTATCAAATAGCCATGGTCGTCCCAAGAGTATATGGCATGCATCCATCGGGAGTACATCACATAATACGTCATCACCATATGAACCCATAGTTAAACCGACCCGTACTTGTTTCGAGACTTTCACTTTACTCTCATCATCGAGTCAATGTAACGCGTATGGTTTTGGATGAGTAGTAGTGATGAGTCCGAGCTTCGTCACCATCTCGCTTGAAGCTACATTAGTACAACTTCCCCCATCGATTATCAAACTACACCATTTGTCTTTGATTTGACACTTGGTGTGGAATATTTGGTCTCATTGTTCCGTATCCCTCGAAACCGTTTTGACTTGTAAAGTGCGGAGGACTAGACTCGTATCATAATCTGGAGCATCGTAAGCCTCGCACTCCTCTTCTTCTTCTTCGGCGTCCACGTTAAACACGTCACCGAGCCTTTCTCTTTTGTCCTCGACTAACAATTCTTCCCGGACCTCAAGAGCCTCCCTTAGTGTCACTACCCGTTTGTTTGGACACGCATTTTGGTAATGACCGAACCCTTGACACTTGAAACATCATACCTTCGCCAAACTCGTTTCTTTGTGTATGTAGGGAGCCTTAGGAGCCATAATAGAGGTTGGACTTGGCGTGGTGCTTTTGGTACCTGAACTTGAACCGATACTTGGATTTCCGAACTTGGATGGAAATTCGGGTCTTGAAAACTTCACCTTATTTTGAGCTTCCAACTTCACACAGTCCACATAATGTATCGAAGTCTTCGTATAGGTATAATTCCACCGAGTTAGCTATGCTTCGGTTCAAGCCACGCAAGAAACGCGACATCTTCTGCTCCTCATTCTCCTATATTTCTTCCATTAAGGTCAGATTTTCAAACTCCTCAATGTATTCACTGACACTCAACTTTCCTTGCATGAGGTCGGCAATCTTCCGGTACAAGGACAATCGATGTGATATAGGTACATATCTTTTACGAAGTTTTCTTTTTAACGAATCCCACGAATGGATCTTTTCTTTCCCCGCACGAGCTCTTCGTGTTTTAACTCCTTCGTACCAAAGTGAAACGTCTTTCCCCAACTTGAGAATTGCATACTTGCACCGTTTCTCATCGTCGAGGTCTTTAAATTCGAACATGCGGTCAATTTTACGTTCCCATTCCAAGTAAACTTCAGGGTCTGTTCCGCCAACGAACTCCGAAAGCTCGTTGACCTTGAACTCTTCGACATGGCGTGAGGGTCGTTCATAGTCACCACGCCTAGGTTGCCAACGCTGGTCGCGTTGTTCTGGTATGTCACGCAATGCGTCGCGAAGTTTTGCCAAGAAATCAGCGTCGTTGAGATCCATAATGCCAAAGATCAATAACTTGGGCTCTGATGCCACTTATGATGCGAATTCTCTATCGGTACAGCGGAAGGTTGTTTTGACGAGCGGAAGCGAACATCACTTAGCCAAAAAGGACTCGAACAGTACAGTTATAAGCTGACAGGAACTCATAGCAACAGTTCGATGCACCAACAATAATAGATAGTGGCGCGCGCATAAGACTGGAACTAATAACAACTCGTCTGACAAAGAACAAGACAGAAAGCGGCCGAGTGGAAATGATTGAGCAGTGACTCAAACAGCGGCACTTGAAAACAGCAGGTTTCGGTCGGATGCCAATGGAAACAGGAAACAAGCTTCGGACAATCGAACAGCAATTGATGTGAACCACTGTTCTAAAAATCGGCCTAGGCGGCCGCCTAGGCGCTAGAAGGCCGACCTCCGCCCCGACTACCCCATAGTCGGTTCTTCCAGGCGGGTAGGAGGCTCTAGGCGGGCTGAGGCGGGTCCAGGCGGGCTCTAGGCGGGCTAAGGCGGGTCCAGGCGGGCTACAGGCAGTGATTCAGCCATCTTTTCCGGTAGAAGCCATCTTTTCCGGTGGAAGCTGAAAGAAAAGAGAGGAGAAAAGAAAAGAAGAATAGAGAAAAGAAGAAGAAAATAGAAGGAAGGAAGCAAGAAAAAACTAGTAAGAGGTCAATGCCTTGATTACCGTAAAAGTTTGGTTCCCCATCTGGGCCCGGGCTCACATGCCTTCTGGTCAAGGCTTCAGACTTGAACATCAGATGGCCAAATAGTGTGTATGAGCTGTTTATTAGTTTGTCTTTTTTTTTTTTGGTTTCCTGTTTGCTAGTTGATATAAAATTGTACATGTAAATTTTTTATTGTT
Source organism: Orobanche coerulescens (assembly GCA_033398695.1). Lineage (NCBI taxonomy): Eukaryota > Viridiplantae > Streptophyta > Magnoliopsida > Lamiales > Orobanchaceae > Orobanche > Orobanche coerulescens. The sequence continues at coordinate 33,276,845 of CM065819.1, read as the reverse complement.
TATAGTATAAAAAGAAAATGTTAAACTTTAAAATATATTAAACTGATGTCATTTAATTAAACTTGAATTATTATTTATTAAATTTTAGTATAATAAAAAATTCCTCTCCAAGAGAATTTTTTAAAAGAATATTATTATGCATTTTGTATGCATATATAAAAATAAATAAAATATAAAAAAAAAAAAACGTCTAGCGCCTAGCCGCCTAGGCGCCGCCTCCAAGGCCTATGCGCTAGAAGGTCCCCGTCCGCCCGCCTACCGCCTAGCGCCTTTTAGAACATTGATGTGAACTCCCGATCAGGTACAACCCTGTATCGAAAGCAAGAGGAATATCGAGACAGGACAGAAAACAGTTGTTTTATCGAACTAGACCTATAATTCGATAAAGTGATTTCTTCTCAAGACCTATTGAGAATTGATCAGACTAAGATTCGAAAACGCGTCAAATAATAACCGAATTTTGGAAGGAAACTCGTCCAATACTTAAACAATACACAAGGTATTTTTGTTTGATGATTCAATAATGATCCGTTCATTACAACTCAACATGACTACTTATAGGTAAGAGTAGCCTGACAAGATTACTTAAACTATTACAAAATAAGACCACGTGATCTTAAAATAAAGGAAAAGACAATAAAAAGGTACTCCACGCCACTTGCAAACAAAAGGAATAAAAGATGGATTTTGTCTCCAAGGTGATAGCCGTTCTTCACATGCAGGCCGAGAATCCTGCCTCTTTTATTATAAAGAAAGGGATGAAATCTTTATTATTTGATCTTCACCACTTGGACCCCCACATGATGCAAGTTGCCATGTTTAAGTTATTCCAAGTCCGATCACCAAGGTTACTCCAGGTCTCGTATCCGTTTTCTCGCCTAAGTATGTAGGAGTATATTCAAGGTGTTTTACGTCAATTCTCACTTCGTCTTCTTCGCTTGGAGTAGTCGGTTTCGTATCAGGGTGCCCGAGTGGATTAATGACAATGCATACAAGATTGAGTTACCGAGTGACCGCAATGTGTTTGTGACATTAATGCTGCTGATTTATCCTATGGTGACAGTGAGGACGAGGCAGACGCGAGGTCGAGTCTTTTTCAAGAAGGGGAGGGTGATGCAGCTTGACCGATCAACAAAAGCCAAACATCTCGGAACATCACGAAATTGGCACCCGACCTGTAAAATGATGTTTCAAGAAGAACTCAAGATACTCCCAGAGGTGACAATATTTTAGCCATCCGGGACCGTTTGAGGGGCGAAAACATCATTTTACTGCTTTACAGCCTGATTTTTCATATTTTATGGTAGTTATTTTGATTTATGTTATTTGTTAATTAATAGTTAGTGGGGGAAATGTTTCCTAGTTAGTGGTTTAGTGTTTGGAAGGAGGGTGAGCTTTAAATAGTTTGTAAATATTTGCTTAGAATCAGATTTTTTTGGTGGAATGAAAGTTTTGTTTCCTCTCAAAGAAAACTAAAATTGCTCTTGAATTTGCTTCTTAGTTCGGTCATTCTCACATGAAGTTTGGCATCATAACAAAAACATACAAACGAGATGAAAAGTTAGCCTTTGCTGCTAAAAAAAGATAGCTTGTCTTTCCTATTCGAGAAACTTCAACATCTAAATGATGGGTTCTATCTAGAGTCATTCGATTTTGTTTCTTATGGATATATAGGTCACTTACTTTTTTTCCCTTCATTAGGGTGGGAATAACCAGCAACAATTTTGACTACTACTCGGGGTTCATTATTCATAATAATAAATTGCGGCCAATACCGTTTCGGTTCCGATAGCACGTGGCATAAATCGAAGTGTTGGGCAGTGAAGTACCAACATGTACAGAAGATGGCAGTGACAGAAATGAGAATGTTAAGATGGGTGTGTGGAGTCGCCCGCAGGGACGAAATTAGAAATGAAGTGATCCGGGATAAGTTAGGGGTAGCCCTATTGAGGATAAAATGAGGGAAAATGACTAAGATGGTACGGTCATGTGTAAAGAAGAACACTAGAGGCTCTAGTGAGGAGGTGTGAAACTATAGACAACAAAGGGGTCAAAAGAAGAGAGGGTGGCGGAAAAAGAGTCGGAGGAAAACTATTAAAAAGGACATGCAGCAGATGAACTTAACAGAGGAGATGACCCATCATAGACCTGATTGGAGGCGTCATATCCATATAGCAAACCCCACAATAGTGGGATAAGGCTTAGTTTAGTTAGCATGTAGCATAAATAACATAGTATATAACGTAAGCTATTCGGAACAAAATATGTTGTTATGGATGACTGGGTCGTGGACCCTGTGTTTTGTGATCGGAATGATATGATTGGGTCGTGGACCCCGAAATTAGAAAAATATTATATCAAAAGAAATTAGTAAAAATCCATCAAAACATTTCAAATAACAATAATATAAAGATCCACAAAAGTGAATTGTTTAAACTAAAAATTGATATGCATATTTCCAAGCACTATAGTTACATATATACGTTTATATAATATGTATTTAAGGTGGAAAATATATTTTTAATAATATTTTTGACAAGTGTAATTAAATAATTTACTAACTACAAACATCATAAACATTCCAAAGAAACCAATTGTTTAAAAATACCCAACCCAAATTAAGTTTCGGTCAAATGACCATTAGTACACCCTTTAATCTCGAAATGTATAATCCTAAGTTTTGTCTAGAAAATGCAGAAGAGGCGGACGCTGAAACTTTTATCTCCTTATTTCATCTCTCTCTCTATCTATCATTGTATATCACTCAACCACTTAAGACACACGCACACATAAAATCACACAAGGTTCCTCACATTCAGAGCAGAGGAAGGCAGCCTAGGATTTGCATCGGAAACAGAGAGTAGCGCCTGTTTTTTCTGGCTTGGGCTTTTGATTGCAACAACAACAATATCAGAGCCTTAGTCCCAAAATGCTTTGGGGTCGGCTAGCATGAATTAATCTCTGAAAATGTCAAGTCGTGTCCAATAAAATAGTCCTCAAACATAATCAACCACCCGAATTCTCTCCCTCCACGTCGTCCTATCCAACGTCATAACTTCTCCAATCCCAAGAAACCTCATATCATTCTCAAACACTCTTATCCATGTCTGTTTAGGTCTTCCTCTACCCCTCACTGGCCTATGCGCTCCCCATTCTTCAAGCCTCTGCACCGGTGCATAAATCGGCCTCCGTCTCACATGTCCAAACCATCTTAACCAATACTTCTTTCCTAATTACATCATTTCTAAGTCGATCCTTTCTCGTATGACCACACATCCATCTTTGCATACGCATTTCCGCCACATTCATCTTATGTTATGCTTTACAGCCCAGGATTCAGTGCCATTTAAAAGTGCAGGCCTAATTGCTGTTCGGTAAAATTTTCCCTTTAATCTGTAAGGTACGCCTTGATCACATAATAACCCCGTTGCGCTCTTCTATTTCAACCATCCCGCCTTAATCCTAAGGGCCACGTCACCATCTAATTCTCCATCCTTTGAAGAATAGACCCAAGATAACGAAAAAACTCTGATCCTCATATAACATTCCCATCAAAGTGATTGTACCCGCCTCTCTACTTCCAGTTCCACTAAAGCTACACTCCAAATATTCAGTCTTACTTCTGCTCAGCCTAAAACCACGAGCCTCGAGCGTATTTCTCCAGATTTCCAACTTTCTTTCAACTCCGTCCTTCGTTTCATCAACCAATATATACCATCTGCAAACATCATGCACCAAGAAATATCGTCTTGAATTGACCTTGTCAATTCGTCCATGACTATGGAAAAGAGGAAAGGACTAAGAGCCGAGCTTTGATGCACCCCAATGATAATAGGGAATTCCTCGGTCCTTCCCACGGTAGTACGTACACTTGTACTAGCTCCTTCATACATGTCCCTAATGATGTCAATATACTTCTTAGACACGACCTTTTTGGCTAATGCCCACCAAAGTACCTCTCTTGGTACCTTATCATAAGCCTTCTCTAAATCAATAAAACCATATGCAAGTCTTTCTTCTTATCACGATAGTGTTCCATCATCTGTCTCATCAAAAATATTGCTTCCACAGTCGATCTCCCAGGCATAAAAAAATACGGGCAGAGGTGTTTAGTTTGTTTTGTATTTTCCCAACAAATCTGTTTCAAATAGCGACTAATTTCTTCTTGTTTGCGTATAATAGTGCAAAAAGGACATGCAATATCACATAAAGCGCAACACATTCTTGTTCTTTTTTCTGATAATTTTCACACACTGCAGCAATGCATACATGAACGCAAGCACATAACAAGTCCAGCAAAATAGCAGAGGCCATGGATTTATTTATAAATCAAAGAGATGCAATTATTGAGATAAACTTTCACAGAACCCTACACATATCATGCTCTGGGTGGTCATATATTCCAGGAGAACTGAAAAGCAAAGACAATAGAATGTATGGTTGCTCTAGATTCATTTATCTATGATTCAATATTCATAAGATCACGACAACTGCACAAAGCAACCCGATTTTGCAAACAAGAGAATCCATTGATGCCATTGAGTAAAATGTACCACTACTCACATTTCCAGGGGTAATCGCATAAAAAGGAATTCCATAATAAATACCAAATCTTCAATAAATTCCATGACACATAAGAAAGAGGGGCAAAATATGAAAGAAGAGAACACTACTGAGATTCGTAGAGTTATCACAACCTTTATGGGCGATTGATGAAGACAAGGCTCCCCAATATCGCGAACAATCGAACTCACTCTCTGAAAATTCACCGGACCGCCTTTTACACATTTCCATTGCTTCCCGTTAGCGTCAAAAGACATCACCTAAATCCCACTCCCCTTTATCTGTGTCTATACTCGATTCCTCGGTCTCTCAATCTGTAAATATCCATATCATAAATTTAATCTATTAGCAAATTCATGTCACATGAGTACGAATAAAATATTGCAAATTAGACAAGGACTAAACTTCGGGTGTTTGGGATATATACATATATATTTATATTTTATATATGTGTGTGTGTATACATATATATTTGATCAGGGGACAAGATCAGGGGACAACTGCTTCCCAACAGAAAAATCAGATCTAATTTCAAGAAAAAGACATCAAGAAATAGATCCAATGTTTTATACAGAAATCATCAAAATAATATAAATGAATAAACCCTCAGTTTTCGGGGAACTGCTTCAGCAAAAAAACAAAAAAAAAAATAACATAAAAATAAATCATTGCAACAAGAATTGCAATCGCACGACACAAGTCAGCTCGAAGGACTAATGAATATATATCAAGTTGAGTGAAAATGTAAGGTAAATTGAAATGTACCGAGTGGTAAAAACGCAAGAACTGAAATATATCTGACGAACAGAGATCAGAAGAAGGCGTGCGTATGGCCTGAGACGCCATTAACACACAAAGATCGTTTTTTATTTTAATTAGGTTGATTATATTTTTTTATTAGGAGTTGGGTTTATGACCGTGAGGTCCATTTGTTATTGCTTAATTTAAAAAATAACTAATTTTTGATCATTTTTAAATTTGATAATATTTGTAGATGAAAAAAATACTTTTTTATCATTAAAGTAGATTTTGAAAACCGCATTGGATTTAGAAGCTGATGTCATAAAAAATTAAGACATAATATTTGATATAGTGCTTTATAAAATAATATTAGCAAACATAAATCTGTTTAAATTTACAGTTGATTATTTTCACATCACAATTATATTTTTTTTTTAAAAATTATAACAATACCAAACTAGGCATTAAGTCATATGAACATGTTTTACAATTTATTATATTGTTTTAAACTTGAATATTTATTTATGTGTTACTAAATATATTATCAATTAATAAGCTATTTATTGTTTTTTGACGGGATTCAATACTTTTAACTGAATGCTGCTTATTCTTGTAGTTGTAGTGGATGCTTATCTAGGATGATTTGAATTTCTGGTATACAGAATTTTAGGAATTGGGAATATTGTAAACAGTAATAATATTTGTTTATTTAGAATTTGGAACTTTTATTGTAAGTGTCAAATCATGTTTGAAAAATAAATGATATTGTATTATTTCATATTATTTAGTTGTATTATTTAAAAATAAAAAAGAGGGGAGAGTAAAGTAGTATTTTTGTAAATACAAAAAGAGAAAACAATAATGGCTCGTTTGGTAGTCATGGTAGGATATACCATGTTAGGATATAGCTGTTAGGAATACTTGTTAGATTTTGATGATGTCGTTATTGTAATTCAAATGTTTATTACTTGGCAAAGATGTAAGGAAGAACCAAATGAGTATCTTCCATAGGCCAAATTATGTTAAGTTTAATACTTGGCAAAATGTAAGGAAGAACCAAATGAGTATCTTCTATAGGCCAAATAAGTTAGGCTCAAATCGGCTAAGTACAAAGGTACAGATAGGTATATCAGAGAAGTACAGCCGAGTCAAGTTAGAGAAGTTCTGGTCAACAAAAATTCATCAGAGATATTTGACCAGACTGCAGTCAAGTGATCAGCAGACTAAGTCATCTGAAGTCTGACCATAAGACAAGTCGGAATTCATCAAGTCAAAAGACTTCAGACAAGTCATCTGATCAGGCGAGTCTCAAACAGTCACCGACAGAGAAGTCCAAACTGCAGAGAAGATGACTGTACATCAACCAACTTGACTTATAAGAGATCAGCCAAGTGTTGCAAAGTCCACGTCAGCATGCGTTGAATAGTCAAATATTACGGAAAGTCACATGCAAGCATGAAGAGACAAATTGGAGAGATTTCCGCAAGGATATGAATTAAATAATTCATCCAGACCTACCACTGAAGACTTTAATCTTATTGTATTCAAAAGATACGGCGCCTCACATGCAAAGTCTTCACAACGGTCGAAAGATGGATTAAAATATGGGAATCCAGCCTTGCAACGTTCAAAAAAATAAACAAAGAAGTCTATTTCTCCAACGGACGGATTTGTTACAAGATTTGCAACGGCTATGAAGAATGCTCAAGGATCGACGCTTATATATATCCGAAGATTTGAAGATTAGCAGTACGATGCGAACAAAATCCTAAAGCGATCAAAGTTATCAAAGCAATCACATAGCATCGTGAAAAGAGCAGTACTCGAAGGTCTTATTTGAAGAAAGCTCTTAGTTGGAGAAGACAAACACTCTTGTCTTAAAACCTGAGTTCGGGGTACTTTGCTGGTTGAAGTTGCGAGATTGATAGGCATCCAAGGATTTGAAGAATCAAGTGGTGCTAGGCAGTCAAAGAGGAGTTGCAACGACGTGATTTCTACTGGTTGGAAGTTGTTGTAGCTAAGTAGTAGAATCACTGTAATATTTATCACTGGTTGAGAATTATAGTGGATTCATCTCCAACTAGTTTAGAGAAAGTGGATTAGTAGAGGATTACCCCACCTCTGAGACCACTATATATTGCCTGCGTGTTTTACTGTTTTCAGCATCATATTTAACTGTTGCATTCATTCATTATTGTTCCATTGCTTATCATGGTTTCGTCATCAGCTGATTTCCGCATATCTATCAGTTGAGAAACTCACTCTTCGTGAAAAAGAGTTTAAGAGTTTCAATAAGTCTATTCAACCCGCCTTTAGACTTATTCCTGGACGACTTGTGACCTACAAGTGGTATCGGAGAGGTTGGTTCATTCATTTCACGAACCAGATACATATATCGAGGATATATATATATATATATATTTAAACTCTCATTGTAAAATGGAACACATGCAATACATGCACTCTAGATTACCTGTGTTTTCAGTTGACGAGTATGATCTTTGGAAGATAAGGATGCAGGCACACTTATCCTCAATCCATGATGACATGTGGTGTATCATATAGGACGGCCCGTTCATATTCGAGAAGGACAACACTCCTGAGGAGATTGCAGCTGGGAAGCCTGAAAAGATCCCAAAGAAGAGGACGGAGGTGACCCCAGAAGAAAGAAAGCTGGCCAACCTAGACAACCGTGCCAGAGATGTGCTATACCAAACCCTTGACAAATCAACAATGGTCAAGATTAAAAATTGCAAAAATGCCAAAGAGATTTGGGATACCCTTGCTGTGATGTGCGAAGGTACCGAGCTAATAAAAGAAAACAAGTTGTCAATCGCTATCCAGAAGTTTGACAACTTCAAGATGAAGACCAGAGAATCCATAGACCAAGTGGACACAAGGTTCACAGAGATCATCAACGAAATCAACTCTCTGGGAAAATCCTATGGCAACAGGGAGATGGCCCTGAAGGTTCTGAGATCACTCAACCCAGAGTGGAATATGAAGGCGGTAGCCATGAGGGAATCCAAAGACCTCAATAAAATCAAGATTCAAGAACTATTTTCTGACCTGAAGGCTTATGAATTCGAACTCCCAAGTTCATCATCAAACGAGTCTGCAGAGAAGGGAATAGCGTTTGCAGCCGAGTCTCCCGCCAAAAGCTTATCTGAAGTTAAACCTCCAAATCCACTCGATTTCGAGGAAGAAATGGCGTTCATCATGCAAAGGTTCAGCAACTGCAGGAAGAATTACTCCAAATATAAAAAGAATTATAAGGAGAATCCTAGAAGAAACCAAAAAGCCGGAAGCTGGAAGGTGGAGTGTTACAATTGCCATAAGACAGGACACATTCAAATCGACTGTCCTGATCTTAAGAAGGACGAGAGCAAGAATGAGGTGAGTAGAAAAGAAGACCGAAGGAAGGCCCTCATTGGAGAAGATCAAGAGTGTGTAGAGTCAAGTAGCTGATTCTTCTCTGATGATGATGAAGAATATGATTGCCTGATGGCCAACCTAGATGATGAAGAGGTAACATCAAAACCCTCTAATTCAAACAATAGTTCAGTCATGTCTCAAGACATGGACTTGCACGAATCTGTAAATCAGCTACTTAAGGATTTTGAGACACTAAAATCTACACACCTATCTGTATCAGCCGAGAAGACTCAGCTGCAAGATGAGAATATAATTGAATAAAGTAAAATCTGATCTTGAAAACCAGGCTGCAGTTAACTTGAAAAACCAGGCTGATGTCACTACAACTGAGATAAAACGATTAACTATTTTGAATAGTGAAAAATCAGCTGCACTTGCTCATGTCAAATCCGAATTTACTAAACTGACTCAGGTAAGTAAGACTCAGGCGCAGGAAATAACCTCCCTGAAGGCATCTCTAACTCTGGACGAACTGTGTACTAATAAAAGGCCACTATATTCCAGATCAGGCCTTGGATATGATCATCACACTCCCTCTAGTTCTAAAACCACTTTCATCAAGGGAAAAACAATTGTCTCGTCTGCTGAGCCTATATACAAACCGATATTTAAAAAATGCAACAGCCAAGTCACAAGTCTAGGCTGCAGCCAAGGTATACAAGGCAGCCACCTAGACAAGCGACTAGGCAATGGCCAAGGCAGAAGCAACAGCCCAGACAATATGCCCATTATTATAAAAAAAACTCCCCAAAAACAGATTTCAAAATGGGAGGGGCAAATGGAAACCTCAAGGTTATCCTAACTTTCAAAATGAACAAGTGTGGAGACCTCAAAAATTTAATAAATAGTCTCAGCCAAGGTTTAGAAATGGCCAGCACTACCAATATTATGAGGCATATCCGGTACACAATCCTAACAGAGGATATAGACCCAGACCTTACACACCATATAGGGGTAATAACAACAAATTTCACAATCCAAGGAGAAATCAATTCTCCAGAAAACCATCTAACCCTAGAGGACCCACACAGATTTGGGTACCCAAATCTCTGCTTGTATGATTGCAGAAAAGATGGAAGGACTACTACCACATCTCCACAAATTCAAACTTTGGAGGTGAAGAATGGTTTGTAGATTCTGGATGCTCGAGGCACATGACCGGGAACAAGAAGATGCTGACAAAATATTTTTGGGATTCGGTGCCTAAAATGAAGGCCCAGCGGAAGCGGTAAAATGAAAATTAATTCGATCCGAATCCCTACGAGGATCGATCGAGCTACGTATATACGAATATCAAAAACGAATTCACAAGAGATATAGAAACTCACCCTTGTAGTCCGTTGATTAGATGGATTCCTTCTCTTGATCTATTCCCCAAGCTTTAGTTTGATCTCTATGAATTCAATCCGCTCCAAGCCCTTGAACGATCCAACGCCGAAAGCACCGCGTCTCTACTTGCCACGCGCCGGAGAAACGACTGAAACGACAATCACCTTGCTATCCTCCGAGGATACGGATAGAGCTAAGTGATGAAGCTTCCAATATGAAATTATAACACTCTAAGTGTATAACTCACAATCTCTCTTTTATTTCTCAATTTTCCTCCAAGAAAAATCAAGAACTTGTGAAGAAAAATGGAATAAGACTTGGAGAAGATGATGAAGACTTTGAGAAAAGTTTTCTCTCTCTCTATTAACCTATCTCACGTATGAAATCATGTAGGAGAGATAAGAAGTCTTCCTCCTTTTATTCTTATTCCACCCTCATGTGAACAACTCATGTCACATGAGATCAAACCCCACAAAGTCATCTTTTTCATATAAAATGAAAACAACAAGACAAAAGGAAAGTGGGTGGAACTAAGGGGGGCGGCTACCATGCAGAAACGGATGAGTTCGGTTCGTTTCGGACTCCCGAGAGTCCAAACAGATAAACTCCAATTCCGTCCCGATGTATTTGTATAGTTTAATTAATCCAATTAATTTTATCATATCAAATACATTATGACATAATTAATTTCTCCAAGAATTAATTATATCCATGAATTAAATTAATCACCCAGTGATATATTTAATTCATTAGGCCGTAAATCAATTTATCTAATAAATCGATTTAGACATCCAATATCCCAAATTTAGATATCCAATATCTAATATTCATAATGAGAGAATTAGCTAGATTCATTCCGTCTCAGTCAGCAATGGGAGGAACCAAAGAGTAGTAGCACCACCTAGCCAGTCTGGCGGCCTACACTGTACCCCAACTGAGAACGAATGATTGAGATCATTCAAGAACCATTCTATCGTGAATACCAGTATACTTACCTTCTTTCAAATGTCCCGATCAAGTTATAGGGTCACGGTCAGTCAAACCCTATCTGTACTTAACGCTATGCATGCGTTAATGCAAATAGAGATCATCGAGCTGTCGTGTATCTAATATAACTAGCTCCAATGCTTTGGCCAAAGACTTATGATCTCATCTGCCAATAACCGCATAGGATATATAACCCGCTCACTAACGGGAGAAAGAATTCTATCTTGGTATTCAGTAGGACCTGCTACTTGCCCGTCAAGATGCACGTCGAGGTTGACCCCCGCCTTTCGGTTTACAGGGTCGAACTACTCTAATGAAAATCTTGACGTCACAAGCACATCCCTACTAAATCCTCAAGTCGAAGGTTCACGAATACCTTTCACAACCTTTCGATTCCGTCATTGACTGTCCCAGAGTGAAATCCGTGTCAGGAATCGAGGGTGAGTCGGTTCGAGTATACTAATCCAATTAACATACCTATAACTGTTAGGAATACTTGTTAGCTTTTGATGATGTCATTAATATAAATTCAAATGCTTATTAATTGGCAAAATGTAAGGAAGAACCAAATGAGTATCTTCCATAGGCCAAATTATGTCAAGTGTAAAACTTGGCAAAATGTAAAGAAGAACCAAATGAGTATCTTCTATAGGCCAAAATAAGTTAGGCTAAAAATCAGCTAAGTACTAAAGAACAACTAAGTTCATCAGAGAGGTACAGCCGAGTCGTATCAGAGAAGATCTGGTCAACAAAAATTATCAGAGACGTTTGACGGTCGCGGTCAAGTAACCTCGAGCAGTCGGTGATCAGGCGAGTTCCCAACAGTGAACATCAGAGAGGTCCAGAACTGCAGAGAAGTTAACCTTACATCAGCCTACTCGAGATCATCCAAGTACTCCAATTCCACGTCAGCATGCATTGAAAAGTCAAGAATTACGGAAAGTCACATGCAACGTGAAGAGACAAATTGGAGAGATTCCCGCAAAGGATATGAATTAAATAATTCATCCAGACCCACCTTGAAGACTTTAATCATATTATATTCAAAAGATTCGGTGCCTCACATACAGAGTCTTCACAACGGTCGGAAGATAGATTAAATTATGGGAATCTAGCCTTGCAACGTTCAGAAAAGAATAAACAAAGAAGTCTCCCTCCAACGGACTGATTTGTTATAGATTTGCAATGGCTATAAAGGAAAAGCTCAGAGATCGTGACCTATATATATCCGAAGATTTGAAGCTGAGCATACACAACAACTACCGGTACGAACATACTTTCAAGCGATCAAAGCATTCAAGCAATCTAAAACGAAATACAGCATCGTGAAAAGAGCAGTTCTAAAAAGTTCATACTTGAAGAAGCTCTTAGTTGGAGAAGACAAAAACTCGTGTCTTAAATCTAGAGTTTGGGGTACTTCACTGGTTGAAGTTCGAGACTGTAAAGGCATCTAAGGATCGAGGATCAAGAGGTGCAAGGCAGTCAAGTGTGTTACAACGGCACGGATTTCCACTGGTTGGAAGCTGTTGTAGTTTGGTTGAATCACTGTAATATTTATCACTGGTTGAAAATTATAGTGAATTCATCTCCAACTGGTTTGGAGAAAAGTGGATTAGTAGAGGATTACCCCACCTCTGAGACCACTACCTGCGTACTTTACTGTTTTATAGCATCATACTTTAACTGCTGCATTCATTGTTAAGTGTTTCATTAGTTGTTTTATATTCGTCATCAGCTGACTTCCGCACGTATTGAGAACAAACGACTCTAAGTCATTTGTATATCTATCAGCTGAAGAAACTTACTCTTTGAGAAAAAGAGTTTAAGAGTTTCAATAAGTCTATTCACCCCCCCCTCTAGACTTATTCCTGGACGACTTGTGACCTACAATAACGTGTGCTCCCACTAACCATTAGTGTTCGACAGGCACTCTCCATGTCAAAGAACACGTCATACAAGTCTTCACATAAACTTAACGCCCAGTCAAGTTTCATCGACTTGCGAATGATTAAGTATTTGAGCTATAACCTTTCTAGTGCCGACCCCTTTATCTAATAAGGAGTGGAACGTTTTGCTGTCAAATACACGGACTAGTTTCTATATGTTTATTTACGAGTTATGAATGCCAGTAACTACTAGTAAATAAAGAAACATTCATTTGCCTTATATAAATGGTTTACATAATTACAAGTACAATTCCCTCACTCAACAACCTCTAAGTGGCATTCGAGGGCACACTCCTAACAATCTCCCACTTGCACTCAATTCCACACTCTATGGTATCTAATACCCATGTTCTACAGATGACGCTCTAAGCTAATCTGAGAAAGTGGCTAGTTCAGTGGATCAGCGACGTAGTCGGCTGACTCTACTCTATGCAGCACAATGTATCTCTTAGCGAACAAATTCTCTTACGAGATGATACTCTCTCAATATGTTTGGTACTGTTGTGAAACCTCGGCTCCTAGGCTTGTGCTACTGCTCCGGCAGCGCAGCACCAGGTGTCACGTGAAGTTTACCCAGTAACTTCTAAATTCTTCCTTTGGAGGCCTCCGAGGCCGCTTTATACTCAGCCTAACAGGTGGAATTAGCAGTCGCGCTATACTTGGCACTATGCCATGATACTACTTCTCTATTAAGAGTAAATGTAGCCAGAAGTAGACATAGAATCGTCTTTCTGTCTTGGAAGTCCAATACAGTGAATCCCATCACATTTAGTTCTCCACTACCATATATAAGAACCAGATCTCTAGTCCTTCTAAAGTACTTGAGAACGTTCTTTATGGCGGTCTAATGTTCCCAAACTGGGTTAGCCCGAAACCCACTTACCACGCTCCCAGCATGCGCAATGTCAGGTCTCGTACACAATAAAGCATATGTAAGGCTACCCACTGCCGAATCATATGGTATATAACTCATTTCCTTTCATTGTCCCTCACTATGAGGACACATCTTCAAGGTGAGTTTTATTCCATGTCGTATCAGAAGGAACCCTCTTTAAGATCTAATCTATATAGAGGGCTTGGGAAAAACTTATCATTCTCTTCGATCTATCCCAGTAGAGTCGAATCCCAAGAATATAAGTTTCTTCTCCCAAGTCTTTCATAGAGAAATTACTCAAAAGCCAAGCTTTCACAGAACTGAGCATTCCCACATCATTTCCTATTAGTAGAATGGCATCTACATATATTACTTAGAATGCGATCTTGCTCCCACTAACCCTCTTGTATACACAAGATTCCTCTTTATTTTGCACGAAGTCAAACTCTTTGACTGCCTCGTCAAAACGAAGGTCCCAACTACATGAAGACTGTTACAGTCTATATCATGGAGTCTACATCCACCATTGCTAGGTCATTGGTTACGGGTCGATCTCTTGTTTATCACCTGGAACCTCGTGGAAACCCAGTTCCTCCAAGTGCATAAATCTATACCTCTCAGGTAAATGAGACACCCTACTAGACCTACGAGGTGGTTTTACTTGTGTTTCAGAAGGCTCAGTTCCATTTTCTTGCACAGGTGTCTCCTGAGGAGTTTCATTGTATTCTTCCAAAGAAATATTTCTACCTTCTCTGCCTTCCTGAATGAATCTCTTCTTCTAGGAAGTGTGCTTGTAAAGCAACAACGATCTTTCGATCTTCGGACATGTAGAATAGATATCCCATCGTCCCAGATGGGAATCCAATGAAAAACATCCCTTCGCGGACCTAGCTTCCAACTTCTCCACCTTAGTCTTATAGACATAGGCGGGACATCCCCAAATCCTAATGTCATTAAGACTTGGTTTCCTGCCCTCCCACATCTCATGTGGAGTTTTAGGAATGGATTTGGAAGGACATCTATTCAAGATGTAAGCGGCAGTCAGGAGTGCATACCCACACAGGTAAATCGGTAAGTCATTATAGCCCAGCATGGAACGGACCATGTTCAACAAGGTCTGGTTCCTTCTTTCTGACACACCATTTAACTGAGGAGTACCTGGAGGTGTTAGTTGTAAAACTATTCCATGTTCCTTAAGGAACTCGTCAAACTCCATACTCATATACTTGCCACCTCGGTCCGACCGAAGTGCTTTGATATGATTACCAGTTTGTTTCTCGACTAGGGCCTTGAATTCCTGGAATTTCTCAAAAGCCTCGGATTTATGTTTCATTAAGTATACATAACCATACCTAGTATGATCATCTGTAAACGTAATGAAATATTGATATCCATCACGTACTGCTTCCAAAGCACCACAAACGTCAGTATAGATTAATCCCAGTTTATCAGCGGCTCTTTCAAAAGTCCCTGTGAAGGGGGACTTAGTCATTTTGCCTTTAAGGCAAGATTCACAAGTAGGAAAGGGATCCGATCCCAATGGACCCATAAGTCCATCTTTTTCCATCTTGTAAACCTTGGTCTGACCAACATGACCAAGTCTTAGATGCCATTTCAAAACTTGATTGGTTTCATCCCTACCACGTTTTCTAGTCATAGTATTCACAACTACTTTGTTGCTGAGATTTAGATGATACAATCCATTTAACAATGTAGCAGTACCCACTAGTTTATTTCTGAAATAAATTTTGCAGGAACCATCACCAATGAAAAATGAAAAGCCTTTTCGGCCCATGATCGGAATGGATACAATGTTTTTGTGCCCCTTGGGCAAAACAAGTACATCTTTTAAAGTCAAAACAAAGCCGGATTCTAAACCCAAAAGAAGTGATCCTATGTCGGTCGCCTCGACACTATGCCCGCTTCCGACTGTGATCATAACTTCTCCAGCTCCAAGCTTCCTACTTTGTTCCAGATCCTGATTCACGGTACAAATATGAGAACTAGCACCAGAATCCGATTATCCGAAGTAGAAAATACGATGAGAACAATTTGTTTCCAAAACTAAAAGTTCTGTACCTGAAGTGCCATGAAGAATCGGACAGTATCTTGCCCAGTGGCCCAACTCACCACACTTGAGGCATTCGTCCTTTTTATTCTTTTTCTTCGGAACCATTGGGGACTTGCCCTTACCCTTAAGGTCCTCAACTTGTGGTCCCATCCGCTTCTTGGTCTTTTTCTTCTTGTTCTTGGACCTCCGAGGTCCAGAAGAAATCACAAGGGCAGACTCCTTCATCCGCGGGGTCTTCATCTGAGACTGAGCGGTCACCAGTTTGTTCATTAGCCCAGCTAAGTTACATGCAATCTCATTGCAGTTGAAGTTCATAACAAACTGTGAGAAGGAATCAGGGAGAGACTGTAGGATAAGGTCGGTTTGGTGAGAAGTATCTATTTTAAAATCAAGAGCCTCTAATCTCTCGATCATGGATATCATTTTGAGGACGTGGTCCCCAACCTTCTCATCTTCCTTCATCCTTGCACTGAACAGTTACTTGGATATCTCATATCTAGCAGTTCTGCTGTGCTCACCATAAAGTTCGGTTAAGTGAGATAGAATCTGCCTAGCAGAAGTCATTTTCTCATGAGCTCTCTGAAGCTCATTATACATAGAAGCCATCATGTATGCACGGACTTTTACGTCATCCTTAACCCACTTTTCGTGGTTTTCAATCCCATCCTGATTGGCTCTGGTCCGCACAGGAGGTGCTGGAATGTCCGTCTCCAAGACGTATCCCGGTGCCTCTATACTGAGGACTATCATAAAATTGCGGAGCCAGTCCACAAAGTTAGGTCCAATCAGGGTGTTCTTTTCGAGTAGAATTGCGAGTGGATTCATTGTCATATTGAGTGTTATGTCTGCATTAAGTACGACAGATTAATTAGTGACTCGTTCAATTATGTTCTGAGTATAGAATTAAGGTCTTTTCTATTATTGTTACCCAACTCCCACTATTTTTATCGGAATAACACACTCCCATGTGAAATCCGGAAATATCGCCGCTCTACTTCATAGTGGTGATCGAGTTCTTTATAAATCTTAATAGAGGGCAACCGAACAGGTTTCTAGTCTATTAATTTTCATAAAGTGGTGTCCAACACCAACACATCTAATGGATGATTCGATCTTCTTTTTTCCCTTGTTCACTCCCCTCAACCTATACGGTTTCTATGGTTCGTGAACAAGTTAAGTTTATACCATCGACGCAAATCAGTTTCACAATTGAATTTTATCCGGCAACCTATCAGGTTTCTAGGGATAAAATTTGCTCCAACCGAAGGCATCTAATGCGCTCCCGGTAATTTATCCGTCCTCCCCGAATGACTACCCCGATAACTCGGAAGCATAGCACATCCGGTTTGGATTTCAATTTCCCGAAAGCTCGATGGAGGGAAGGAAAACCTTGAAACCTTATAAACTTAATAATTTGTCGTGGGAGAATTTTCGCGATTAATATTACACTTTGCACATTAATCAGTTAAGTGCATTTGTGGCATTCATACAATATGAAACAACTATTCACAACCTAGTTGCTACCAACATGTGGTTCATGGACCGTTCCTAGAAAACAAAAACTTCGTAATCTAATTACAAGTCTTCGTCTTGAATCTTCGTCTTCTCGAAACGGATCTTCCTCCGGTCTTCGTCATTACATATAAATTTTACATCGAAAATTGCATCCTAGATACAAACATTTCTAGTAAAATAAATAGGCTCAAAACGGCCTTTACAACCCAATCGAATAAAACGAATGATTCAAAACTAAGTCCACGAACCACATTCCCATTCAAAAGCATTCATCCAATAAATAATATATAACTGGAAAGACTAGAGATACATTGATCCAATCAACAATACAAACTAATCCAATCGATTCACACAATCGGTAATATGATAACGTTCAAATAATTCGGTCGACCATAAATATTCCAATTAATCAAATTTCCCTTATAAAATAAAATACCATAAATCATTTTAATCATATTAAATCCAATTTAACATGCGGGGGATTAATTTTCAAGAATACACGAAAAAATCGAGCCGGGGCGAAAATGGCCTGCCATGGCCGAGTCACCTACGACAGCCTTCCAGCAGACAGGCCTGGCATGGCCGAGTCACGCTCGGCAACTTCCAGCCAGGCACGGCCCGTGTCTCCAGACACGGCCGGGTCTGCCTGGCAGTGACTTGGCTAGACTGCGCGACACGACCGAGTCACCCAGGACACGGTCGAGTCACTCTCGGCCAGATTTCCCTTTTTGTCCAAAAAATCTCCCGACGACGATTCGGGGCTAGATTTTCGACCGGATATCCAATATCTATATTTTTCGACTTTCATATCTTCAATATAAATCATATTTCCCAGAAATTTAAGATTTATATTTAGACATAAACTTACGAAAAATACAATTATTACGAATGAAAAACATATACCACGATTATGACTAAAATGATTCCAAATCATTCCCCATCTAATCGACCATTCCAAATGCCAATATCGTATATACGATCACAAGACCTACGCTCCGATACCACTGTTGGGATTCGGTGCCTAAAATGAAGGCCCAGCGGAAGCGGTAAAATGAAAATTAATTCGATCTGAATCCCTACGAGGATCGATCGAGCTACATATATACGAATATCAAATGCGAATTCACAAGAGATATAGAAACTCACCCTTGTAGTCCATTGATTAGACGGATTCCTTCTCTTGAGCTATTCCCCAAGCTTTAGTTTGATCTCTACGAATTCAATCCGCTCCAAGCCCTTGAACGATCCAACGCCGAAAGCACCGCGTCTCTACTTGCCACGCGCCGGAGAACGACCGGAACGACATTCACCTTTCTATCCTATGAGGATACGGCTAGAGCTAAGTGATGAAGCTTCCAATATGAAATTATAACACTCTAAGTGTATAACTCACAATCTCTCTTTTATTTCTCAATTTTCCTCCAAGAAAACTCAAGAACTTGTGAAGAAAAATGGAAGAAGACTTGGAGAAGATGATGAAGACTTTGAGAAAAGTTCTCTCTCTCTATCAACCTATCTCACGTATGAAATCATGTAGGAGAGATAAGAAGTCTTCCTCCTTTTATTCTTATTCCACCCTCATGTGAACAACTCATGTCACATGAGATCAAACCCCACAAAGTCATCTTTTTCATATAAAATGAAAACAACAAGACAAAAGGAAAGTGGGTGGAACTAAGGGGGGCGGCTACCATCCAGAAACAGATGAGTTCGGTTCGTTTCGGACTCCCGAGAGTCCAAACAGTTAAACTCCAATTTCGTCCCGATGTATTTGTATAGTTTAATTAATCCAATTAATTTTATCATATCAAATACATTATGACATAATTAATTTCTCCAAGAAATAATTATATCCATGAATTAAATTAATCACCCAGTGATATATTTAATTCATTAGGCCGTAAATCAATTTATCTAATAAATCGATTTAGACATCCAATGTCCCGAATTTAGATATCCAATATCTAATATTCATAATGAGAGAATTAGCTTGATTCAATCCGTCGTCAATCCTAATGCGTGACTCGGTAGGTCCGTCTCATTCAGCAATGGGAGGAACCAAAGAGTAGTAGCACCACCTAGCCAGCCTGGCGGCCTACACTGTACCCGAACTGAGAACGAATGATTGGGATCATTCAAGAACCATTCTGTCGTGAATACCAGTATACGTATAAACCCTTCTTTCAAATGTCCCGATCAAGTTATAGGGTCACGATCAGTCAAACCCTATATGTACTTGACGCTATGCATGCGTTAATGCAAATAGAGATCATCGAGCTGTCATGTATCTAATACAACTAGCTCCAATGCTTTGGCCAAAGATTTATGTTCTCATCTGCCAATAACCGCATAGGACATATAACCCGCTCACTAACGAGAGAAAGAATTCTATCTTGGTATTCAGTAGGACCTGCTACTTGCCCGTCAAGATGCACGTCGAGGTTGACCCCCACCTTCCGGTTTACGGGGTCGAACTACTCTAATGAAAATCTTGACGTCACAAGCACATCCCTACTAAATCCTCAAGTCGAAGGTTCACGAATACCTATCACAACCTTTCGATTCAGTCATTGACTGTCCCGGAGTGAAATCCATGTGAGGAATCGAGGGTGAGTCGGTTCGAGTATACTAATTCAATTAACATACCTATAACGTGTGCTCCCACTGACCATTAGTGTTCGAAAGACACTCTCCATGTCAAAGAACACGTCATACAAGTCTTCACATAAACTTAATGCCCAGTCAAGTTTCATCGACTTGCGAACGATTAAGTATTTGAGCTATAACCTTTCCACTGCTGACCCCTTTATCCAATAAGGAGTGGAACGTTTTGCTGTCAAATACACGGACTAGTTTCTATATGTTTATTTACGAGTTAGGAATGCCAGTAACTACTAGTAAATATAAATGGTTTACATAATTACAAGTACAATGCCTCACTCAACAACCTCTAAGTGGCATTCGAGGGCATACTCCTAAAAAATATACCAAAGAAAGAGGTCCAGACGTAACCTTTGGAGATAGCTCTAGAGGACAAACAAAGGGCTGTGGAGAGCTGCACCGAGGAAACATCATTATATCCAAAGTTCACTATCTCAAAGGGCTCAAGTATAATCTCCTGAGCATAAGCCAGTTCTGTGATGAAAAGAATCTAATAGTCTTCACCATTTGGAAATGTATGGTGATAGATATCATATCTGGAGAAGTGAAGCTAAATGGATTCAGAAGGAGAGATGTCTACATGATAGATTGGAACACATGAACCCCTAATACCTGTTTTATATCTAAGACCGTAGCTAAGAATGGATGGCTGTGGCACAAAAGATTATGTCATTTAAATTTCAAGGCCATCAACAAGATTAGTTCTCAGAAGCTGGTCAGAGGACTTCCAGAAGAAGCATTCAAGAAGGAAACTCTTTGTGATGCGTGTCAGAAAGGAAAGCAGACCAGAGCATCATTCAAGCCAGTCCAGCCTACAACTCTCACATCGAGGATCTTAGATCTACTCCATATGGATCTATTTGGCCCTATCAAGCCGAGGACTCTAAGTGGCAGAAAGCATGCTCTAGTAGTAGTGGATGACTACTCAAGGTACACATGGATTATCTTCTTGTATAAGAAGAGTGAAACCTTAACCAAGCTACCTGAGCTGCTGAGAAGGATCCAAAATGAGAAATACCTCTCAATCATCAAGATCAAATCAGATAGAGGAGGAGAATTTCTCAACAAGGCGATCATTGATTACAGTGATCAGAATGGAATCCAGCATGAGCTCTCTGCAGCCAGGACCCCCCCAGCAGAATGGTGTTGCCGAAAGAAGAAACAGAACCTTAAAGGAAGCAGCCAGGTCTATGATTGCAGAAGCATACCTACCTAAGAGGTTCTGGGCTGAAGCTGTCAACATAGCTTGCCATACTCAGAACAGGAGTATGATAGTAGGGAGACATGGCAAAACTCCCTATGAGGTTTGGAATAACAGAACACCTACTATTGCTTACTTTCATATTTTTGGTTGTAAGTGTTTCATCAACAACAACGGTAAAACCCAACTAAATGTCTTTGATGCTAAAACTGATGACGGTCTCTTTATTGGATATTCACAAAGAAGCAAGGCATAACTTCTTTTAAGGAGGGTAGTATGTAATATCCGCAATTTTGATTTTCGGTAATTTCTATTTCTTGGCAGAAGTCTATCTTAGTGACTCTATTGTGACCGTTTCGTCATTCCGAAAATGATTAATTATACACTTTTCGGTAATATATTCACTTTTTGTGACCGGTGTCGTTCTGTTGAGTTCCATGTTCTTAAGCGATTTTTCCACGTATGAGTTCGACTTTGTAAAATCACCATTAATTCTTAAAAACTCCAAAAATTCTGAATCTTTTTAATATTTTAGAGCATCAAGTTAGCTTTCTAATGGTTCAAAGGGTGAGTCAATCGGAGTCCGGATGAAGGAGTTATGGTCGAAATAGCTAAGACTGCACCATGTGCCTTTTGATCTTTGGAGCGGTCATCTTGCGGCCGCATGACAAAAGCTTGTTTCTTTGGCGTTTTGGCCTTGTGACGTGGCACACTCATCCCGTGCCACGGCACACAGTGCAGATTCTTCTATAACTGCGTTTTGTTTAGGAGAACAAGCTCATTTATTCATTTCACTTCTTCCTCTCTTCCTTGGGGCGATTTTGGGCGATTTTGGGGTGTTTCAACATCATCAAAACTCAGAGATTTCATCTTCTTCAAGTTGTATTGTGGACCAACAACATATTTATAGATTTTTCATCCTAATCTAAGGTAACTTTCTTCAACCCTTGAATTCGATTTTGAGTTGGAGCATGATATTTTGGATGGTATAATCATGAATTATGATGGATATACGTATGATTATGAGTTTTTACGAGTTATCATCGGATTATTGGAAGTTTTTCTCAAGAACACTTTGAAGATTGACTTGGAATTGGGTTTTGCAATTTAATGATATCGTAAACTCGATTTGAGTATTTCGTTTGGATTATCGATTGTATTGATGGTGTTTTGGTGGTTTGGATCATTCAATAGAAGTTGGTTTTCGATACAAATGGGTTTAGTTGTTTAAGAAGGGCGTTTGTTTTCAAGGTGTTTGTCGAAATGCCTCAATGAGTTTGGATTTATTGTATCAACATCTTGAGTTGGTTATGATCACTTTTGGTTCGCATATTAAGCGAGTTGTTGATAATTGTGTTATTCAAGGTTGTTCGAGCGACCGACATCTCATTTAGGACGTTGTTCGTGGACGGACATTCTTCATCGGTGTTGTGTAAGCTAATTCTTACTCGGTTAAAAGGATATTCATTCCTTTCGTTGTTGTTCATTCATAATCATAATTCATTTATAAAGTACTAACCATATTGAGACTTGTAATTGTCACTTAATCACTTCATTCACGAGGAACGGCGGTTCCAATCATTTCATTGAACTGTCATTTATTTCACTATCATTTCATCTTGGTGAGGCATTATTTATTTTCGATGTCACTTTTGTTATATCGTGGCATTCCGGGTCATACTGGCGTGCCGGTTGGTATGTGTAGGATTTTCATGTCGGGCACATATAAAGTCGTGTGTTGGTTGTTGGCCTCACATTGGACTGTGCACACGAGACGATCACTTCGTGAGACTGATTAGGTACAAGACCACACATGTATTCGATCGATACTCGTTGGTGGCTTGTGCACGGACACGTTTCCATCCCGGGCATAGTGTGGCTCCATTCTTTGAGCCGTACTGTTAGTTGATTCATATAGCATGTTTGATTGCGTATGTTTTCAACAGGATTGTGATTATTCAACTCTTGAGGATTGTTGTTCGGTGTAACTGACCCCGTTGGGGGATGTTGTTTTCAAGTCATGGCAAGGCTAAGGCACGGGAAGAGAACGTTGACGGCGAGGAGTCCCAGTGATACTAATAAGGGGCCCCAGTCCTTTCAGTCATTCACGTTTTCTTCATTTTATTCCGCTGTAGATATTCTGTTTGAACACTCATTTTATTCAGTGTTGTATATTTTATATTCATATAAAATATACATGTATTCTGTATTATCTTGGGTGTGTTGTATGAAACTCCTCATAGGAGTAATTAATGATGTAATGTGGTTCGGTACTATATTTACCCTGTGTAATTCATTCATTTTCACTCGCCTGGTGGGTCCCAGTCGGGGGTCCACGGCATCAATACAATCGATAATCCAAACGAAATACTCAAATCGAGTTTACGATATCATTAAATTGCAAAACCTAATTCCAAGTCAACTTTCAAAGTGTTATTGAGAAAAACTTCCAACAATCCGATGATAACTCGTAAAAACTCATAATCATACGTATATCCATCACAATTCATGATTATACCATCCAAAATATCATGCTCCAACTCAAAATCGAATTCAAGGGTTGAAGAAAGTTACCTTAGATTAGGATGAAAAATACACAAATATGTTGTTGATCCACACTACAACTTGAAGAAGATGAAATCTCTGAGTTTTGATGATGTTGAAACACCCCAAAATCGCCCAAAATCGCCCCAAGGAAGAGAGGAAGAAGTGAAATGAAGAAATGAGCTTGTTCTCCTCAACAAAACGCAATTATAGAAGAATCTGCACTGTGTGCCGCAGCACGGGATGAGTGTGCCGCGTCACAAGGCCAAAAACGCCCAGCAAAATAGTTTTGTGGCGCGGCCCGTCCAGAAGGGGCCGCGGCCCGCGGTGCAGCCCGCTCCAGCATCAAAAGACACACGGTGCAGTCTTAGCTATTTCGACCATAACTCCTTCTTCCGGACTCCAATTGACTCACCGTTTGAACCATTGTAAAGATAACTTGATGCTCTAAAATATTGAAAAGATTCAGAATTTTTGGAGTTTTCAAGAATTAATGGTGATTTTACAAAGTCGAACTCATACGTGGAAAAGTCGCTTAAGAACACGGAACTCAATAAAACGACACTGAAACGAACTCGGATGACAAAAAGTGTAGAATTAATCATTCTCGGAATGACGAAACGATCACAAAAGAGTCTCTAAGATGGACTTCCACCAAAAAATAGAAATTACCGAAAATCAAAATTGCGGATATTACATAATACCCTCCTTAAAAGAAGTTTCGTCCTGAAACTTAAAATAAGTAGGGAGAAGCAATATCCCGCCAGGAAAACTCAACGAGATACACAAGAACCGCAAATGTACCCAACAATAGCATGATTCAAACAAGAAGGAAACTTGAAATGGCATGAACTCCAATATTAACATCGATTAATGAAGTAATTATAACGATCAAGATAATATTCTCATCTCGATTCTCAAGCAAGGTTGAAAAAATGAAAAATATTGATACACGACTCAACATTAGTCCAAACGGTGAACACGAATGAATGAACATGATTGATTAATGATTATTAATGAGTGAAAATCCACTGAGTGACAATTACTGAATGAAAATGAATGAATTTACAATCGGGTATTACCTACTCCCCCCTTTAAAAATAGTTTCGTCCATGAAACTAAGGGTGAAACAAATCAGGATAACTCTCCTGCATACTATCCTCGATTTCCCAAGTAGCCTCTTTGACTCCGTGTCTCGACACTAACTTTTAACGAAAGGAATCGTCTTGTTCCTCAACTGTTTGATTCGCCGCTCTAAGACTCGTACGGGACGCTCCTCATACGAATGATCATCCGCGATCTCGATTTCGTCAAACTGAAGTATGTGACTCGGGTCGGCAACATACTTCCGTAGCTGAGAGACGTGAAACACATTATGAATTCGGCTCAACGCCAGAGGTAAGGCCCATCGATAAGTTAGCTCGCCTACTCGATCCAAAATCTCAAACGGTCCAATGAATCTCAGACTCAACTTTCCCCGCTTCCCGAAACGGAAGATACCTCGACTTGGGGATACCTTGACCAACACGTGGTCACCTGTCTCGAAATCTAATGGTCATCAATGATTATCTGTATCATATTTATGTCGACTCTGAGCGGTCAACAAACGACTCCTGATCAAAGCTACTTTCTCACGGGTGGCTATAAGCATATCGAGCTCGGTGCCGATTGATTCTGATAAGTCATCCCAACACAAAGGAGATCGACAACGACGACCGTACAAGGCCTCGTAAGGTGCCATCTTAATCGAAGCATGCAAACTATTATTATACGTTAACTCGATCAATGGTAGTTGGGCTTCCCAATCGTCTTTCCAATCGAGGACGCATGCTCTCAACATGTCCTCCAATGTCTGAATAGTCCTCTATGATTGTCCGTCGGAATGAGGATGAAAAGTTGTGCTGAAATTAAGCTGAGTTCCCATGGCACGATGAACTGATTTCCAAAAATGAGACACGAATCGCCCGTCACGATCAGAAACGATACTCTTAGGAGTACCGTGCAATCTCACTATTTCTTTGATGAACAACTGGGCAAGTCTCTCGGGACCCCATGTATCCTTAATCTCGAAAAAATGAGCTGACTTAGTTAGACGATCCACGATTACCCAGATTGTATTCATGCCACGGCGACTCGTCGACAAACTCGTGATGAAGTCCATTGAAATATCCTCCTACTTCCACTCCGGTATAGGGAGCGGTTTCAGCATACCCCCCGGTCGATGATGTTCTATCTTGACTTGTTGACAGGTGAGACATCTCGAAACAAACTCGGCAACTTCACGCTTCATATTACTCCACCAGTAATTTTGTTTCAAGTCTTTGTACATCTTGCTGGACCCCGAATGAATAAAATAAGGGGTAGCATGGGCTTCTCTCAAAATTGAGTTTTTCAACTCGTCATTCGCCGGTACACATAACCGATTCTTAAATCTCAAGAGTCCATCCTTGTGGACCACAAAGTCAGGGGCTTTCCCTTGTGCCACATCCTCGCGGATGCGCAACAAAAACGGGTCCGAACCCTGATTCACTCTGATCGCCTCTTCAAGTGGCGATGAAATATCCAGCATACAAAGCTGTCCCTGAACACGCTGTAACCAAACCTCGATCTTATGCCTAAGTAATTCTTGCTGAAGCTCCTTCTGAATTGTTAATCGAGCAAGCATCTGCTCCTGAACGGACTTACGACTCAAGGCGTCGGCGACAACGTTCGCCTTTCCCAGGTGGTAAAGTATCTCAATATCATAATCTTTGATTAGTTCCAACCACCGTCTCTGTCGCATATTTAACTCCTTCTGAATAAATATATATTTTAAACTCTTATGATCGGTGAATATCTGACAGGCAATGCCATAAAGATAATGACGCCAAATCTTCAATGCGAATACCACGGCTGCTAGCTCCAGGTCGTGGGTCGGATAATTAACCTCGTAAGGTCTCAATTGCCGTGAAGCATAAGCAATAACTTTCCCATTCTGCATTAGTACACATCCAAGACCCTGTCCGGACGCATCACTCTAGACCACAAATCCTTCCCTCCCTTGCGGTAAAGAAAGGACAGGTGCTGAAATTAACCGGCTCTTGAGTTCCTCAAAACTCTGTTGACACACGTCGGACCACGTGTATTTCTTATCCTTCCTTAAAAGGTTCGTCATGGTTTGAGCAATTTTAGAAAATCCTTCCACAAACCGCCGATAATAACCAGCTAATCCCAGGAAACTTCGGATTTCCTTAACATTCTTCGGAGGTTGCCAATCTCGGATAGCCTCCGTCTTCTGAGGGTCGACACAAACTCCATCTAGAGTCTTTAACAAAAGAACCTTAGTTGTGGAGGAAACACCCCATGTTGTATTTGATGAATCTACTTTTGAGTACAGGAAACAAGTAGAGCTAATTGAGGATAAGCTCAAATCCGCAACCCTCGAAGAAGTTATTGTACATGACACAGGAATGGTGGATTCATCTGCAGATCAGCCTGAAGACCCATCTGTAGCTGTTGAAGATCCAACTGCAGATCAGACAGGACCACCAAACCTACCTGATCCAGTTGCCGCTGATGAAGATCAAACTGTAGCTGATAAAGACTCATTTATAGACCAGACCAGATCCCAACCTGCAGATGACAAGACGGTAGCTGAACCAGTTGCAGACCAAGGAGATCAGATCCAAGCTGATGCAGACAGAGAGGAAATCCACCAGAGTAAATCTACAGGGGGAACAAACCCTGAAGAAGAAGATATCCCCAAGTGGCTCAAAGACCATCCAATCCAACAAATCATTGGGAAGCTAACTGATGGAGTCAAGACAAGACAGTCTACTCTACCCGCAGGAATGGCAATGTTCTCTTTCTTCATGTCCCAACTTGAACCCAAAACAACAGAACAAGCCTTGGAAGACTATTCTTGGATCAATGCCATGCAAGAGGAGCTTGAACAAATGGAAAGGAACAATATTTGGGAAATAACAGACAGACCAGATCATAAGAAGGTTATTGGCACCAAATGTGTGTACAAAAACAAAAGCGACGAAGATGGAGATGTTGTTAGTAATAAAGCCAGACTTGTTGTTAAAGGATATACACAGTGTGAAGGAATAGATTTTGATGAAACCTATGCACCTGTTGCAAGATTAGAAGCCATCAAACTATTCCTCGCATATGCTGCATTCAAGGATTTTGAAGTCTATCATATGGATGTAAAAAGTGCATTTCTTAATGGAATCCTAGAAGAAGAAGTCTATGTGGAGCAACCCCCAGGATTTGTCAAAGGAGACAAAGTCTACAAGCTATTGAAATCTCTATATGGACTTAAGCAGGCACCAAGAGCTTGGTATGAAACCTTATCTGTATTTCTTGAGAAGAACAGTTTCTACAAAGGGAAAGTGGACAAGACTCTATTCAGAGGAGAGCACGAAGGCCACATATTAATAGTTCAGATATATGTGGATGACATTATATTTGGCTCAACCAACCCAGAGCTGTGTGAGAAATTCTCAAATCTCATGCAAGGAGAATTTGAGATGAGTATGATGGGAAAGCTTAACTTCTTTCTTGGATTACAAGTCAAGCAGATGGAAAATGGAATTTTCATCAATCAAGCCAAATATACCCAAGATCTCATCAAGAGATTTGGAATGGAATCAGCCAAACCAGCAAGAATTCCTATGAGCACAAGTACTCACCTAGATGTATATGAGGGAGGCATATCAGTGGATTAAACCCACTACAGAGGACTTATTGGATCATTGCTATACCTCACTGCAAGCAGACCAGATATATCTTATGCCGTAGGCGTATGCGCGCATTTTTAATCCAAGCCAAAGCAGTCTCACCAAGATGCAGCCAAGAGAATAATCAAATACCTTAAGTCTACAATCAATGTTGGACTATGGTATCCTAAGGATGATAACTTCGAGCTATCAGGATATTCAGATGCAGATTTTGCAGGATGGAAAATAAATAGGAAAACCACTAGTGGAACGTGCCAATTCCTAGGAACCAGACTGATATCCTGGTTTAGCAAGAAGCAGGTTTCTAACTCTATCTCCACCACAGAGTCAGAATACCTAGCTGCAGGTAGTTGTTGTGCACAGATCTTATGGATCAGACAATAGCTAATGGACTACAACATTATTGCCAATGAAGTTCCTATTTGGTGTGACAACAACAGTGCTATTGCAATAACCAACAACCCGGTATTGCATTCAAGGACCAAGCACATTGATGTTAAGCATCACTTCATAAGAGATCACGTGCTTAACAAAAGAGTAAGAGTTGAAAGAGTCAACACAGACTACCAAATTGCTGATATCTTAACCAAACCTTTGCCAGAAGAAAGGTTTTTGGAGCTGAGCAGAGAACTTGGATTACTAGATTGGGAATCTAGTACAGAGGAAAAATCTAGCTGAAGCAGATCAGACAAAGGACGGACTAAGCTGATCATAGGAATCAGACCCTACCTGATGCAGATAAGAAGACGAAGGGCAGACGAAGGAACCTAGCTGATCAAACCACAGACGAGAAGTCAAAGGAGTCAACTCACCTGATGCAGAGCAGTCAACAGTCAACGGTCAACTAGCTAAGTTTTCTAAACCTAAATGACTTTTGAATATTATATTATTATCTGCTATTTGTATAATAGTATCATATTATTTTTTGCATCACAAGTAGCATAATACTATATGCTTAAAATACATGTGGCAATCACAAGTTCAATCGACCTCTACTGTGACCAATTAAAATCCAACCGTTCATTTTCAAACTCAAAACCTGGACCACCGATTACTAAATTTGAATTTTAAAAATCCTCAAAAGGTGGACCACCGATTAAAATAAATGAATATTTAAATATAAACGTCGTTTCATTTTTCTTTTAAGGACGGGAAAGCCATTTCACTTTACCTTCACCAAACTTTCGAAACCCTAATTTTCAAAGCAGAAATCCTTTCGAACCCTCAATACACTAAGAAATTGCTTATTTTGCAGAAATGGGATCCTACTTTGAAGGTGTGAATCTGAAGGCAGTCAAGGACCAGATCATTTTCTCCCTGGTCGTTGATTTTGAGGGAATCCTAGAATCAAATCTGGAGAACAATGATGTGCTCAACCTCATTCGCGCGATGAAGATGAATAGGATCTACCCATTCTTGGACATCAGTCCCAAGCACCTATTTAAGGAGTCCGTTATTGCGTTCTTCCGAGAGGCCCGAGTGATTGAATCGGGGATTCGAAGCACTATCGGCGGGATCCAAGTGGACATCTCGCCGGAGACAATCGCAAAAACATTTGGATGAAAAACCGCAGCATGGCAGTTGAAGCCCTTAAGCAGAGCACAGCCGATACCTGGCTAAAGATCAAGGCGGTCGACCAACCGGAGAAACTGAAGCTAACTGCCAAGAGGGGTGAAATAAAAAGGGAGTATCGCTATGTGTTGGACATAACCAACAAGATAGTGATGGGGATGGCCGGTAGCTACGACCAACTATCGTCAGCTAAGTTTATGGTGCTGGGAGCACTAATCCAAGACGAGCCAATTGACTGGATAGATTACATATACAGGCAATTGGTGTGCGAGGTCAACAAGGCCGAGTGGCTTGTTGAGGAAAAGAAATTTAAATCCAAGTTGGCGTTCGGAACGCAGCTCAGTTGGATTTTAGAGAAACTTGGTGTGGCGAAGGGAAACACTGACCCCTTCTACATCAATAAAAGACTTGGTCACCTAGACCAAGAAACATTGAGGAGGCTAGGAGGCGGAAGAACAGCAGCCCAGATCCTAAAAAAGCTATCTGATCAGAGACCTTCCTACAGATACCCTGAATCATCAGACGAGTCCAACCAGGCTGCAGCCCGCAACTCACCTACAGCCCAGTCTGATACAGAGTCAGACAACACTCCTATTGCTGTTCGTTTTAAGAGAAGGGGACCAGCCCCTGGTGAGCCATCCATAATTCATTCCTCACCAGAACCTTCTCCGAAGAGGCCCAGGCATTTGCAGTTTAGTGAAGAGGAGCAGCTAGAGCAATATTTCAGCCCTACAGCGAAGTCACCTACTCATTTGGAGGACCAGCCTGCTCCTGCCATCCTGGAGACCCAGATTGTCCCTCTTCTCACTCCCCAGTACATATCAGAGGAAGAGGAAGCAAGTTTGATCATTAACATACCTGAGGCGAACTACAGCTTCAACCTGCTTGACAACAACATCTTCAACCTATCCATAGAGAAGCTCAAATTGGTAAAACCCCTTGCTCTAAAACATTCATTCGTTCACATTTATGAGGAATGGAAAACTTTAAAATCATATTCTTTCACTCAACTGCAATCTTTTGTTGAGGTGAGTAGCTGGGAGTATCCCCAGGCTACTGAAGAAGCGCTGATGCATTTTTGCAACGAGTCAGACGCAATTTTGTTACTTCAGGAAAATTGGTTCATGTCCAATTTTAAAACCCACATGGACCAATTTATCCATACTATTATGTATAGTATTTTTGATGGTTCTGTTGATAAAGAAGAAAAAGTTTAAGAAAAAGAAGTAAGAATAGAAGAAGTGGTGGAAGAAGAAGAGAAAGAAGAAGTTATTATAATAGAAGATGAAGAAAAGGAGGAAGTAGAAAAAGAAAAAGATGAAGAAAATATTCTAGTTGAAAAAATAGAAGAACTGGAGGATGAAGGAGAAGAATAAGGAGAGGAGGTTGATCAAGAAGAAGCATAAGAAGAAAAAGGAAATGATGATCAAGATAAAGATGATAAAAATAATGATGAAGAAAAAGGTGATGATGATGAGAATGATGATGATGATGATGATGATAAAGGAGATGGAGGTGAAAAGGAGGCTGAGAGAGAAAAGAGAGAGGATGAAGAGAAGGATGAAGAGAGAGAAAATGAAAAGGAAGGAGAAAATGAGAAGGAAAAGGAAGAAGGAGAAAAGGAGCAGGAGGCAGAAAAGGAAGCTGCATCAGATAAGGCTGGGGCACCTGCCCGCTATACCAGCCTAGATGCAGACCTAAATGAAGATTCTAGATCGGGACCCTAGAGCAGACCCCATCTGGTAAGCCAGCTGCAGACAGGAGTCTGCAGATAGGTGGGTCATCCGCACCCCTACCTGCAGGCGTCGAAGGCTCAGGCGAGCACTCTCCGCAGACATCACACATTACACCTGTGATGACTGAGCTGATCCGACAGATTGTAAAAGACATTGTTGGAGAACTACTTGCCTCTCAAGTCACTCCTGACCTGCAGTCCATTAATGCCAAAATTGACACCTTGCTGCAGCGGAACATCCCTCAACCACCTCCTCCTACAAACAACAGAATGCCCCTTGGCATGTCTGACTGGATGCTTAGAATGGAGCAGCAATTGACCATCCTGGTTGATGCTGGCAAAAAGGGGGAAGAGAGGTTACAGAGGGAAGGTAGCAGGCAGGGGGAACAAAGAGGAATTCAAGAAGTGAGGACGAAGAGGAAGCAAGATGTCCAATTGATTACAGCTGGGGCATCATCTGCAAAGAGGAAGGAAGAAGAAGAGCAGACTGATGATCAGCCTGCAGCCAAAAGAAGGAGGATCAGATCTGGGGAAGAACCTACTCTAGAATGGGAAGGCAAAGAGTTGTGGCATGTTGAAGACTTTCTTCCTGTCCAAGCTGTACCAATGTGGGGATCTGCAAAGAAGAAGTTCATCAAAGATTTTTACATCTGGGAGTTACTCCAGGATGTAAATTGCTCCCCACAGCAGACCTTCATTAACTTTATGGATTCAGCACATCCAAAACTCTGGGCCGTCCTACTAAAATACGCTGAGGAATGTAATCCATATCCCATGATTCCTCCCTTCAGACCTAAAGATCCGCTTACTCTACCAAATAATGAACTGGATGAATTAGCGCTGCAAAGGAAGATCAGGAAGTTATGTGAAGAGCATAAGTTCTCTTCCCAAGACGAACAAGACTTTGCTGCACTTGTAGTCAGGAGGAAGTACGGCCTTGCCCCAGTCAAGAAAAGGTCTATTGGTGCAAAGATTCTCAGACCCTCCAAGCATCCTATTCGCAGAGGCAGAGGTAGAGGCAGATGAATTGTATTCATACTTTTTATGTAAATTTTGTACTTATAATTTTCCTGTATTTTGATCATTGAAAGCCATGTACTTGTAAAACAATACAGAGAAATTTATATAACAGTCTTTTGAATGACAATTCCCAATTATCTCAAAACAAGACTGATTTTAGTTTGTGTCTTGCACTTAAGTGCAAACCTGTTTATTTGAATAATTTGTTTAAGTTTTTCCATCATCAAAATAGGGGGAATTTGTTAGGAATACTTGTTAGATTTTGATGATGTCATTATTGTAATTCAAATGTTTATTACTTGGCAAAAACGTAAGGAAGAACCAAATGAGTATCTTCCATAGGCCAAATTATGTTAAGTTTAATACTTGGCAAAATATAAGGAAGAACCAAATGAGTATCTTCTATAGGCCAAATAAGTTAGGCTCAAATCGGCTAAGTACAAAGGTACAGATAGGTATATCAGAGAAGTACAGCCGAGTCAAGTTAGAGAAGTTCTGGTCAACAAAAATTCATCAGAGATATTTAACCAGACTGCAGTCAAGTGATCAGCAGACTAAGTCATCTGAAGTCTGACCATAAGACAAGTCGGAATTCATCAAGTCAGAAGACTTCAGACAAGTCATCTGATCAGGCGAGTCTCAAACAGTCACCGACAGAGAAGTCCAAACTGCAGAGAAGATGACTGTACATCAGCCAACTTGACTTATAAGAGATCAGCCAAGTACTCCAAAGTCTACGTCAGCATGCGTTGAATAGTCAAATATTACGGAAAGTCACATGCAAGTGTGAAGAGACAAATTGGAGAGATTTCCGCAAGGATATGAATTAAATAATTCATCCAGACCTACCACTGAAGACTTTAATCTTATTGTATTCAAAAGATACGGCGCCTCACATGCAAAGTCTTCACAATGGTCGAAAGATGGATTAAAATATGGGAATCCAGCCTTGCAACGTTCAGAAAAATAAATAAAGAAGTCTATTTCTCCAACGAATGGATTTGTTACAAGATTTGCAACGGCTATGAAGAATGCTCAAGGATCGACACTTATATATATCCGAAGATTTGAAGATGAGAAGTACGATGCGAACAAAATCCTAAAGCGATCAAAGTTATCAAAGCAATCACATAGCATCGTGAAAAGAGCAATACTCGAAGTTCTTATTTGAAGAAATCTCTTAGTTGGAGAAGACAAACACTCTTGTCTTAAAACCTGAGTTCGGGGTACTTCACTGGTTGAAGTTGAGAGACTGATAGGCATCCAAGGATTTGACGAATCAAGTAGTGCTAGGCAGTCAAAGAGGAGTTGCAACGACGTGATTTCCACTGGTTGGAAGTTGTTGTAGCTAAGTAGTAGAATCACTGTAATATTTATCACTGGTTGAGAATTATAGTGGATTCATCTCCAACTGGTTTGGAGAAAGTGGATTAGTAGAGGATTACTCCACCTTTGAGACCACTATAATTGCCTGCGTGTTTTACTGTTTTCAGCATTATATTTAACTGTTGCATTCATTCATTTTTGTTCCATTGCTTTGTTTTGATTTCGTCATCAACTGATTTCTGCATATCTATCAGTTGAGAAACTCACTCTTCGTGAAAAAGAGTTTAAGAGTTTCAATAAGTCTATTCACCCCCCTCTAGACTTATTCCTAGACGACTTGTGACCTACAATAGCAAGTTAGATAAAGTGGGGATGATAGTTTGGTGTTTGGTAGAAAAAATGTACTATTTAGATTAAATTATAAAATTACACTTTTATCCAAAAACACCATCTTCAACATTCATCAGCCGCAGTGCCTCTGTTCTTCGGAAAGAACCATTTTTATCGTGCCTCTGTTTTTTCGGAAAGCACCGCCTTCGACCTCCATCGTGGAGATCCTATGAGATCGTGGTGGAGGCCGAGCTTCTTGGTGATTTTGAGTTGGAGGCAGCGGGGGTTTGGAGGTGGTGAAGAAGATGGATCTCATGGCCGCCGCCGCAGCGGTGTAGGCAGAGGAGGGGCGGTGAGAGGGAGATTGTGGTGGAGGCCAAGCTTCTTGGTGATTTTGAGTTGGAGGCAGCGGGGGTTTGGAGGCGGCGAAGAAGATGGATCTCATGGCTGCCGACACAGCGGCGTAGGCGAAGGAGGGGCGGTGAGAGGGAGATCGTGGTGGAGGCCGAGCTTCTTGGTGATTTTGAGTTGGAGGCAGCGGGGGTTTGGAGGAGAAGGGGTGTTGGAGGAGGGGTAATTTTTGGATTATTGGGTTAAAATGAGCACTGTTCATTCTAGTTATTTAAACCCACCATTTTGGTGAGTTTCCTAGGCCAAGCTTGAATAGTGAATAGGGAAGGGATTGGGCTTAAAGTCGGGCCAAGGAGTTAACGAAACAAGGCTACCAAATGCATGTTTTGGTAGGTTAATTTATCCTAACCTACCGAAACATGGCTACCAAACAAGTCCTAAGTGGTTGTATTTGTTAAACATAAAAAGTGGGAAGGCAAGATGATGTGATACAGAAATATCTGATGTGTAAGAAGTTGTTGGTTGAGTAATGTACCTTGGGTATCACTAGCGTATGCTACAAGCATAATGTAGCATCTGTTAGCTTCTCATGCTTGCATATGTTACACCCTCTGTACTGGCTCATTTTCTCTCTTAACAATCGTATTTTCCCGTACATCCAAACACAGTCCGAATAACATCTCTAACCTTCTTCGAACAATTTATCCGGGAACATGATATTGGCCACCACCGTACTCGCACCAACAATTATCCGATGAATTTCAAAGAGTATTATCCATCTTTTTAATTTCGTTAAGCACAATCACAAAGAGACAGTGACACAACATCGAAAATCTATAATATAGCCACAACAGTTATAATAATAGCATGCGTACAACGTTAAGATCAAAGTCGCATAATATTCAACATACAAAAGAAAAGAGTAAAGTGCACTTTGTGTACCTAAACTTTACTCAAGACACCACTTGAAATACTGAATTTTAATATCTATCACTTGCAATACTGACACTTTACTTAAACTTCGTGTACTGCCATTTATCTGTTACTAACTCCGTTACAAGTTCAGGGGTAAAGCTATCTTTTCAAAAAAAAATACAGTTCATCTTCCCCACCATTACTATTGTGTGAGTGCTTGTCACCCTTGTGAATATCTTTGCCAGGAATCTCCTTCGATTTCGTCTTCTCTATTTCCCTGCAATAATATAAACATAAGATACTAAACAAACAAACAAATAATTTTTTATGAAAGAAAGTGGTTTACAGGAAAAAGTGCAGATTTAATAAGAGGGGGGCAACTGGAGTACTTAGCGGCGGCGATGGACTCTTCTTCGAGCCAGTTACGGATGTGGCGGGCGTTGCGCCGGAAGATGGCAGCTGATTATTTCACATCACTTCGTAACACCAATATGACGGCGCTAACTCCATCCGCGGTGAGTCTAAAATTCGTCAAAGCCATTGTAAGATAATTTGTATAAATCTATTGCAGATATAAATGAGGGTCAAGCCGTCAGCGAAGCGTTCAGTTCATACTACTAACTCAAATCTTATATGAGAACAATTAAATGATGATGATGCTGATGAGTGATGATGATGGTGGCAAATGGGGATCAATGAATTAGGGTTTTCAAATAAATTAAAATATATTAGGATTTAAAAGTGGTGGCTTTACAGTTGTTTATGTTGATTTTAGCAGATGGAGGTTTGAATTGAATGAGTAATAATGGTGGGGAAGATGAACTCTTTTTTTTTAAAAGACAGATTTACTCATGAACTTTTAACGGAGTTAGTAACAGATAGACGACAGTACAAAAGTTTAAGTAAAGTGAATGTTCAGTATTGCCAGTTATAGATATTAAAATTCAGTATTTCAAGTGGTGGCTTGAGTAAAGTTCAGGTACACAAACTGTACTTTACTCTAATAAAAATACAGTCAAAATAAGTCGCAAAAAGCATGTAAATACCAGCAGTATTACATATGATTCCCTTAAATTAGTTTCATCCCAAAACTAAGAAATAAACAATTCAGGGTAATTATCTCTCATACTTGCTTCGATTTTCCACGTTGCATCCTCAATGCCATGATGTGACCATTGAACCTTCACAATAGGTATAACCTTATTACTCAATGCTTTAATGCATTGGTCTAGGATTATTATAGGTACCTCCCTTGAGGTAGAATCATTGGAGATACCCAACTCTTTGAAATTAAGTTTATTACTTGGATCATAAACGTACTTCCTCAATTGAAAAACATGGAAAACATTATGAACTCCATTTAACGATGGTGGCAGCGCGAAGTGCTAAGCAAGTTCCCCAGCTAGTTCCAAAATCTCAAATGATCCGATAAACCTAGGGCTTAGTGTACCCTTTTGACTGAAACGGTGAATACCTCGAATCGGCAATACCTTGACCCATACGTGATCACCAACTAAAAATTCTAATAGGCATTGCCGATCATCGGTATATACTTTTGTCGGATCTGGGCGACTAATGCATGTTTTCCAACCTTAACGATATTTCTAATCAACTCTTTAAATCTAGTTCAGTGGAACCAAATCGGCTGCATCATCCGAGCACAATAGTGATTTCCACCTTTTCCCATACAGCGCCTCATATAGTGTTATACTGATGCACACATGCCAGCTATTGTTATATAAAAATTCCAGTAATCCAAGATGTTTAATCCAGTTCTTGCCCCAATCGAGTACACAGGCTCTCAGCATATCTTCTAATGTTTGGATAGTACTCTCTGTCTCTTCTTCCTTCTATGGATAATAAGCCGTACTGAACTTCAGTTGTGTACCCATAGCCTTATGAACGACCTTCCAGAATTGGGATATGAATTGAGTGTCTCTATTAGATATGATTGATGTAGGCACACCATGCAATCACACCACTTCAGGGTTGAAAGTGACTAAAGGCTCTACCTAGTTATTTTGTGGATCAGTATAAAATGAGCCAAGTTCATCAATTGATCGATGACTACCCAAATTATATCCTCTCTTACCAAAGTAGTTGGTGGATTAGTAACAAAATCCATGGAAATACTCTCCCATTTCCACTCGAGAATGGGTCACGACTGCATGATGACATCTCGCCTACAATGTTCGATCTTAACCTATTGGCACGTTATGCACCATGCAAATCTTTATATATATTACTCGCTCTGGGATAAACGGGGTAATGAATAGAATGAGCATCTCCCAATATCGTATGCTTCAATCCATCTTCGGACGGAATGCATATCGTGCCTTTGAATCTAACCAAGTGGCCTTAGATGATAAAATTAAAATGAAACCCCCTTCCGCTTTCGCACTCATTACTCTAACTCGGGATCTTCCATCCGTGCTCCATCAATCTCGTCTAAGAAGGATGAATGGATG
Source organism: Orobanche coerulescens (assembly GCA_033398695.1). NCBI lineage: Eukaryota > Viridiplantae > Streptophyta > Magnoliopsida > Lamiales > Orobanchaceae > Orobanche > Orobanche coerulescens. The sequence goes on along the minus strand of CM065819.1, from coordinate 33,238,534 downwards.
TTAATCTATCAAAGTTGCTCTTGATGCTGCTGTAACCTTACTTCAATACCATTCCTCACTATGTCCAATTGTAGATTCGGCTGAACCGTCAAGCCAGAGAACATAGTCTCTTGTGTCGTCTTACGACTTAGTGCATCGGCCACGGCATTGGATTTTTCGGGATGATACAAAATATCAAGGTTATAATCTTTTATGAGTACCAACCAACACCTCTGTCTCAAACTCAATTCCTATATCAAACTCGTATGGTCGGTAAAAATTTTACACGTAACCCTACATAAGCAACTAGTTCGAGATCATGGGCTGGATAGTTCACCTAGTACAATTTTTCTAACGAGAAACGTGCATGATTAATTTGTCATTTTGCATCAATACACAGCCAAGTCCATACTTCGAGGCATTGCTATAAATAATAAAACTCTCTGTATCTTGTGGTAATGTTAATATTGGAGCTGTAGTCAATTTTCTCTTGATTTAATCAAGACTCTTCTGACAGTCCTCGCCCACACGAACTTTGTTCATCTTCCTTAGTAAAATTTTCAAATGTCGAGCTACACTTGAAAATGCTTGAGCAAGCTGTCAATAGTAGCCATCGACACCAAGGGAACTCCTGACCTCTTTGACATTCTTCAGCATCTCCCACATCATCACTGTCTCAATCTTTTGAAGGTCAACTCTTACGCCCTATACTGAAATAATATGGCCAAGGAAGATCACCTTGGGTATCTAGAACTCACATTTCGACAACTTAGCGTAAAACTGGTGTTGCGTCAAAACACTTAGCACTTCTCTCAAATGTTTTTCATGTTCCCGACAACGCAGGGAATATATCAGGATGCCATCAATAAATACCAGAACACACTTGTTAATCAGAACTCTATTCATCAACTCAATGAAAATAGTTTGAACATTTGTAAAGCCAAATGATACCATTAATACTCATACTGTCTATACATCAATCGAAATGAAGTCTTCACAATATAATCATCATGAATTTATAATTGGTGATAGCATGACCATAAATCAATTTTGTAAAACACGACAGCGCCCCGTAATTGAACGAGCAAAATCATCGATTCTCGAAAGTGGATAATGATTCTTGACAGTAACTTTGTTTAACTCCCTCTAGTCAATGCACAAACATAATAATAATTTTTTTCTTCACAAAAAGGACTGGTCCACCCCATGACGAAGTACTTGGGCGAATCAGACCCTTCTCTAACATTTCTTCCAATTTTACCTTCACTTCCTTCATCTCGGTCGACGACATTCTATTTGGGGTTATTGAAATTTGTCTCATGCCCGATCCGAATTTAAGTAGAAGATCAGCTTCCCTACGAGGGGGTAGTCCTGGCAAATCATCGGGAAATACATCCAGAGATTTATTTTGTAACGTCCCGACTTTCTAGGGATAACCCAAAATATTTAAGCCCAACAAATTATACTACCAAATGTACAATACAATACAATACAACTGCAGTACAAAATACAAATATTACACAAATAAAATACAGATTCTTCACGACCGATCCAGCAAACCCCCTTCTCTCGTATCATATATATCAAACACCATCTCTAGGCATTCAAAGAAGAACAAAAAAGGGATTTTCACGATACAAGAAGAAGAAAACATCGTTGCGGCCTATCATCGAGTCTTCAGCCGATTACTGCCTATTTTTCCAGCAACTCTCGACACTCTTATGCAGTTACAATCTTCTCAAATTTCTTCAGCAGAGGTAAATTTCTAAATCCTAATCTTCTTTTTTTATTCTTTAGCAAAATAGAATCTTAAATACACGACTGTCCTTCTACAAATTACAATTCTATAACATACATCCTTCTCCAAACTTTAATCTATTACACATGAAAATCAATCCTCTATTCACGGTAAGCCCGAAAACAAGTTTCCATAAAGATACAAAAAAACCCTCATCGGAGCCTAAAATCGATCTGAATCGAATAATAAAAAGAACACCTCAACGCTCCCGCCTAACCCAAAACTTTGACCCACTGTGCCCAACATCATAGCCAACATAGAACCCTTAATATCAGCAAACCCGAAACCCTCAAACTCAAGTCGTTCAGAAATCAATCAATCAATCAAATTTCATAATCAGACCCGAATTTATACCCGATTGAAATCAGATACCAAACCCCGAATCAGAAAAACCCACAACCAGCACGATCGACCTCAATCCGTCAGCCCCTTTCAAACCCGAGAACCCAAAGTTGTGGCCCGAACCCTACCTGGGATAGCCGCTGCCACCGTTTCGGCCACTGGAACCTATGATCCACAACATGCAGCACACCATCGGTCTCCATGAGTAGTCCATTCGAACCATCACTGCTGCAGGTGCACATCACGACCTAGGATCTTCGCCGTCGCTTTCTTTTGGATTTGTCGCCGGTCACGTTATGTGTGTATATGTGTATTTCAGAGAGACGGATCGGGTGAGAGTAGACCCAAGACAAGAAGGATGCGTTTACTTGGGAACAGTTCAAGGAAACGGTTATGGATAAGTACTACCCAAGGGTGTACAAAACTAAAATGCAGAAGGAATTCCTTGACCTGACTCATGGAGGAATGTCGGTCACCGAATACGAGCGCAAGTTCAATCACATCTGTTGTATTGCTCCTCACATGGTCAAGATGGATGACACGAAGTCTCATAAGTTCCGAGACGGACTACTTGACCAGATTCATCATCACTTGGCTAGTCATGGGCGTTTTACCTACAAGGAAGCAGTTGCCAGGGCTGAGAACATATCTGCCAGTTTCAATGTGGAAAAGGCAAGAACACCACCAGTCGCAGCTACGAACAAGCGCAAGTGGCATGACCAAAGAAGTGGTAGTAAGAAGAATGCAAAGACTGGATCTTCAGGGGCGAAAACCCTAGTCTGATAAACCTACCTGTGCTACCTGTGGCAAGGGACAAGAAGGTACCTGTATGCTCGATCATAATCGGTGCTACTTCTGCCATAAGGAAGGACACATGGCCTCAACATGTCCGAAGGAATTAAAAGGCCAGGCAAAGGTGTGCAAGGTCAAGGCTCAGGAGGCAAAGCTCGAGTACATAGCATGGCCGAGGTTGAGAAAGAGACTAAACCCCAAACCATGTCAGGTATGTTGTCAGTTGCTAATATTCCTGCTTTGGTGTTGTTTGATACGGGTGCATCTCATTCATTCATCTCTAGGAATATTTTTACTATGATTGGTTGTAAAAGTAGTAAATCTCATAGATCTCAGTTAGTTAGCATGCCTGCAGGGGGAGTAGTGCATGTAGACTCCAGAGCTAACAACGTGAACATAGAGATTAACGAACATAGCCTCTTAGCTGACTTGCACATAGTTGAACTTAGTGATTTTGATGTTATTTTAGGAATATATTGGTTGAACAAACATAGAGCTATAGTAGAATGCTCCGAAAGGAGGGTAAACTTATGTCTGTCTAATGATATCAAGACCATATTCAAGGGAGTAAGACACTGTAGTATTTCGAAGGTGATTACAGCTATAAAAGATGTGAAGATATTGAAGAAGTGAAGTTTCCAAGGATTCCTGGTGAATGTTATGGGGAAGACAACTTCGAAAAAGATGATAGATGATGCTCCTATCATCAAGGAGTATCCAGATGTTTTTATCGAACACTTACCGGGAGTTCCGCCGAGTCATCAAGTTCTCGATCGATTTAGTTCCAAGAGCAGCACCAATTTTGAAAGCCCCCTATAGAATGGCACCCAAGGAATTACAAGAGATGAAAGTGCAACTTTAGGAACTGCTTGACTCTGGATTTATCTGGTCGAGTATATCGCCATGGGGTGCGCCAGTACTCTTCGTGAAGAAAAGGACGGAAGTTTGAGGAAGTACATAGACTATCGTGAGCTTAATCGACTCACCATAAAGAATAAATTCCACTTCCTAGAATAGAGGACCTATTCGATCAACTTGGAATATCAGGAGTGTTCTCGAAAATAGATCTAAGATATGGATATCACCAACTGAGGATTAAGGATGATGATATCCCGAAGACAGCATTTCAATCTCGATACGGACACTATGAGTTTATAGTGATGCCATTTGGTTTGACTAATGCGCGAGCAATATTCATGGACTTCATGAACCGTGTATTTCAACCTTATTTGGATAAGTTTGTCATTGTGTTCATAGATGACATACTTGTGTATTCAAAGAGCATGGTTGAACATGAGCAGCATCTTGGAACGGTATTGGGAATACTGCTCAAGGAGAAATCGTATGCGAAGTTCAACAAGTGTGAATTCTGGCTTAACCGAGTTGCATTTTGGGACATGTGATCATTTCTAGAGGAATCGAGGTTGACCCGGTTAAGGTAGAGGAAGCCAATGATCGGAAGGTACCAAGTAATGCGAATGAAGTTCGCAGTTTCTTGGGTTTAGCTAGTTATTATCGAAGCTTTGTCGAGGGATTTTCGAAGATAGCTGCACCAATGACTCGATTGACAAGGAAGGGAGAAGCCTTCTTGTGGAATGAGAAGTGCGAAAAGAGTTTCCAAGAACTTAAGTGAAGGTTGACTGCAGCACCCGTTTTGACCATCCCCGACCTGATAAGAGAATTCGTCATCTACAGTGATGTATCTAAGTAAGGCTTGGGATGTATATTGATACAGGAGGGCAAGGTAGTTGCCTATGATTCGAGGCAATTAAAACCGCATGAGCTGAACTACCATACTCATGATTTGGAATCAGCAACGGTAGTTCATGCCATGAAGATTTGGAGGCATTACCTGTATGGAGGTAAGTGTGAAATTTATACAGACCACAAAAGTCTGAAATAAATTTTCACACAAAAGGAATTGAACAAGAGGCAACACAGATGGATAGAGTTGGTCAAGGACTACAATTGTACAATTCATTACCACCCCGGTAAAGCAACCGTAGTTGCTAATGCACTGAGCCGTAAGGCGAGAGGAGACCTACCCTGTATGTTGACCAAAGAGGAGATCTTGGTCAAGGAATTTGTAAAGATGAACCTTGAAATAGCTACACCATCGAAGTACGTTGAGTCCTTATTGGCTAGTTTGGTGGTACAACCAACCATGAGGAAGCAGATCAAAGAAGGTCAAGGACTAGATGAATTTGTGGCCAAAATGAAAGGATGTACTCTTTCAGGAGAGGATAAGGGATTCAGTGTGTCTGATGATGGCACGATGTATTATGGAGGGAGGATTTGTGTGCCAAATGTTGTTAAGCTAAAAGAAGCAATATTGAAAGAGTCACATAATACTCCATATACAGCACACCCTGGAAGTACTAAGATGTATCAAGACCTTAAGGGGACATTTTAGTGGGAAGATTTGAAGAGAGATATGGCAAACTTTGTCAGAAAGTGAATAGTTTATCAACAAGTGAAGGCAGAACACCAATGCCCCTTTGGATTACTTAAATCGCTTCATATTCCGGAATAGAAATGGGAACATTATGATGGACTTTGTGGTAGTTTACCTCGAACGAAAAGAGGGAACCACGTTATTTGGGTTGTTGTGGACCGACTCACAAAGTCAGCTCACTTCATCCCGGTTAAGATGAACTTTCGAATGGATCAGTATGCTCAACTCACATCAGTGAGATTATAAAGTTGCATGGAGTGCCAGTCTCTATAGTATCAGACAGGGATACTCGTTTCACATTGCGTCTTTGGGAAAGTTTGCAAGAAGCTTTGGGAATGCAGTTGAATTTAGTACGACCTATCATCCTCAGACTGACGGTCAGTCTGAGAGGACTATTCAGATTCTTGAGTATTAGACATGGGGATGTGTATTAGACATGGGCAATAATTGGAAACGACTTTTGCCTTTGGTAGAATTTTCTTACAACAACAGTTATTAGTCGACGATTGGTATGGCGCCATATGAGGCCTTATACGGTAGGAAGTGTCGATCACCACTGTATTGGGACGAAGTAGGTGAAAGAAAAATCTTGGGTCCCGAGATGATTGAACATATAGTAGGAGTGGTGGATATGATTCGAGAGAGGATCAAGATAGCACAGGATCACCAGAAGTCTTATGCCGAAAGGCGTAGGAAAGATCTCGAATTATGTGTTGGCGACAGGGTATTCCTGAAGGTATCTCCTATCAAGGGAATTTTACGTTTTGGTCTGAGGAGCAAGTTTAGACGGATATGTATTGGATCGTTCGAAATTCTAGAACGAATTGGAGAATTAGCTTACCGTTTGGCCTTACCCCCATAACTTCCGGCCGTGCACAACGGTTTTCATGTATCGTTGTTGAGGAAGTATGTGCACGATCCCAGCCACGTCATCAACTATACCATCGTGGAGGTGAACAAAGATCTTATGAAGAACAACCAGAAGTTATTCTTGACCGATCAGTCTGGTAGTTGAGGAATAAAGAGAAGATATTTGTCAAAATCTAATGGCGTAACCACAGTAATGATGAGGCCACTTGGGAGCGCGAAGAAGAACTTCAAGTTCGTTATCCGAATTTCTTCAATCCAGGTATGTCATTTATTTTCGAGGACGAAAATTTTTCTAAGAGGGCTAAGATGTAATATCCGCCATTTTTATAAAATAATATTATTATTTATAATAATATTAATAATGCATATTATTTCATTTAGCTCATTTCATTACCGAGTGAGTAATTATTGTACAATTATTTTCACTTCACGTACAAGTCAATTCATTTAATCTCATTTAGAGGATCATGAATATTTTTACGACATCTCATGGGTTCTAAGCCCGAGTCTGCTTATCAATAAATTTTAAGGGATGTTTAATATTAATTATTAATATTAATATTATATTATTAGTATCGATAGTACAATTATTAATAATAACAGAATCCTTATTTATTAAAGGCAATATTAATATTAATAGTTCTATTATTATTATTAAATATCATTATTAATTATATAAAACCCAATAGGTTTATTTATAATGTTGTTGTTACTTGGCTGGATAATTCTAACACCCCCGATATATTCAGGAATATTACAGCGCCGTAAATCCTTTACATAAGGATTTACAAGGCTAAAGAATTGAACAGACATTGAGAAATACTAACGAATGGAAATATCGGAATTAAGATACAACAGTTCTGACCAAATACTGAAAGTACAATTGTTCAACCGGAACTTAATAATACATCACCAAATTCAAATTTATCATAAATGACTTCGTACTCGAGTACTTATTGAAATAACCAACAAATAACAGACAAATAAACCCGGCCGGAACATCACTCTGCACCCTCGTCGTCATGCAGCTCCAGTGATTGTTTTCCTGCTCTCCTGGATCCTGAACATAAACAAAATGTTCACCCCCGAAGGAGTTAGCACAACGATGCTAGTACAAGTACCACAACATATTATCCAACGTCACACGCAGAATAATAATAATAACGTAAATGATAAAATGTCAAACGAGTCTTCTCCTGCGAGAAACTCAAATATAACATACACAACTGATAATCACAACATGATATCATAACATACACATGGTAATTCCGACGATCCAGCGTTCACTGCCTAGAACCCACGATGATCCCGTCAGACCAACCCGTGGTGGAAAAACCCGTCCGATGATCCAACGCACGCTAGCATAGATCCCCCGATGATCCCGTCGGACCAACACGAGGTGGCCATACAACAATGACATACATGCACGACAATATGTATAACATCAATACATAAAACAATTAAGGTACTTGCCTCGATTTGAAGACAAGAACAATACTTCCACCAAAAAGAACACTCAAAGGTCGTCCTCCTCAATCAATCACGTAACAAGATCAAACCTTAACAAAATAAATGATATAGGATTTATCTCACGTCGTACAAATGTTTAACAATTCGATTTACGGCCAAAAGTTCATAAAATGTAATCTGCCTGAACTGCTTAGCGCACGCTAAGTACTCTGTGTAGCGTGCGTTAAGTCTGCTCGATAGCGCACGCAACCAACAAAGCCTAGCGTACGCTAACTATGCATGGTCAGTACTCCACTGATCAGTCGACTGACTCATCTGATGGCCTAGCGTACGTTACGTACCAAACGTAGCATACGCTAACTCGTGCTCGATAGCGCACGTTAATCTTCATAGCTTAGCGTGCGCTATCTGTGCATGGCGCTTTCTTTTGGCGATCGCTGTTCTCATCATGATCAAAACAATGAAATCTTCCGTGATAATTCATGTTACCTCCATGAATATCATGTTCATACGATTATGAATGATCTTATGGATAACAACTTCGGATTCAAGGATATGCATACCATTATAAAACCATATTCCATTTCGACTACAAATCTTCATACGACGATTCGAAAGGCTTAACGGTTGATATCAACACCTTTATATCCATCAAAATTATCATGCTGTAGTTGTTTAACATTCCATCTATACTAGATAAATCCTACCATTATCAATCCCTTAGATTCATCTAACAATAATGATGTTAAAGTCAAGTCCATGATTGTTATGAAGTCATCTACTAGATTCGGATTATCAATGATAGAAGCTTTCTCTACTTGTTCAATGTAATAAGATTCGAATCATGATGTTCATAATCAAGGTACTTAAGGCTTATTCATCTCAATATTCCAAACATGATGTACTTTGGATAATTCACTAATGAAAATCAATATCTCGTTAACATGATCATCCAATTCTTTAGAATCCAACTCTAAGTCTGGAGATAGGTTGAACATACCTTAATATGACGAAAATCACTGAACCGTAAGGTAGAATCCGACTCCGGTTGGTTGTATGCCACTCCAAGGTGCTACTCCACTTCAATGATCACTCACAAGTGATAACCAATATACAAGGATCAATAAGATGTGTTCTAAGTGTGTAGAAGCATTATTATAGCTCTCTGGCCTCTCAAGAATGAAGAATGGACGAATGAAATGTAAGCCAAAACGAGTTGTTGTCTTATTTATAATATTCTGCACTTTAACTAATTAGCGCACGCTACTAAGCTTTCCTTAGCGCGCTAATAAGAGTTGACTTCAAACTGTCCAGGTTCGTCCGCGGGAATCTTATCCGGACCCATGTCCTGGCTGGCGCATGTGCTAGCCGTCCCGCTCAATAATTGAGTTCTTAGCGCATGCAACTCCTACATGCATAGCGTGCGCTAGTAGTAGCCCGATAGCGCGCGTTAAGCTACATTCTTAGCGTGCGCTATCACGAGTTTGCATGAGAAATTTTGCATGTTGTTATACTTATGTACAAAGATATCAATGCAAGAAATATCATATTCCAATAATCAAAACCACAAATCCGAATAATACAGGGTTTGAATACAGATGAAATACACCGTAATAAATCCGGATATTACATACTCTCCTACTAAAAAGGAGTTTCGTCCCGAAACTCAAGACGAAAATAACTCGGGATATCTGGACTTCATATCAGCTTCCGTTTCCCAGGTGGCTTCTTCCATTCCGTGACGTGACCATTGAACTTTGACCAAAACGATTGGTTTGTTCCTCAGCTGCTTAACTCGACTCTCGAGTATCTTGACCGGTCTTTCTTCAAACGTCCCATCCTGCGCGACTTCGATCTCGCCGAAATCAATGATATGACTGGGATCTGGTATATACCTCCGTAACTGGGATACGTGGAACACGTTATGAACATGGCACAATGACGGCGGCAATGCCAATCTGTATGCCAACTCCCCAACTCTCTCAAGGATCTCAAATGGTCCGATATATCTCAGACTCAGCTTTCCTTTCCTTCCGAAACGAAAGATTCCTTGAGTAGGAGAAACCTTCAAAAGTACGTGGTCTCCAGTATTGAACTCCAATGGGCGACGGCGTACGTCTGCGTAAGATTTCTGGCGACTCTGGGCGGTCAACAGCCTTTCACGAATCAAGGTTATCTTTTCTCGAGTCTGCACGATCAACTCTGGTTCTGTTCCGATCAAGTCTGACGAATCATCCCAACATAGGGGCGATCTACATCTCCTCCCGTATAATGCCTCAAACGGTGCCATCTTAATGGAAGTATGCCAACTATTGTTGTAGGTAAATTCAATCAGTGGTAGATGAACTTCCCAATCGTTTGACCAATCTAAGGCACAGGCCCTTAGCATGTCTTCCACCGTTTGAATAGTCCTCTCGGATTGTCCGTCAGTCTGCGGGTGATAAGCTGTGTTGAAGTTCAATTCGGTCCCCAAGGCCTTATGAACTGCTTTCCAGAAGTGAGACACAAAACGGCCGTCTCGATCAGAAACAATGGTCTTCGGCGTACCGTGCAATCGAACTATCTCCGAAATAAATACTCGTGCCAACCTCTCTGGTCCCCACGTATCCTTAATGCCTAGAAAATGAGCTGATTTGGTTAAACGATCAACTATCACCCAAATCATGTTCATTCCTGTCCTGGTTCTCGGCATATTAGTGATAAAGTCCATCGATATGTCCTCCCACTTCCATTCAGGAATTGGGAGCGGCTTCAACATTCCGGCAGGCCGTTGATGCTCGATCTTAACTCACGACAAGTCAAGCATTTTGAAACATAGTCCGCTACATCTTTCTTCATGTTGCCCCACCAGAAATTCTGCTTCAAGTCCTTATACATTTTACTGGTGCCCGGGTGGATAGAATAGGGCGAACTGTGAGCTTCCTTCATAATCGTCTGTTTCAGAACATCATCATCGGGAACGCAGAGTCGGTTCTGAAATCTTAAAACTCCATCATCATGAATTATGAATCTGGGGGCCTTTCCTTTGATCACTTCATCACGTAACCGAATCATCAGAGGATCATCTGCCTGTCTAGATTTGATTCCTTCGGTTAATGATGAAGTTATCTCCATCACGCACAGTTGTCCTTGGACTCTTTGTAACCACACTTAAATTCCTTCTTGAATCATCTCTCGTTGAAGGCTAAGTTGGGAGGTCAGCGTCTCCAGCATCTGAATAGAAACAGGCTTGCGGCTGAATGCATCGGCCACTACATTCGCTTTGCCTGGATGATACAAAATCTCCAAGTCATAGTCCTTAATCAGTTCTAACCATCTTCTTTGCCGCATGTTCAATTCTTTCTGACTGAAGATGTATTTGAGACTCTTGTGATCCGTAAAGATCGGCGGTGAGTCCCGTACAGATAATGCCTCCAGATCTTCAAAGCAAAAACTACTGCTGCTAGCTCCAAATCATGTGTTGGGTAATTCACTTCATAAGGTTTCAGCTGTCGCGATGCATAAGCGATCACCTTATCATTCTGCATCAATACGCACCCGAGTCCTTGGTTCGAAGCATCACTGTAAACTATAAATCCTCCAGTTCCCTGTGGAAGTGATAGAATCGGTGCCGTCGTCAATCTCTTCTTTAACTCATCAAAACTATTCTGACACGACTCGTTCCACTCAAACTTTTGAGTTTTCTGCAGGAGTCGAGTAAGTGGGTGGGAAATTTTAGAAAACCCTTCCACGAATCGTCGATAATACCCAGCAAGTCCTAAGAAGCTTCGGACTTCTTTCACGTTCTTTGGAGGCTTCCAATCCATAATTGCTTCGATCTTCTGAGGATCTACTCGGACTCCTTTAGCTGACACCACATGGCCGAGGAACATTACTTCCTTTAGCCAGAATTCACACTTAGAAAGTTTGGCGTACAATTGCTCGCTTCTCAAAAGTTCCAATACAATCCGCAAATGCTGCACATGTTCTTCCGGGCTCTTAGAATATACCAGAATGTCATCAATGAACACGACCACAAATTTATCCAAAAATTCAATGAACACTCGGTTCATCAATTGCATAAATACAGCATGTGCGTTAGTGAGACCAAACGGCAAACTCATAATGTCCGTAGCGAGTTCTGAACGCTGATTTCGGAACATCAGATTCCTTAATCCTCAGCTGATGATATCCTGATCTCAGATCGATTTTAGAGAATACTGTTGCCCCTTGCAACTAGTCAAACAGATCATCAATCCGTGGCAACGGATACTTGTTCTTAATCGTTATTTTGTTCAGCTCTCGGTAGTCAATACACAGTCGAAGCGATTGTTGGTATATTATCGGATATTTGCGCCGTTTTGTGCGGAAGCGAAATTAAATTGCGGAAATAAATCACACAAGGATTTATAGAGGTTCGGCTATTAATGAAGCTTACGTCCTCTCTCGATGTATCTTTTTCTTTAGGATTAAGATCAAAACCTCTACGCCTCTCTTCTATCGGTCGAGGGATTACCGTTACAAGCTCGTCTTCTATCGGTCCGAGTAAAACTGTTTTTCCTTTTCTATTGGATAAGGAATCAACCACTCTAGCTTTCTATCGGTACTAGATAAACCTCACTTAGGATAGCGATTGTGATTCTAACAATGCCGGATCCTTGATCCTAATAACACCGAATCAAATCGTATCTTTTCTTTTTCTCGCTCGTGTATAATGTTGAATGTATAAACACTCAAACTAACAATATAAGCTCAATATTACAACAACAATATAAGTATATGATTCTCAGATGAGTATCTCGTTTGCTTGAAGTTGTTGTACTCAAACAATACCATAGGAATGGTATTTATAGGCATTTCCCATAAACTAGCCGTTGCTGGCTGTTTTGACTTGCTAGCGTGCGCTAGCCTTCCTCTGGTAGCATGCGCTAATATCTTAGCGTGCCTGTAGCGTGCGCTAGACTGTTCCCAGTTTCAGTCCAGTAGCTTCATTTCTTCTTTAGCGTACGTTATGCCTTCTGCCTTACGTACGTAACCTTCTTGTATTAGCGTGCGTTAATAACACATTGTAGCGTGCGCTAATCTAATATATCCGTTGCATGGATTGTCAAAGTATCCGCTTGATATGCTGACTTTGACCTGCTTTTCCCAACGTTCTGATTGACTTGATTCAAACTTCTTAGCCTGCGCTATTCATACTTTGTAGCGTGCGCTAATGCTGACTTCATTGCATACGTTATTCTGTGTTTGAATTCCTTCACAACGGTAATAAGACTTCGATAGCGTACGTTAATGATAACGAGTAGCGTGCGCTATCTCATCAGCTGACTTCACTGCAGCTTACTTCGAAACTTGGCTGAAATGCAGATTACTCCTCGTTAGCGTGCGCTAACGTATGATGTCTTGCGTGCGCTAATGTCCAGATTGCAACTTTTTGCGTCTTCGTCTGCTTCGTCGTTTTGCTTCGCCTTGATGTTGTTTTGTTGTTTAGCAACTTTAATCATCAAAACACAAATTAAATAATGTGTGGAATGAATATTTCCAACAATCTCCCCCTTTTTGATGATTACAAAACAACTCTTGAATTGGATAAAATCTGTAAAGAATAATATATGTATATTTCTACGAATCAAAGTTTTCGGCTTTGATCGTTTCGTTAGTTGCGCCAATCCTCTTTTCTTTTCAGCATCTCCCATATTTTTCAACTCCGTCTATTTGTATGCTTTTCTTTTCTTTTCGACTTCTTCGATTTTTCTCATTTTCTTTTCAACATCTCCCATATTTTCCAACTCCGTCTATTTGTATTCTTTTCTTTTCTTTTCGACTTCTTCGATTTTTCTCATTTTTATCTCAATTCATGTTTTTCTCCCCCTTTTTGTCTTCATCAAAAAGTAAAAAATATAGAGTATATCGAAATATAAATATGCATGATACCAATTTATGCATTAATAAGGGTATAAGCTCCCCCTGAAAATATTATTTCCCCCTCAAAAATATTCCTTCTCCCCCTTTGTAAAATATCACTTGTTAAAATTTATTTTTGGGGATCCAACCTATAGTTGGTTTTTCTTTTGAAACATAAACAATATTTGAAATATTTGTTCCTTTAGGAACCCAAATCTTTTTAATTTTTATCGTCCGGCGTGGGCTTTTACAGTTAGAAATATGATGCCCAATTTTCAAACATTTTTCACATCGGGGTATTTTGAAATTGACGGATTCGTTTTTCGAACGTGATTTGAATCCTAACCCCTCTTTATTTAGAGTATATTTTTGAACACATAACATTTGTTCAAATTTATCGTTGCCGCACGAAAATTTCTTTGTCAAAATTTTTAGTTCATCTTGAACTTTTAAAAGATCATTCTTTAAAATATTCTCGTTTTCAATGCATTTCGAATGATCGATTTCAACAAATTTCCGTTTTTCAAGTATTTTGGAATTTTCAATTTCCAAAGTTTTATATTTAGACTTGAGGGATTTAATTTCATTTAAAGCATTTTGATAGTCCGTATGTAATAACTCGAATGCTTCAAAAAGTTCGTCGTAAGAATTACTTACTTGGCTTTCGACGTCGCTATCGTCGAATGAACTCCGGGCCATGAGCGCGAGATTATTTTGTTCAAGAAAATCTTCATCGGGATCTTCATCGCTCCATGTTGCGATTAGAACCTCCTTTTGCTTTACTCGACAGTTCTTAGCAAAGTGGCCTGGTTTGCCACATAATCGACAAGTGTTGTCGAATTTCTTAGGTTCGCCCGCTTGAATGTCCTTCTTCCTCCGGTTTAATAAGTGTTGGAACTTATTAATATTTTTGGCATAATATGCCATTTCTTCGTCGCTTTCGTCCACCGGGGTTTCTTCTTTCTTCTTCGACATTTTAGCCTTGAAGGCTATCGACCTCTCTTTCGGTTTCGGTTTGGCATTCCGAGATTTTAGAAGAATCTCGTAGTTGATAAGAGAACCAACGAGAGCACTAAAATCGAGAGTATTTAAATCTTTGGATTCCATTATTGCCGTAACCGTACCGTCCCATTCTCGAGGTAGTGATCGGAGAATTTTCTTTACTTTCTCACTACTCGAAAGTGGTTTTCCAAAACATGCTAATCCATTAGTGATGAGCGAAAATCGGTCGAGCATAATTGAGATGGATTCGTCGTCCATCATTTGGAATAATTCATAATCGTGAAGGAGCATGTTTATCTTCGTCTCTTTGACTTGAGACGTACCTTCGTGTACTTCAAGCATTTTCCAGATTTCTTTGACACTATCACACGATGATATCCGGTTGTGTTCTTCCGGATTTAAGGCACAATAAAGAAGTTGAGTTGCCTTACAATTGAAATGGTCATTTCTCCAATCGGAGTCGTCATATTCTTTAAAATTTTTAAGCGTACCGTTGGAATTCATTGGAATTTTTGGACCAAGGCAAATCACCTTCCAAAGTTCGATGTCGTAAGCTCGAATGAATATCGACATCTTCTTCTTCCAAGTCATGAAGTTCGCGCCATCAAAAAATGGTGGTCGGTTGAGAGCAAGGCCTTCGGCTGGAGAGATTTGAAACGCCATTTTGGATCTTCTCCTCGGATGTTAAGTCGCGTATTGGAGTACCGCTCTGATACCAATTGTTGGTATATTATCGGATATTTGCGCCGTTTTGTGCGGAAGCGAAATTAAATTGCGGAAATAAATCACACAAGGATTTATAGAGGTTCGGCTATTAATGAAGCCTACGTCCTATCTCGATGTATCTTTTTCTTTAGGATTAAGATCAAAACCTCTACGCCTCTCTTCTATCGGTCGAGGGATTACCGTTACAAGCTCGTCTTCTATCGGTCCGAGTAAAACCGTTTTTCCTTTTCTATTGGATAAGGAATCAACCACTCTAGCTTTCTATCGGTACTAGATAAACCTCACTTAGGATAGCGATTGTGATTCTAA
Organism: Orobanche coerulescens; assembly: GCA_033398695.1. Taxonomy (NCBI): domain Eukaryota; kingdom Viridiplantae; phylum Streptophyta; class Magnoliopsida; order Lamiales; family Orobanchaceae; genus Orobanche; species Orobanche coerulescens. The sequence goes on along the minus strand of CM065819.1, from coordinate 33,222,908 downwards.
CAATGCCGGATCCTTGATCCTAATAACACCGAATCAAATCGTATCTTTTCTTTTTCTCGCTCGTGTATAATGTTGAATGTATAAACACTCAAACTAACAATATAAGCTCAATATTACAACAACAATGTAAGTATATGATTCTCAGATGAGTATCTCGTTTGCTTGAAGTTGTTGTACTCAAACAATACCATAGGAATGGTATTTATAGGCATTCCCCATAAACTAGCCGTTGCTGGCTGTTTTGACTTGCTAGCGTGTGCTAGCCTTCCTCTGGTAGCGTGCCTGTAGAGTGCGCTAGACTGTTCCCAGTTTCAGTCCAGTAGCTTCGTTTCTTCTTTAGCGTACGTTATGCTTCTGCCTTACGTACGTAACCTTCTTGTATTAGCGTGCGTTAATAACACATTGTAGCGTGCGCTAATCCAATATATCCATTGCATGGATTGTCAAAGTATCCGTTTGATATGCTGACTTTGACCTGCTTTTCCCAACGTTCTGATTGACTTGATTCAAACTTCTTAGCGTGCGCTATTCATACTTTGTAGCGTGCGCTAATGCTGACTTAATTGCATACGTTATTCTGTGTTTGAATTCCTTCACAATGGTAATAAGACTTCGATAGCGTACGTTAATGATAACGAGTAGCGTGCACTATCTCATCAGCTGACTTCACTGCAGCTTACTTCGAAACTTGGCTGAAATGCAGATTACTCCTCGTTAGCGTGTGCTAACGTATGATGTCTTGCGTGCGCTAATGTAGTCCAGATTGCAACTTTTTGCGTCTTCGTCTGCTTCGTCGTTTTGCTTCGCCTCGATGTTGTTTTGTTGTTTAGCAACTTTAATCATCAAAACACAAATTAAATAATGTGTGGAATGAATATTTCCAACAGCGATCCATCCTTCCTTCGGACAAAAAGAACTGGCGCTCCCCAGGGTGAAACGCTTGGCTGAATATAGCCCTTGTCCAGTAACTCCTCCAGCTGCTTCTTCAGTTCATACATCTTAGTAGGTGCCATACGATACGGCGCCTTAGAAATTGGTGTAGCTCCGGGTTCCAGCTCAATGGTAAATTCTACATCCCTTCGTGGAGGTAGTCCAGGTAACTCGTCAGGAAATACATCTGGAAATTCGTTCACAACAGGAATGGATGAAAGTTCCACAATTTCGTCTTCTTTCTTCATTGCATAGCACCAGTACCCGATACAGCCCTGTTTCAACAATTTGACAGCTTTCATCGCTTTGATCAATTTTCCTGAGCTGCCCGGTTTCCATCCCTCAAACAGAATTTCGGAACCATCGTCAGCGATCAGCGAGATATTCCTCCTTCGGTAGTTTACAATTGCTCCATACCGATTAAGCCAATCGTCTCCGAGTATCAGGTCGTCTCCATGCATTTCTATTACAATCAAATTTGAGAGCCACTCTCTGCCTCCAAATGATACAGGGAAATTTCTAGTTTCTAAGTTCCCGACAATCCTCTCTCCACTCGGTAAACCAACAACATAAGGTTCACAAGTATGAAAACCGGAAATATTCAAACGATTCACACAAGACAAAGATATAAAAGAATGCGTAGCTCCTGTATCGAATAAAACGCTAACTGGCTGGGAAAGGATCTGGACAGTACCTGATGCGACAGCAGCATCCTGATCGTCTGTCCTCCTCATCTCGTACAAACGTGGGGGAACAGATCCGGCACTCGATGTCCCCTTTCGGTCCCATTGTCCTCTGCCTCGTCCGCGGCCAAAATTCTGAGGCATCTGAACACTTTGCTGCATCTGTTGGATACTGGCTTCCTTCTGGACTGGCTGTGGTGTACGGGCTCTAAAAGACTTTGCAGCCTCTTCACAAAATACTGCCCGATGTCCCTCTCGTCCACAATCAAAACAAGTCACGACAGGTAGGGGGCAATTCCGTCGATAGTGCCCCGTCTGGGCGCAGTTAAAGTATTTCCTAGTAACATCAGTAATAGTTTATGTCGCTCCGAAGTTCTTTCCACTCCTAACTGGGTGCGGAGGTTTCTTGAAAGAGTGAAAGGATGACTGGGCCTTACGGGGCCCGCTGTTCTTGTGCTCTGTAAAAGTACCAGAGACTTTCTGTTTCTTAGATTCCGAAAATTTCTCCATAGCTGCTTCCTTGATCTCATACGCCAACGCCTTATCCTGGTATTGACGGAGTGTGGTACATTCAAAACCGGACATGTACCTCTGGATTTCTGGTTTCATCCTCATATCGAAATGGATCATCATTTCTGCATCTGTTCTGACCAGATGTCGAACAAATGCCAGCTGCTGGTTAAACGTCTTAATTGCCTGGGATACTGGCACATCAGAAGGCTGAGTGGAGAAAAACTCCCGAACTTTGGCTTCCCTTACAGGACGAGGGCAATACTGAGCTTCCATCATCAATCTAAACTCTGTCCAATCAACATCATGGTCTACAGGATGGATAGCTTCCCACCATTCGGACGCTTCCCCTATCAGAAAATATTGAGCGATAGAGGCTCTCCGGTCGTCTGGGCAGTTAATTCCGGCAAAGATTTTCTCCAGTTCCTTCAACCAATGGTCCCAGGTGGGAGTCTCAGAAATACCGTTGAATTTGGGTGGTTGCATCTTCGCCACCTCTTGCAGCCACCGGTCACCTCGATTTCCCATGTCTGGGATCCCTTGCTGTCTCTCTCCCTGCTGTAGTCCCACCGCCACTTGCATTCGGTCCACGACTTGGGCGAATTGAGTCACCTGGTTCACCACTTGACGAAGGATCTCTGGTACAGCAGGTTCCGGTTCGTTATTAATAGATTGTTGCGGCTCGCCTGAGCTATGACTGGCCTGATTAGAAGGCGACGCTTCCCTTTCAGCATTTCTTCGTCCACATCCACGTCCGCCTCTCAACATACTGTAAGCATAAATACTCAATATACAGGAAACAACATCGTTCTAATATTCGAGTATAAAGGGACCTAACATGTAAAGAACGAGATAGAGTTTAGGAACTTACAACCACCGTTCGCCTGAAGACGTAGGCAATACAGTGATGTCATTCATGGCCGGTTACCTCAAAAGACATAAATGACCCCTATTTTAACCCAACGGGCAAGATATCCATAATCTTAGCTCCGATACCATATTCTGTAACACCCCCGATATATTCAGGAATATTACAGCGCCGTAAATCCTTTACATAAGGATTTACAAGGCTGAAGAATTGAACAGACATTGAGAAATACTAACGAATGGAAATATCGGAATTAAGATACAATAGTTCTGACCAAATACTGAAAGTACAATTGTTCAACCGGAACTTAATAATACATCACCAAATTCAAATTTATCATAAATGACTTCGCACTCGAGTACTTATTGAAATAACCAACAAACAACAGACAAATAAACCCGGCCGGAACATCACTCTGCACCCTCGTCGTCATGCAGCTCCAGTGATTGTTTTCCCGCTCTCCTGGATCCTGAACATAAACAAAATGTTCACCCCCGAAGGGGTTAGCACAAAGATGCTAGTACAAGTACCACAACATATTATCCAACGTCACACGCAGAATAATAATAATAACGTAAATGATAAAATGTCAAACGAGTCTTCTCCTGCGAGAAACTCAAATATAACATACACAACTGATAATCACAACATGATATCATAACATACACATGGTAATTCCGACGATGATCCCGTCAGACCAACCCGTGGTGGAAAAACCCGTCCGATGATCCAGCGCACGCTAGCATAGATCCCCCGATGATCCCGTCGGACCAAGACGAGGTGGACATACAACAATGACATACATGCACGACAATATGTATAACAACAATACATAAAACAATTAAGGTACTTGCCTCGATTTGAAGACAAGAACAATACTTCCACGAAAACGAACACTCGAAGGTCGTCCTCCTCAATCAATCACGTAACAAGATCAAACCTTAACAAAACAAATGATATAGGATATATCTCACGTCGTACGAATGTTTAACAATTCGATTTACGGCCAAAAGTTCATAAAATGTAATCTGCCTGAACTGCTTAGCGCACGCTAAGTACTCTGTGCAGCGTGCGTTAAGTCTGCTCGATAGCGCACGCAACCAACAAAGCCTAGCGTATGCTAACTATGCATGGTCAGTACTTCACTGATCAGTCGACTGACTCCTCTGATGGCCTAGCGTGCGTTACGTACCAAACGTAGCGTACGCTAACTCGTGCTCGATAGCGCACGTTAATCTTCATAGCTTAGCGTGCGCTATCTGTGCATGGCGCTTTCTTCTTTGGCGATGCTTCATTCTCATCATGATCAAAACAATGAAATCTTCTGTGATAATTCATGTTACCTCCATGAATATCATGTTCATACGATTATGAATGATCTTACGGATAACAACAACTTCGGATTCAAGGATATGCATACCATTATAAAACCATATTCCATTTCGACTACAAATCTTCATACGATGATTCGAAAGGCTTAACGGTTGATATCAACACCTTTATATCTATCAAAATTATCATGCTGTAGTTGTTTAACATTCCATCTATACTAGATAAATCCTTCCATGATCAATCCCTTAGATTCATCTAACAATAATGATGTTAAAGTCAAGTCCATGATTGTTATGAAGTCATCTACTAGATTCGGATTATCAATGATAGAAGCTTCCTCTACTTGTTCAATGTAATAAGATTCGAATCATGATGTTCATAATCAAGGTACTTAAGGCTTATTCATCTCAATATTCCAAACATGATGTACTTTGGATAATTGTCTAATGAAAATCAATATCTCGTTAACATGATCATCCAATTCTTTAGAATCCAATTCTAAGTCTGGAGATAGGTTGAACATACCTTAATATGACGAAAATCACTGAACCGTAAGGTAGAATCCGACTCCGGTTGGTTGTATGCCACTCCAAGGTGCTACTCCACTTCAATGATCACTCACAAGTGATAACCAATATACAAGGATCAATAAGATGTGTTCTAAGTGTGTAGAAGGATTATTATAGCTCTCTGGCCTCTCAAGAATGAAGAATGGACGAATGAAATGTAAGCCAAAACGAGTTGTTGTCTCATTTATAATATTATGCACTTTAACTAATTAGCGCACGCTACTAAGCTTTCCTTAGCGCGTGTTAATAAGAGTTGACTTCAAAACTGTCCAGGTTCGTCCGCGGGAATCTTATCCGGACCCATGTCCCGGCTGGCGCATGTGCTAGCCTCCCGCTCAATAATTGAGTTCTTAGCGCACGCAACTTCTACATGCATAGCGTGCGCTAGTAGTAGCCCGATAGCGCGCATTAAGCTACATTCTTAGCGTGCGCTATCACGAGTTTGCATGAGAAATTTTGCATGTTGTTATACTTATGTACAAAGATATCAATGCAAGAAATATCATATTCTAATAATCAAAACCACAAATCCGAATAATACAGGGTTTGAATACAGATGAAATACACCGTAATAAATCCGGATATTACAGTGATGACCCAAAATATTTAAGCCCAACAAACTATACTACCAAATATGTTCCTAGGGTTACAACACATCTCAACCCTAAACCTAGGAGTATAAATATAATACAACTACAATACAAAATACAAATACTACACAAATAAAATACGGATTCTTCACGGCCGATTTTTCTAGCAAACCCCCTTCTCTAGTATCATATACATCAAACCCTATCTCTCGGCATTCAAAGAAGAACAGAAAAGGGATTTTCATAATACAACAACAAGAAGAAAACATCGTTGCGGTCTATCATCGAGTCTTCAGCCGATTATTGCCGATTTTTCCATCAACTCTCAACATTCTTCTGTAGTTGCAATCTTCTCAAATTTCTTCAGCAGAGGTAAATTTCTAAATCCTAACCTTCTTTTTTTCTTCTTCAGCAAAATAGAATCTTAAATACACGACTGTCCTTCTACAAACTACTTCTTAAACACATATCCTTTGGCAAACTTTAATCTTTTACACATGAAAATCAACCTACTATTCATGGTAAGCCCGAAAACAAGTTTCTAGAAAGATTCAAAAAAAACCTTCATCGGAGCTTAAGATCGATCTGAATCGAACAATAAAACGAATACCTTTAATGCTCCTGCCTGACCCAAAACTTTGACCCACTGTGCCTAACATCATAGCCAACACAGAACCCTCAACATCAGCAAACCCGAAACCCTCAAACTCAAGTCGTTCAGAAATCAGTCAATCAATAAAATCTCATAAATCAAACCCGAACTTATACCTGACTGAAATCAAATACCAAAACCCGATCAGAAAAATCCACAACCAGCATGATCGACCTTAATCCTTCAGCCCCTTTCATTCCCAAGAACCCAAAGTTGTGGCCCGATTCTTACCTGGGATAGACGTTTACCCCGTTCCGGCCACTGGAACCTTCAGTCCACAACATGCAGCACAACATCGGTTGTCGTGAGTAGTCCGTTCGAACCACCGCTGCTGTAGGCAGGGGCGCAGCTACATAGGGGCGGGAGGGGGCGCCCGACCCCCCGAATTTTTTTTTGCGATGTAGGGGGTATATAGTTTTCGTGTAGAAAAATTTCGGTATATTCGGTTTCGACCCCCCAAAATTTCGGTATTACCCGAAAAATAGCGTTAGGAAAAAAAAATTTTAGATCCCGACCCCCCACTGAAAATTTTCTAGCTTCGCCACTGGCTGTAGGCGCACATCACGGCCTAGGATCTCCGCCGCTGCTTTCTTTTGGATTTGTCGCCGGTCACGTTGTGTGTATATGTGTGTGTTTCAAAGAGAGGGATCGGGTGAGAGTTGACCAGAGAGGAGAAGCAAGGAATGAGAGTTCTTTTGCGGCCGACCTCAGTAATGATAAGGTTTCATACCCTTTAGTTTTAGGGTAAATTCAATTAAGCCCCCAATTTTTAATAATCTTTCAATTCACCCCAGACATCTTCTAGTTATTAAAATTGACCCAGATAACTTATAATACCTTCAAATCCAGTCCTATTTTGACCCAAAACATTAATAATGTTAACCCTTCAATTAATATTCAGTTCAATTTTATGCAATATATTTTTATTTTCAGCCATTATATCATAATATTTTATAGGGGAAATTACAGCCAACTACCCTATTAGATGACCTCTTTATACTTTAGTCCCTATTGTTTCATAAATTACAGCGAAGGACAAAAATCTGAATTGGTGTTGACTTCTATTAAAAAGACGAAAATGCCCCTCTATTTACTTGAATAAAATATTTCTTTTAAAATACATTTCATATTAAACAAATAGCTTATAAGTTATTAAAGTGTTTGGCTAATACATTTCTTTTAAAAAATATTCTTTTTTCAGAAAATATTTTTTTTCGAAATATAATTTTTTTTCCAGAAAATACATTTATTTTTCGCAAAAATATTTTATTTTATTTTTTTCCAGAAAATAATTTTATTTTTCGAAAAAATAATATTTTTCAAGAAAATAATTTTATTTCGAAAAAATATTATTTTGCCAAAAAATATTTTTTCCTCCAGAAAATATTTTTTTTAATTTTTTCGAATTTTTTTTTATTTTTTTTCCCGAAAATAATTTTATTTATTCGAAAAAATAATATTTTTTTCCAGAAAATAATTTTATTTTGAAAAATATTATTTTGCCAAAAATACCTTTTCTCGTAAAATATTTTTTTAATTTTTTGAAAAATATTTTTATTTTTTCGTAAAATAGTTTTATTTCTTGAAAAAATAATATTTTTCCGAGAAAATAATATTTTCGAAAATAATTTTATTTCGAAAAATATTATTTTGCCCAAAAATAATTTTTCTCCGAGAAAATATTTTTAATTTTTCGAAAAAAATAAAAATTCCATAAAATAATATTTTTTTTGAAAAGATAATTTTTTTCCCAGAAAATATTTTTTTTTTATTTTTTCGAAAAATAATATTTTTTCCAGAAAATGCTTTCTTTTTTGGAAAAAATATTTTTTTCTAGAAAGCTTGATAATTTATTACACTGAAGTCCAAAAGTGTTATATATATTACAATGAGGTCCAGCATGTGGCACCCACGTGAGGCGAAAAATAAATGGGTAAACAAGAAAAGGAAAAATAAAATGACAAATTCGAAATATCAGTACTCTCTCTCCATTGACATCATCTGAAAATTTGACTTTTGTCCTTCATTGTAAATATAGTTTCTGGACAGTGCAAAGTTTGTCCCTCATTGTAATATCTGAAACAATAGGGACCAAACTGTAATTAGACCATCTAAAAAGGTAGTCAGATATAAATCGCCCATATTTTATAATGATTAAAAATTATTATTATGTGTAGACTTTAACAAGGATATACGGGCTTAGGACTGTGAGTCAAGCATCTTCATATTCAAGTTCAAGCAGCATCATTTTATTCAGGTGGGAATTTTACTTGAACTGCTATGTGATATTCTATTTATGTTTTAAACTGAGGATACATGTTGTAAATCAGGCTCACCTGTGTATGTGTAAAGATGCTATATTAAGATATATGTTGTGTGGGACACCTGCACAACCTTAATATTCACATGCTTGCTAGATTCATGTTATATTTGATATTGTGTGTATGTATTCATGTTGAGAAAAATATTGTTGATAGAATAATAATTAAATCGCTTTCCATGAATATGTATATTATTGTGATATGTGTGATTTCCATGAGCTGAAGGAAGCTCACCTCACCTATATTGATCCCGCAGGTTAAGCCGAGCCGGATGGATGAAGGAGCGAGCCGAGAGGGCATGTGATGATATTTTTATTAAAACGATGTTTTTCATTTTATGTCTTATGCTTTGAACTATTTATTTGGGGAAACTCTTGCTTAGTAATAATAATTTTTATATTTTCTTCCGCCGCAATTATGACCTCTTAATTATGACATGTCGTTGTCTTAATCAATAGGTATTTATTTTAGTTAGTGTAGCGACTCGACTTTATAGGCGAGAATTTTAATATTCTCAAAGGAATTTATTTTTCGTCAAAATTCACCGTTTTGCTTATTTTCCCCTATAATTATCTCTAGAAAGTTTACACATTTATCACTGGAATATTAACAACCGACGTTTCCGATGTCTCTTCCTGTAAAACGTAGCACCAGTAATACATCTTCTTGGGATCACAATAGATTTCAGGCCTCAACCAGTTAAGTGATCCTTCCGTACTAAAATATTCCCAACCTAGAATAATGTGGGTGGTACCATCGCCTGCCATAATAGAAATCGTCAATGATAAGTGTCTAGAATCCCTCGGTGAATGGCCATCCAATCAATGCCTAGGATTATGTCCTCATTTTGAAATGGGAAATCCATAGGGTTTGCCGACCAATCTTTATCATCAATGTGAATAGGACAACTCCTAATCTCATGATTACACACTTTACTACCATCAGGTAGTTTTACAGCAAAGACTCATTAGGGGTACAAGACAGAATTACACGTTTTACACAATCATCATAAATAAAAAGATGCATAGCACGTCTCAAATAGTACATGAACAGGCTGAAAATTAACAAAAAGTGTACCTGAGACAGCAGGAGCACATTGGTCATTGGCGGCTCTCAGCTCAAATATCTGAGATGGTGATGTGCCAGAAGAAGAAACGGCACCACCACCACCCCCATAGCCTCACTAGCAATGTGCGGATGTCGTGGAGATTGATATGCCTGTGGCTAATAGTTCAGGGTGGTCGGAGCTCTAGATGACTGCACAGAACCCTGCAGACTTTGATGAGAAGTGGAGTTCGGTTCAGACCCAACCCGGGAACAGAAACACGATGTGCCCACTCTTTGGCTGACTTTTAGCAATGGCACCTCGAATGACCTGATAAACCACCGTTGAAACATTTCCAAACAATAGGCACATCTGACTGCGTCCTCCCCTATTGGTAATACTGATGTGAAGTTTAGGACTTTTATGACTGACTGGTTTTGGAACTTGCCGCACTGGCATTTCCGGGCTAGTTATGCATCTTCTACCTCTTCTAGTTCTGATCAGCGTTAATGCTGACTGTTGGACACAATATTCTTAAATGACAACTTAGGCCGGGGATGGGGTGAATAAGAGTAATCTTTTTCGAAGACTTGGTATTGCTAGAGACTTCAAATATGTCGTTGTAGTTATAATAACCAAGTATTCTCGTGTATGCTTGATGCTTATAGGGTTTCTCAAAGTAAGTATAACTAAAATCCCAGGTAGTATTCTGAAGTAACTAAGCAAGTAAAAGACACAGGATTTTACGTGATTTGAGGAAACATCCTCTACATCCACAGGGTCTCCACATAGAAGGATTATGAATTTAACTAGACACTTCAAGTTGTATCGTTCATACAGATTGATACACTTGACTTCAGCTTAGCCGTTCACACAGATTGGTCGTAGGCTGTCTGAACTCTGTCTTTGATGTGAAGTGGAGTTCGATGCAGACCTAACCCAGGAATAGAAACACGACGTGCCTACTCTTTGGCAGACTTTTGGCAATGGCACCTCGAATGACTTGGTAAATCAAAATTGAAACATTTCCAAACAACATACACATATGACTACGTCCTCCCCTATTGGTAATACTGGTGTAAAGTTGAGGACTTGTATGATTGATTGGTTCCGGAACTCGCTGTACTCGCATTTCTTGACTAATTATTCGTATTCTACCTCTTTTGGTTCTGATCAGCATTGATGATGACTGTTGGTCACAATATTCTTAAATGACAACTTAGGCGGGGGGCGTGGGTGAATAAGTGTACTTTTCTTCTAAGATTTTGTATTGCGAGAGATTCAAAATATGTCATCGTTGCTACAACAACCAAGTATTCTCCTGTATGCTTGATGCTTACAGGATTTCTCAAAGTAAGTATAATTAAAATCACAGGTTCTATTATGAAGTAAATAAGCAAGTAAAAGACACAATATTTATCATGGTTCGAGGCAACATCCTCTACATCCACAGGTTTCCCACACAGGAGGATTATTATTTTAACTAAACACTTTAAGCTATATCGTTTACACAAATTGATACACTTGACTTCAGCTTGGCCACTCACACAAAATGGTCGGAGGCTGTCTGAACTCTGTCTTTGTCTCACATAGATTGAATCTCAGTTCGTCTAAGGTTTCTTCATCCCACATAGGCCGGAATGAGCTCAATTTGCTAGTCCACATAGGGCTAACTCAACATAGATAAGGGTTGAAGAAATATCTAACATCAGTTATAGTCTTTAAACTCTTTGTTGTAGTATGATGTTCACTTTGTTGAGGACTTTATCAATCTCTTCACTGTAGAATTTTGTTGTAGGCTGGAGAGAGAGTTTTCTCTTTAGATTACGGGAATTATAAATTGGCAACTATTCGTAGAAAGTCCTCAGGTTGGGCCATTTATAACCTTGAAAATAGATCCATTATAAATGTAGTCATTGGTTGGTTGGTGAGATGTATGCTTCAGATTGGCGGCTGATGAATGTTTCAATTGAAGTAATCCATTGTGTCATTTTAAATGCTTCAGATATTTTATGGCCTTCATTAAATGCTTTGTATGCCACAGTCTTTGCCCGTTTAAATAATGTCTCTATCAGCATTAAATGCTCTTCAAAATTGTGAATATTTAGGGATATAGAATTTCTTTACTCACAATGGTTTGAAGTCTAAGTATTTATCCTGTTGGGTTTTACACTTTACTTTTTCAAAGTAAAATGCATACAATGATAATGTTATACCAACTAGATATTATGCTTTAGACTGAGTTCTCTTTAATATGTTGTTTGACTGAGTGCTGTCAGATTGAGCTATATGAAATGGGCTGTAAGATGTTGCTGTAGTTATCAAAATACAAGAGGAATTTTCCCAGTAATAACAATAGTGCTGGCATATGATGTAATGACGTCCTCGTATGCCCTCAAGGTAGTGCAATGAAAACCAGCAACATAGCGCTGAACATACTCTGGTAGTCTCTGGCCAAGTGACAGATATGTTGGTCTTGTGACAGAAACATGTTTAAGATATAACTTACTTCTGTCTGGTATCTGTTGATAATTTTCGGCAGTGGCATGTTCCAAAATTCCAACAAAAGAAATCCCATGCACGGGTAGTCTACGGATATGGGACAGTACTAATTTCTCAACAGGCTAACAAAGTCAGGCTAGCCAACAACTCTCTGGCCAAGTGACATATATGTTGGTCCTCTGACATAACCATGTGTGAGATATAACTTAGTTCTGTATGGTCGTTATGGATAATTTTCAGCACGGGCAGGTTCTACAGTCTCATATAAAAGATGTCCCATGCACGGATAGCCTGTATGGATCCCGGATAGTCCTAATTTCTCAATAGGCTAGTAAATTCAGGCTAGCCAACAACTCTCCCTTTGGACTTGTAAGTCCTCCACCAATGGGCATTCAACCTCAACTTTCAGAACCTCATTCAAGAAAGTACCCCTCACTCAAATCGAATGACTACAGTTTATTGTTTTCTCCGACTCAATAGTTTCTCTTGATATGTATGTTGAGATCTCAGCTATTTCACGATGCTTTAATCTTTCAGATAGTTTACCATGCTTTGTTTGTTTCGTAATTTTGATAGAATCATACTTTAGTTCTTCAAGTCTTTAGATATTTATAGTACGATCCTTGAGCTCTTATTCCTAGCCGTTGTATCTATTGAATAAATTAGTCTGTTGGAGAGAGACTTATTTATTTAATATTATCATCCTTTGCAAGGCTTGTTATTTTCTTCAAATCTGCCCGTTTGAAGATCTTCCTTCAGTATAAAATGTCACCCAAGCAATTTTTGATTTCTTTTATGAAGGATGTCTTCGAGCATGAATCTAGAGGAATATATCATTCCTACTTTTCATGCAAGTTGCATGAATCGCTCCATTTGTCTCTTCTTTTTATTATTCACGTCTCCACTATTCAACTTTGCTGACGTACACATAGCTGATTGATAATTGATAATTTCCCATGTATCGAAAACTCTTCGGCATCCATACTCGTCTGCCTCTTCATAGCGGGGTTACTCGGTTGTCCATACTTGGCTGTCTTTTCATAGCATTGTTACCCGACTATTCATACTTAGCTTAAATCTAGACTTAGTTCTTCACTGACTTAGCTATATGAACCGGGATGTTTTATACTTAGCTTAAAATAAATTTTAAGGCTTACAGAAGATACTATTTTGGTTTTTCTTTACAATACCAAGTACTTAGAACTTACACTTGAATTTAACTTTAATATAGGGATGACTAGTAGAAAAAAACATACAAAGAAAAGTGTCATCAAAGGGTTTTCATGACATTTTTCAAATGTCATTCCATATGCCATTGTATCCCTAGTGATGGAAGGGTATAAACTTCAACGATATATCAAGTGTCAATAGTTACCTCATTAGTGCGTGGGTTAACTTTCCATCTAGATGCATCACATTTAGGACACCTATTCTTGTCATTATTAAGGTTCCGATACAATACACAATCATTTATGCATATCAATCTTTATATAACATAAATCAAACTCTTTAAGTATCTTTTTAACTGTATAGATATCATCAGGTAGGGCATTATCATTTGGGAGCATATTCTTGAATTCTTTCAGAAATTCATCAAAGAAAGTAGTGCAAAGACTAGCTGCAGCTTTTAGCTTGTACAAGATTAAGGTTGCTGAAAGTTTGGTGTATTTTGTATAACCAGGGTATAGAGGAACTTCAACCTCTTATATCTTATGTTTGTAGTCATCTTCTATGTTTTGTAAAGGTTGAGACTCTTGTTCACTAGGTAAATGTAACCTAGCACCTCTATACATCTGGTTAAGTTCTAATATTTTATAATCCTCTTCATCACTCAATGGTGGTGGTGCAACAATATTGAACGAGTAGGTTAATGCTGCTCCCCTAGGCTCAACATGAGTTTTCCAAACTTTATAGAGCGAATCAAAGCCTTAATGGAACAAATGAATAAACAGAGTATCATCATTATGCGGGCAACTAAAATTTCGACACACACAACAAGGACATAACACACCATCATTATTCCTAGTGTACTGCTTACTATTACTCGGAATTTCCTAGCATTTACCTTTTGGCCAGTATATCCAGCTCTTATACATCAAGAAGATACCATACCTTAAAATTACAGTAAACCAAAATACACATTTCATTATTATTCACTAAGTAATAACAAATAGTTAGATGTCATTAGGGTACATAGAACCTATGTATTCAGTTGGATGTCACATTACAAAATTATAAAGTATATAATGAAGTACTGGAAAAAAACACCTCTAAATGAGATAGGTTTAATCCGACATACCTCAATAAACAAATATTTAATTTCTATTCAAGCAAAACTGATGTTTTGAAGGGCTAAGGCATAGCCATTAGCATGCGTAGGCTCAATGCGTTGTAGCGTAAGTTTTTCATGCAAATAAAAGTTATATTGAAAAATATACTGCATAATTAAAATAATCTTAAAGTGGAAAGACAACAACTACTAAGACTAGAAAACTACGACGACCACTACATATAATCAATATTCAGTAAAAATTATGGTAATTTTTATTTCCAGAATGTAGTTATTCCCTAGGCGGATGTAATGTGAGTTGTTCATGGCGTTGTTATACCTACTTAAACCTAGTCACTCTTCAGAGATTTTGTGGGGCTATGTCAGGTTTCCAGATGATAAACTCAGTCATATAACATTGCTAGTCATATGTCCAGTGAAAAAATTGAGGCTTTATACACCTATGTGAAGATAAAGTTGTAATATCCGCACTTTCTATTTTTAGTAATTTCTATTTTTGGTGTATTTCCATTTTGGACGACTTGCTTGTAATTTTTTTAGTATCCTAAAACTATTTTGTTCTGCATTCTTGGCCATCCGAACGAGTTTCGGAGTTGTTTCATCTTATCCGCATATTAGTGTAACTTTTCTGCGTTTAGGCTCGATTCTTGTAAATCTTGTTCGAAATTGTGGTTTTGTTGTTTCTAAGAGTTCATCTAATATATTTAGACCTGTTATGGGTTCGTGGGTTGTTGTCCGACCTCGAGTCGTGATTTTAGGGAGTTTGGGCCATTTTGTTCTGATTGTTTTTCCGCTCTATCTGATGGTTGGAATCATGTGTTTGTTAAGCGCTTGAGCTCGTGTGTTGATGTTTTTCACAAGTGCTTCATTGTTTACTTATAACCATCGAGTTTTCTATCTATCAGCTCGTGTTCGGACTGATTGAGCTTTACAGCTGTACCGCTGGGCAAAGGAGTTAATGCACGCTAATTGAATGGCTAGCGGATGCTAATTATGTTACAATAGTGCACGCTAGTATAGTCAGTAGCGCGTGCTAATCAGGCTGAGCAGGGGATGCAGTAGGTTCATGTTTCTGGGCTCTGGACAGAATCGAGAAGTTAATGCACGCTAATGTCCTATTAGCGCACACTAACGAGATTGGTCAGAATATTATGGAGCTGGGGTAAAAGGTTCAGGAATTCTGGTCCAAGTCAGTTAGTGTACGCTAACACCCATCATTACCGCACGCTAACGGGACCAGGCAGAAGTTTCTAGACTTCATTTAAGCCCGATAGCGCAGGCTAAATACTCCTCTAGCGCTCGCTAATAAACATCAGTATATATAGGAGTGCAACAATCAACTTTCATCATTTTCGACCTTCTTCCTCGTCCCTTGGAGATCCACAGCGACTTGAGACTAGTAGTGTAGATTCTGGTCGAATATCATCATCTGTCAACATTTTTCGAGTTCCTAGCATGGATTTAACAACATCTCAACATCTTTCACCATTCTAATCGAGGTAAAATTGCTAGAACCCTAGTTTTTGGGGGATTTTGGGGGTTTTGTGATGATTTCGACTTTAACGTCCAATCTAGCTTAGATTGCTAGTTAGTGATTGTGTAATTGTAAACCCTTGTTTTTTTTGAAGTTTTGTCTAATAAATTCAGTGATTTCCACCGATTTTTGATTACAGCCGATTATGCCTCGTAGGGCCCGATGAATTGCTTCAAATAGTAGAACTTAGGGTGATTCCTTATGTTCCAAAAGTGTTGTAGCTGATTGAGTGTCACTATGTTCTAGGAACGAGTCCTTGGGGAGAGTTTAAACTGAAGTCCTTTTCCCTCACTGTTTCTTCATGTCATAATAATCAAGGCAAGTACATCTATTACATTGTGTTATGTATTATGTGAATTTGACAAGATTGATGTTTTGTGAAAAACGTAAGTGTGTGTTGTTGTTCTTCCACCTGGGGATGGTTCGACAGAACCTCTGTAGATCTATGCTAAGGGCGCTGGATCATGGAAGTGGTTTCCCACATGGGGCGATTCGATGGGAACTCTGGGGGAAGATGCTAAGGGGCACAACCGCGGGTTGCCAAGTGTGGTTTTCATGATAATGATATGTGATGACATGGTTTTCTTGATGATGATGTTTCAATAAAAGTTGATATTCCAGAATATTGTTTTGCAAATGTTTCAAATTGAGAAAGTGATGTTGGACTGTACTTGTATATAATGTAGTGTAATTGTGTACTTGCACTAGACATTCAAATACTAACCCATTAAATGGGTGAAATACGTTTCATGCATTTCAAGTATTGGACGATACGAGGAGCAGGCACGGGAAGCGCATGCAAAGGATCATGAACATGATGATATGAGGCTTGAGTCTTGGGTGTTTATTTTAGTATGTTATTGTGGTCTCTCAAAGTCAGTTAAAAAGACGTCTTTCTATTTGAAGGTTATCTGCTGAAGTCCCCTGCGTGAGCAATGTATTTAAATTATATTCTGCCTTAATGTATTCAAATCAAAATTTTTTGGCCGAGGCGATGACCTAATTTATGTTATTACATATTTTATGTCTATGTGGTGTCTGTGGTTGTATGTATTTGTTAGCCTGGCAGACCTTGTGAAAGGCTCTAAGGCATTTACTGGCCCTTACAATTATTGGGGTGTTACGTTTATGGTATCAGAGCTTAGGTTGTGAATACCTAGGTTGTCAGTCTAATTGGGTCTGTCAGTTAAGTCGTAAGAGTCAGTTGTTGAGCCTAACATCATCGCGCTACCATCTCTCAGTGCGACCCATGGCTTTAAGTCTCCTCAAACTGCTATGCCCTTATATTATTTTTTTTATGTGAATTAGAAACGTGAGTTGGGTTATCGGCGATGTGAATTGCGAACTGTGTTGATCTCTTCTCATTTCATTTCTTATTATTCAGTATGTTGAGAGGTCGTGGCAGACCAACTTAGGGACGCAGCCGCGACCATGGTTGTGGTGCTGTTGACGATGGAATTGCACCTTCCCAATCAGCCGCCGATTTGGAATCGCATACAATGTCGAATACTCTATCCCTAAGTTCTGATGAACATAAAGACATTTCAGTTAGCCAGGACCAACTGTCGGGTAATAATGGCGACACTGGAGCTACTGTCATTCTCCAATAATTAGTATCTCAACTGGCGTAGATTGCTAAGGGTGGGCGTCAGAATCCACCTTTGACTGTGGAATACGAGGCTAGCAAATGGCTCCAAAAGGTGACGAAGATGCATTTCCATCGGTTTGCTGGTTCTACTGATTCTCTGGGTTGGCAAAATTGGCTCTTCCAGCTGGTAAGAACTTTTGATGTCGTGGGTTGTCCGGACGACAGGAGGGTACCTATTGCTCAATACTTCCTAGTTAAGGAAGCCTCAGATTGGTGGGAGGCAGTGACACCCAAAGATCGTATAGCCATTTGGGATGAGTTTAAGACTGCCATATGGAATATTATCCGCCGCCAGTTCGGGAGCGCAGAATCATAGAGTTTTTTACAACTACACAACAGGACGTACCGATATCTCAAGCCATTATCACCTAAAACCAGCAGTTGAATTATGTGAAAGACCAAGTAATAACTAAGGCGGATAAGATCCGATATTTTAACATGCGCATGAAGCCGTATATCCGATAGAGAATGGCACCACTTCTGTGTACTACGTTGAAGGAATATCGTATCGTGCCTTGGCGATTGATATGGCTAGTCGAGAATTAGAGATTGGCACCAAATCTAAGAAACGGAAGACTATTGGCAGCTTCTCGGCTAATAAGGGTGGTAGATTTCCTAAGTCACCATCGGCTCATACATCGAGCGGGTAATCGTTTCATCATACCGGGAGCTCTCATGTCAACCATTCAGCTCAGTCTTTTATTTTTGGCGGCAAGGTTTGTTTTAATTGCAGCTAGAGTGAGCATATAGCGAGAGGTGCCCATTTCCACCGGTCACCTTTTATTCGTGGGGACAGAGTGGGTATCATGCGATCCATTACGAGTTAGTTGCCAGGATAACTAGGACTCTAATGGCAACTATGGTGCAGAAAGTGCCTAGTGTTAATCAGAAGACCCCAGTTTCTCAGACTCCTCAGAGTTCGGGCCGTGGTAGGGGTCGGGGTCATTCGAACCATTGGGAAGTGTTGAGTTCGGGATCAGTACATCCTCGTCGATACCACATGATATGCACAGAGGAAACAGATGCTCCAGTGACATCAGGTACCACTCAGATCCTTTCTCATACAATTTCGGTGTTATTTGATTCGGGTGACACCCATTCCTTTATTGTATTGGATTGTATTCGTGGTATTGATATTGATTGTTTATTCGAGGGTGAGATATTTATAGTGGATATGCCTAGTGGGGAGCCTATGGTTGGGAATTGAAAAGTCAGAGACTGTCGAATGAGGATCGGGAATCGGGATTGGCCTTCGAACCTCATTGTTGTAGATTTAAAGGACGAGGATTTGATCCTCAGGGACAATTGGCTGGATAGTCATGATGCTATCATGAACTATCGAACTCATACTATCTCGATAGTGACGGAGTATGGCACAGAACACACTCTTGTCGGTCGTAAATCGGGTAGATCGGGGAATGTGATCAACACCTCGAAGGCGATGAAACTCATGAATCGGGTTGTGTAGGCTAGTGGTGCTATGCCTTGAAGGCAGAGAATGGGGAAGTTGAGATGTCGTAGATTCTAGTGGTTAGTGGATATTATGATGTATTTCCGGACGACTTATCTAGATTACTACAGTGGGAAGTTGAGTTTCCTATTGATCTAGAGCCGAATGCAGCTCCTGTTTCGCGGGCACCATATTGTATGGCACCGTCAGATATATTAGAGTTGAAGAAGCAGTTGGGAGAGTTGTTAGATAAGGGATATATTCGACCGAGCGCATCACCTTGGGGGGCACCAGTCCTATTCGTTAATAAGAAACATGGATTGCTTCATTTATGTACCGATTATCGGAGAATTAAACAAGCTAACCATAAAAAATAAGTACCCTTTGCCTCAGATTGACGACTTATTTAACCAGCTTCAGGGAGTGACGATTTTCTCGAATATTGATCTACGATCAGATTATTATCAGTTCAGGATTTGGGATACTCATATTCCGAAAACTTCTTTTCGGACGAGATATGACCATTATGAGTTTGTGGTTATGCTTTTCGGGATAACCAGTGCCTCGGCCGTGTTCATATAATTGACAACTAAAGTATTTATCGAGTATTTGGATAAGTTCGTGGTCGTATTTATCGATGATATTCTTATCTAATCCCGGAACCAGGAGGGGCACGCCGATCACCTTCGAACTGTGTAAGACATTTTGAGAGCCCAACAGTTATATGTGAAGTTTTCCAAATGTGAGTTTTGGCTCAAGGAAGTAACCTTCCTTAGGCATGTGATTTCAGTGGAGGGAGTTCGGGTTGATCCTCAGAATATAAAGGCGGTATTGGCATGGGAACCACTTAAGAATGTGAAAGAAGTGGGAAGTTTTCTAGGACTTGCAGGGTATTATCGTAGATTTATTGAGGGATTTTCCAAAATTACCCAACCACTCACACAATTTCTTCAAAAAAACTAGAAGTTTGAATGGAATGAGGGTAAACAAAATAACTTTGATGAGTTGAAGAGACGTTTGACTACCACACCCGTTTTGGACTTGCCACAAGGAAATGATTTTGTAGTGTACAATGATGCTTCAGGACTCGGACTTGATTTTGTTTTGATGCAAAGTGATAAGGTGATTGCTTATGCATCTCGACAGTTGAAATCATATGAAGCAGATTATCCTACTTACGATTTAGAGTTAGCTATAGTCATCACTTTAAAAATTACGAGGTATTACATTTACGGCGCATCCTGAAGATCTATACATACCATAAGAGTTTGAAGTACATTTTCAGCTAGAAGGAGTTAAATATGAGGAAAGATGGTTAGAGTTAATAAAGGATTATGATCTTGAGATCCTTTTCCATCCGGGCAAGGCAAATGTTTGTAGTGGATGCATTGAGTCATAAGCCGATATCACTTCAGATGTTGGAGGTACTTACACCTCAATAGAAAATTAGACAGGACTTGATTAGGCAGGGCATCGAGGTTTGGCTTCAGAAGATTCAAGGTCAGTTAAGTGCATTAGAGATCACTTCATCATTGATTGATGACATCAAGGAGAAACAATTCTAGGACCCATTTTTGATTCAGCTTAGGGAGGATGTACGTAAGGGGAAGCCCCTAGATTTGTGATTTAGGATGATGGAGTTTTGTGGTTTCGGGGAATATTGTGTGTACCGTGTGATATGAGTTGAGATAGAAATTTTTTAAAGAAGCTTATACTACACCTTATTCCATACATCCTTGTACAAGTAAATGTACAATGATGTAAGGAGTAACTTTTGGTGGAGTAACTTGAAGAAGGATGTTAGTGAGTTTGTATCAAAGTGTTTGACCTGTCAGCAGGTTAAGATCGAGCATCAGCGACCCGCGGGATTATTGCGACCACTTCCTATTCCATAGTGAAAGTGGGAGGATATTTTTATAGATTTTATTACCAGCATGCCTAGAACTCAGATCGGGATGAACATGATTTGGGTCATTGTCGATCGACTAACAAAATCTGCCCATTTTCTAGGTACTAAGGATACTTGGGGGCCGGAGAAACTAGCCGGGGTGTTCATTGCCAAAATTGTGTTTTTGCATGGGACCCTTAAGAATATTATTTCTGATCGAGATGGTCGATTCATATCACATTTCTGGCAGGCCGTCCGTCAAGATTTGGGGACTGAGTTGAGACTCAGTACATCAAAACATCCATAGACTAATGAACAGTCAGAGTGGACGATTCAGACGCTTGAGGATATGTTGCGAGCCTGTGACATATACTGGAAGGATGATTGGGAGTCGCACCTACCGCTGATCGAGTTTAAGTATAACAATAGTTGGCATGCCTCGATTAAGATGGAACCTTTTGAGGCTTTATATGGGAGATGGTGTAGATCATAACTTTGTTGGTATGATGATGCATCTGAATTGGTTAGTACTGAATCAGATTTGCTAGTCGAGACGAGAGAAAAGATCAACCTGATTCGTGATAGATTGTTGACGGCTAAGAGTCTATAAAAGTCTTATGCTGATATAAATCGCCGCCTATTAGAGCTTGGGATTAGGGACCATGTGATGCAGAAGGTATTTCCGAATCGAGGAGTTTACCGCTTTGGTCAGAAGGGTAAACTTAGTCTGAGATACATTGAACCTTTCGAGATTTTAGAGCAAGTCGGAGATCTTGCATATCATTTGGGTTTGCTGCCGTCCTTGAGTCACATGCATAACGTATTTCATGTCTCCTAATTAAGGAAATACTTACCGAATCCTAGTCACATTATCGATTTTGGAGAGATTGAACTGGGCCCCGACATCACATTTGAGGAGAAATCGATTCGGATTTTGGAACGTCGGGTAAAGCAACCTAGGCACAAGACCATTCCTTTGGTTAGGGCACAATGGTCGAGACATGGATAAGAGGGGATGCATGGGAGACAGAAGATAATATGAAGGCGAAATACCTCGAGTTATTTACATTGTAAGTTTCGGGACGAAACTTCTTATTAGAGGGAGAGAATGTAATATCCATATTTTCTATTTTTAGTAATTTTTATTTTTGGTGTATTTTCATTTTGGATGACTGGCTTATAATTTTTTTGGTATTCTAAAACTATTTTGTTCTGCATTCTTGGCCATCTGAATGAGTTTCTGAGTTGTTTCATGTAATCCGCATATTAGTGTAACTTTTCCATGTTTAGGCTCGATTCTCGTAAATCTTGTTCAAAATGTTGTCGTTTCATTGTTTCTACTAGTCATTTAATATATTTAGATCTGTTATGGGTTCGTAGGTTGTTGTACAACCTCGAATCGTGATTTTTGGGAGTTTGGGCCGTTTTGTAATTTTCCATTAATATTGAATATCGATATTTGTGATTGTTTTTCTGCTCTATCGGATGGTTGGAATCATGTGTTTGTTTGGCGCTTGAGCTCGTGTGTTGATATTCTTCACAATCACTTCATTATTTATTTGTAACCATCGAGTTTTCTATCTTGCGGGTCGTGTTCGAACTGATCGAGCTTTACAACTGTATTGTTGGGCAGAGGAGTTAGCACATGCTAATTGAATGGCTAGCGCACACTAATTGTGTTACAATAGTGCATGCTAGTAGAGTCAGTAGCGCGTGCTAATCAAGATGAGCAGAAGATGCAGTAGGTTCAGGTTTCTGGACTCTGGACAGAATCGAGAAGTTAACGCATGCTAATGTCCTATTACCGCAGGCTAACAAGATTGGTCTGAACATTCTGGAGATGGGCAGAAGGTTCAATAATTCTGGACCAAGCTAGTTAGTGCATGCTAACACCCATCATTAGCGCACGCTAACGGGACGAGGCAAAAGCTTTTAGACTGCATTTCAGCCCGATAGCGCATGCTTAATATGCCTCTAGTGCGCGCTAATAAGCATAAGTATATATAGGAGTGCAGCAGTCAACTTTCGTTCACCCTTCTTCCTCTTCCCTGGGCGAACCGCGGCAACTTGAGACGAGCAGTGAAGATTCTGGTCGAATATCATCATCTATCAATATTTTCGAGTTCCTAGCACGGATTTAACAACATCTCAACATCTTTCACCGTTCTAATCGAGGTAAAATTGCTAGAACCTAGTTTTTGGGGATTTTGGGGTTTTGTGATGAGTTCGTCTTTAACGTCCGATCTAGCTTAGATTGCTAGATAGTGATTGTGTAATTGTAAACCCTTGTTTTCCTTGAAGTTTTGTCTAATATATTCCGTGATTTCCACCGTTTGTTGATTATAGCCGATTATGCCTCGTAGGGTCCGATGAATTGTTCCAAAGGGTACAACTTAGGGTGATTCATTATGTTCCATAAGTGTTATAGTTGATTGTGTATCATTGTGTGCTAGGAACAAGTTCTTGGAGAGCATTTGGACTGAAGTCCTTTTTGTTCGCCGTTTCTTCATATCGTAATAATCAAGGCAAGTACATGTATTACATTATGTTATGTAATATGTGAATTCGACGAGATTGATGCTTTGTGAAAAATGTCTGTTTTGTTGTTCTTCCACCTGGGGTCGGTTCGATGGAACATATGGGGATCAATTCTCAGGGTGCTGGATCACGGAAGTGGTTTCAAACCTGGGGAGGGTTCGATGGGACCTATGGGGCTGATGCAAAGAGGCACAACCGCGGGTTACCGAGTGTGGTTTTCGTGATAATGATATGTGATGACATGGTTTTCTTAATGATGATGTTTCGATGAAGTTGATATTCCGTAATATTATTTTCTAAATGTTTCCAATTGAGAAAGTGATGTTAGATTGTACTTGTATATAATTGTATACTCGCACTAGCCATTCAAATACTAACCCCTTAAATGGGGGAAATCCATTTCATGCATTTCAGGTATTAGACAATCCGACGAGCAAACACCAGAAGCGCATGCAAAGGATGGTCAAGCATGAGGATATGAGGCTCGAGTCTTGGGTGTTTATTTTAGTATGTTATTATGGTCTGTCGGAGTCAACGAAAAAGACGCCTTTCTATTTAAAGGTTATTTGCTGAAGTCCCCTGCATGGGTAATGGATTTATATTATATTCCGCCTTACTGTATTCAAATCAAAATATTTTAACCGAGGCCATGGCCTAATTTACGTTAATACATATTCTATGTCTATGGTGTGCGTGGTTGTATGTATTGGTTATCCCGTTAGACCTTGTGAAAGGCTCTACGGCGTGTAACGGCCCTTGCGATTATTGGGATGTTAAAAATATAATTGTTAAAAATTGAGGCTTCTATACACCTAAGTTAATAGAATCTTTTAATCATATATTGTTTAATATTATATTGTTATGAAGATTCTCTCTCTCTCTCTCTCTCTATATATATATATATATATATATATATATATATATATATTGTAATACCCCGATTTTTTTGGATATATTTTTTGTTTATATATTGGATATCGTGCATCAGGTCATCGCACTTTTGATATGAGGTATATCGTATGAGAATACTATTGGATTCAGTATATGTATTCAGTAAGTGATTATGTGTTTTTGGTATGTCGAGACAGGCGGTAACCGTTGAAATTGGATAAGTATGGAATTTTTACGTACGTTAACAAGGTGAGCTTACGTACGTAAGATTGGCATGGTTACGTACGTTAAGGCTAAGGTATTACGTACGTAACAAAGGCATCGAACAGGACCGAGTCCTGGTCGGCAGGTGGGACCCTGTGTCGGCAACTTTCGGCGGAGGATGTTGACAGGTGAGTCAACATACGTGTTACGTACGTTATACAGGACGTGTTACGTACGTAACACAACCATTGTACTGTAGCAAGTCAACTAGTATATTACGTACGTTATATGGTATAGGTTACGTACGTAATGGACTTCACGGAATGAGACAGTGAGTTTGTTACTTACGCTATGGATTTTGGATTACGTACGTTAAAGTTGTTACGTACGTTAAGCAAGGACACTTACGTACGTAACGAGATGTGCAGTTTATATAATAAGAGCTGGTCTTTCATTTGTTCACGAAAGGAAACTCATTTCTCCCACCCCAGCTCGTCCCTCTTCACTTCTAAGAGTGTTTTAAACACTTCTAACATGAATATGAGCTTGGAATCATGAAATTAGAGCTTGGTTATGGAACTATTGTTGATTCTTGAAGTGATTTCTTGTGTTATCCATATTCTATGAGGTATGTTGGATATTTCTCCGTTTCATTTCGGAATTTTGGTGTTATAGTTGATGAATGATTCATATGAAGATGATTATGATGTTGTTATCGCGATTATTGACGATATATGAGGTTTATGTTGAAGGAAGATGATGATATGCTTTGAATATGTTGATTATGATTATGGAATCATAGAGTTCTTGATGTTCTTGAGGCCATATGATGAATATGATGATTTGATAATTCGTTTAACCGATTTAAGATGGTATTCTAAATCATATTGATGATAGTGGTTGATTTAGATGAAATGAATATTGATATGAGGTTGAATTCCGGATTGAATATGTTTTGATCATTGTTACCAAGTTGGTTCGATTATTGATATGATTATTGTTCTAGGTTGATTAACCAATAGGTATAATCGACGTGCTGCGTTGAAGGCCGTAGATAGCGTCCAGTCAGGGCTGTAGAGCTCGTAGACAAGGACGATGAGTTCGGTGGTGGTTTTGTCATATTGATATCCAGGCAAGTGTTTACTTGTTTGGTTATAATGTTTTGATGAGTAATTCCATTTACATTTCATAAGTATTTTATGTTGTATTGCATATTTACGAATGTTCAGTGATGTTCTAAAAGGATTAGAATGCACAGTTGATGATTGTTGAGATACTTGGACAATCCTGGGAAGATTGTAGTATTCGGATATTGTTGATGTCATTTTGGATATTCTTGGTCTGTGGTATGCATTTCGGAAGGATGTCCGGATAGAGGTATGTTTTATGGAAATCGTACATAGAAGATTGTGTACGGGAAAGTATTCAGTATTGAGGTATTATGTGGTATTATCGTGATATTGGGATTTTGATGAGGATCGTTGGATTACCGGAAGTGGTAAGGTTATCGTTGAGGTTATTATTCTCATGATGCATGGCATGTAAATGTTTATGTTTATGTATTTGCGGTTATTTGTCGGGCATTATTGCTGACCCCGTTGTGGGACTCGTTTTTCAGGTATTGAGGACTTTGATGGTAGCGGTCGTGAGGCGAGGATTCCGGACGATACTGGCTATGGCATATTGTTGGGGAATCGTGTATTTTGTTTGTGTATATCATTATTGATGTATATGCATCTTGGACTGTGTTTTTATCCGCTGTGTGAGTTCTTTCAAATGGCTTTCGGCTTTATGCCAACTGAGTTTGATTTCGAAAACCGATTCCCTTAACCGAGTTTTTGGCCTTGATTGTCTTGACGGTAGTTGGTGTTTGTAAATGGCTTTTGTGAGTTTTGAAAAATACTACCGGGGGTGAACATTTTGTTTATGTTCAGGATCCAGGAGAGCGGGAAAACAACCACTGGAGCTGCATGACGACGAGGGTGCAGAGTGATGTTCCGGCCAGGTGTATTTGACTGTTGTTTGTTGGTTATTTCAATAAGTACTCGAGTACGTAGTCGTTTACGATGAATTTGAATTTGGTGATGTATTAATATGAATTCAAATATATATCATACTCATGAATGATCTACGAATTAATATCTTCAATTTCAAGGATACGAATATCATCATAATACTATTCTCAATCTTGATTGTAATACTCATGCAAGATTCGGATGGTCTATGGTTGATGTATTTGATCTAATATCGTCCCCAGAAGATTTCCAGCCCCTTTTAGCACTTTAGATCACTTGTTATTGAGTCATTGAGATTGTAAGATACTACTTGATCATTGAAGACTACTTATATTGGACTTCGGAGTGGAAATCATCACGAGTCGGCGTTGAAGCAACCAGAGTTGGATTTTAATTATAGTCTCAGTATTTTCTTCCTCTTAAGGTATGTTATACGACTTCCAACCTTGAAGTTATGTTGTTATAGATGATATGATCACACTAGTAGATCACTCTGACGATGTATGCGGCCTAGTATCATGTTTAAACTGTGATGATCGAATTATTATGGTTTAGAACACCGTAGTTGAACCTTGTTGTGACAAAGATGAGAATAGTGAATTATATACCGTATCAAATGTTATCGTCATATTGTCACTAATCGAGACAATCATCTGCCCAGTGAGAAACTAACATGCATGATTAACGTACGTTAAGATTGGCAACTAACGTACGTTATATTACGTTGTTAACGTACGCTACGTTTGGTACGTAACGTACGTTACACTATAAGGCGAGTCAAGTCGACTGATTAGAGAGGAACTGTCGGTATATGGTTAACGTACGCTAGACTTCATAGTTTACATACGCTAACGAGTAAGTCTAATGTACGTTACAGAGGACATGTAACGTACGTTATGTAGGTCAGACAGTTTTCGTTTTATGGACTTTCAACCGTAATTTGGATGGTTAGATGTTCGTTCGACCTAAGATGAATTCCATGTTATTTCTCTTATTTAAGGTTCGAACTTTGCTACGTGATTGATCGAGAGGGGCGACCTTCGAGTGTTTCGTTTTCGTGGAAGTATTGTTCTGTCTTCAAATCGAGGCAAGTACCTTATTTGTTTTATGTATTGATGTTATACATATTGTCGTGCATGTATGTCATTGTTGTATGTCCACCTCGTGTTGGTCCGACGGGATCATCGGGGGATCTATGCTAGCGTGCGCTGGATCATCGGGCGGGTTTTTCCACCACGGGTTGGTCTGACGGGATCATCGTGGGTTCTAGGCAGTGAATGCTGGATCGTCGGAATTACCATGTGTATGTTGTGATATCATGTTGTGATTATCAGTTGTGTATGTCATTTATGAGTTTCTCGTAGGAGAAGACTCGTTGGTATTTTTGTCGTTTACGTTATTATTCTTCGTGAGATATGAATAATATGTTGTGGTACTTGTACTAGCATCGTTGTGCTAACCCCTTCCGGGGTGAACATTTTGTTTATGTTCAGGATCCAGGAGAGCGGGAAAACAACCACTGGAGCTGCATGACGACGAGGGTGCAGAGTGATGTTCCGGCCGGGTGTATTTGACTGTTGTTTGTTGGTTATTTCAATAAGTACTCGAGTACGTAGTCGTTTATGATGAATTTGAATTTGGTGATGTATTAATAAGTTTTTTTTGTTGAACATTTGTATTTTTAGTATTTGGTCAGAACTGTTGTATCTTAATTCCGTTACTTCCATTCATTTGTACCTCTTAATGCCTGTTCAATTCTTCAGCCTTGTAAATCCTTATGTAAAGGATTTACGGCGCTGTAATATTCCTGAATATATCGGGGGTGTTACAGAATATGGTATCGGAGCTAAGATTATGGATATCTTGGCCGTTGGGTTAAAATAGGGGTCATTTATGTCTTTTGAAGTAACCGGCCGCGAATAACATCACTGTACTGCCTACGTCTTCGTGCGGGCGGTGGTTGTAAGTTCCTAAACTCTATATCGTCCTTTGCATATTATATTTCCTTGTACTTGAGCATTCGAACGATATTGTTTCCTGTATATTGAGTATTTATGCTTACAGTATGTTGAGAGGTGGACGTGGACGTGGTCGCCTTCTAATCAGGCTAGTCATAGCTCAGGCGAGCCACAGAGATCTATCAATAACAAACCGGAACCTGCTGTACTAGAAATCCTTCGTCAGGTGGTGAACCAGATGAATCAGTTCGCCCAGGTCGTGGACCGAATGCAAGTGGCGGTGGGACTACAGCAGGGAGAGAGACAGCAAGGAATCCCGGACATGGGAAATCGAGGTGACCGGTGGCTGCAAGAGGTGGCGAAGATGCAACCACCCAAATTCGACGGTATTTCTGAGACTCCCACCTGGGACCATTGGTTGAAGGAACTGGAGAAAATCTTTGCCGGAATTAACTGCCCAGATGACCGGAGAGTCTCTATCGCTCAATATTTTCTGATAGGGGAAGCGTCCGAATGGTGGGAAGCCATCCGGCCTGTAGACCATGATGCTGATTGGACAGAGTTTAAATTGATGATGGAAGCTCAGTACTGCCCTCGTCCTGTGAGGGAAGCCAAGGTTCGGGAGTTTTTCTCCGCTCAACCTTCAGATGTTCCAGTATCTCAGGCAATTAAGACGTTTAACCAACAACTGGCATTTGTTCAACATCTGGTCAGAACAGATGCAGAAATGATGATCCATTTCGATATGAGGATGAAACCAGAAATTCAGAGGTACATGTCCGGTTTTGAATGTACCACACTCCGTCAATACCAGGATAAGGCGTTGGCGTATGAGATCAAGGAAGCAGCTATGGAGAAATTTTCAGAATCCAAGAAGCAGAAAGTCTCTGGTACTTTTATAGAGCACAAGAACAGCGGGCCCGCAAGGCCCAGTCATCCTTTCACTCTTTCAAGAAACCTCCGCACCCAGTTAGGAGCGGAAAGAACTTCGGAGCGAAATCAACTATGACTGATGTTATTAGGAAATGCTTTAACTGCGCCCAGACGGGGCACTATCGATGGAATTGCCCCTACCTGCCGTGACTTTTTTTGATTGTGGACGAGAGGGACATCGTGCAGTGTTCTGTGAAGAGGCTGCAAAGTCTTTTAGAGCCCGTACACCACAAATGCCCGTAAGGAATCCAAGATCCAATGCATACGCAGAGTGTTCAGATGCCTCAGAATTTTGGCCGTGGGCGAGGCAGAGGGCAGTGGGACCGAAAGGGTACATCGAGTGCCGGATCTGTTCCCCCACATCTATACGAGATGAGGAAAACAGACGATCAGGATGCTGCTATCGCATCAGGTACTGTCCAGATCCTTTCCCAGCCAGTTAGTGTTTTATTCGATACAGGAGCTACGCATTCTTTTATATCTTTATCTTGTGTAAATCGTTTGGATATTTTTGGTTTTCATACTTGTGAACCTTATGTTGTTGGTTTACCGAGTGGAGAGAGGATTGTCGGGAACTTAGAAACCAGAAATTTCCCTATATCATTTGGAGGCAGAGAGTGGCTCTCAAATTTGATTGTAATAGAAATGCAAGGAGACGACCTGATACTCGGAGACGATTGTCTTATTCGATATGGAGCAATTGTAAACTACCGAAGGAGGAATATCTCGTTGATCGCTGACGATGGTTCCGAAATTCTGTTTGAGGGATGGAAACCGGGAAGCTCAGGAAAATTGATCAAGGCGATGAAAGCTGTCAAATTGTTGAAACGGGGCTGTACCGGATACTGGTGCTATGCAATGAAGAAAGAAGACGAAATTGTGGAACTTTCATCCATTCCTGTTGTGAACGAATTTCCAGATGTATTTCCGGACGAGTTACCTGGACTACCTCCACGATGGGATGTAAAATTTACCATTGAGCTGGAACCCGGAGCTACACCAATTTCTAAGGCGCCGTATCGTATGGCACCGACCGAGATGTACAAACTGAAGAAACAACTGGAGGAGTTACTCGACAAAGGCTATATTCAGCCAAGCGTTTCACCCTAGGGAGCGCCAGTTCTTTTTGTCCGAAAGAAGGATGGATCGCTTCGACTGTGTATTGACTATCGAGAGCTGAACAAGATGACGATTAAGAACAAGTATCCGTTGCCATGGATTGATGATCTGTTTGACCAGTTGCAAGGGGCAACAGTATTTTCTAAAATCGATCTGAGATCAGGGTATCATCAGCTGAGGATTAAGGAATCTGATGTTCCGAAATCAGCGTTCAGAACTCGCTACGGACACTATGAGTTTGTAGTGATGCCGTTTGGTCTTACTAATGCACTTGCTGTATTCATGCAGTTGATGAACCGAGTGTTCATCGAATATTTGGATAAATTTGTGGTCATGTTCATTGATGACATTCTGGTGTATTCTAAGAATGCGGAAGAGCATGCACAACATTTGCGGATTATATTAGAACTTTTGAGAAGCGAGCAACTGTACGCCAAACTCTCTAAGTGTGAATTCTGGCTAAAGGAAGTAATGTTCCTTGGTCATGTGGTATCAGCTGAAGGAGTCCGAGTAGATCCTCAGAAGATTGAAGTGGTTTTGGATTGGAAGCCTCCAAAGAATGTGAAAGAAGTCCGAAGTTTCTTAGGACTTGCTGGGTATTATCGTCGGTTCGTGGAAGGGTTTTCCAAAATTTCCCGCCCACTTACTCGACTCTTGCAGAAAACTCAAAAGTTTGAGTGGAATGAATTATGTCAGACTAGCTTTGATGAATTGAAGAAGAGATTGACGACGACACTGATTTTAACACTCCCACAGGGGACTGAAGGATTCATAGTTTACAGTGAGGCTTCGAACCAGGGACTCGGATGCGTATTAATGCAGAATGACAAGGTGATCGCTTATGCGTCGCGATAGCTGAAACCTTATGAAGTGAATTACCCAACACATGATTTGGAGCTAGCAGCAGTAGTTTTTGCTTTAAAGATATGAAGGCATTATCTGTACGGGACTCACTGCCAGATCTTTACGGATCACAAGAGTCTCAAATACATCTTCAGTCAGAAAGAGTTGAACATGCGGCAAAGAATATGGTTAGAACTGATTAAGGATTATGACTTGGAGATTTTGTATCATCCAGGCAAAGCGAACGTAGTGGCCGATGCACTCAGCCACAAGCCTGTTTCTATTCAGATGCTGGAGACTCTGACCTCCCAACTTAGCCTTCAACTAGAGATGATTCGAGAAGGAATTGAAGTGTGGTTACAAAGAGTCCAAGGACAACTATGCGTGATGGAAATAACTTCATCATTAACCGAAGAAATCAAATCTAGACAGGCGGATGATCCTCTGATGATTCGGTTACGTGATGAAGTGATCAAGGGGAAGGCCCCTGGATTCGTAATTCATGATGATGGAGTTTTGAGATTTCAGAACCGACTCTGCGTTCCCGATGTCGATGTTCTAAAACAGACGATTATGAAGGAAGCTCACAGTTCGCCCTATTCTATCCACCCGGGCACCAGTAAAATGTATAAGGACTTGAAGCGGAATTTCTGGTGAGGCAACATGAAGAAAGATGTAGCGGACTATGTTTCGAAATGCTTGACTTGTCAGCAGGTTAAGATCGAGCATCAACGGCCTGCCGGAATGTTGAAGCCGCTCCCGATTCCTGAGTGGAAGTGGGAGGACATATCGATGGACTTTATCACTAGTATGCCGAGAACCAAGACTGGAATGAACATGATTTGGGTGATAGTTGATCGTTTAATCAAATCAGCTCATTTTCTAGGCATTAAGGATACATGGGGACCAGAGAGGTTGGCACGAGTATTTATTTCGGAGATAGTTCGATTGCATGGTACGCCAAAGACCATTATTTCTGATCGAGACGGCCGTTTTGTGTCTCACTTTTGGAAAGCAGTTTATAAGGCCTTGGGAACCGAATTGAACTTCAGCACAACTTATCACCCACAGACTGATGGACAATCCGAGAGGACTATTCAAACGGTGGAAGATATGCTGAGGGCTTGTGCCTTAGATTGGTCAACTGATTGGGAAGTTCATCTACCGTTGATTGAATTTACCTACAACAATAGTTGGCATGCTTCCATTAAGATGGCACCATTTGAGGCATTATACGGGAGAAGATGCAGATCGCCCCTATGCTGGGACGATTCATCAGATTTGATCGGAATAGAACCAGAGTTGATCGTGCAGACTCGAGAGAAGATAGCTTTAATTCGTGATAGACTGTTGACTGCCCAGAGTCGCCAGAAATCTTATGCAGACGTACGCGGTCGCCCTTTGGAGTTCAGTACGGGAGACCATGTACTTTTAAAGGTTTCTCCTACTCGGGGAATCTTTCGTTTCGGAAGGAAAGGAAAGCTGAGTCCGAGATATATCGGACCATTTGAGATTCTTGAGAGAGTTGGAGAGTTGGCATACAGATTAGCATTGCCACCGTCGTTGAGCCATGTTGATAACGTATTCCACGTATCCCAGTTATGGAGATATATACCGGACCCTAGTCATGTCATTGATTTCGGGGAGATCGAAGTCGTTCAGAATGGGACGTTTGAAGAAAGACCGGTCAAGATACTCGAAAGTCGAGTTAAACAATTGAGGAACAAACCCATCGTTTTGGTCAAAGTTCAGTGGTCACGTCATGGAGTGGAAGAAGCCACATGGGAAACGGAAAATAGTATGAAATCCAGATATCCAGAATTATTTTCGTCTTGAGTTTCGGGACGAAACTCCTTTTTAGTAGGAGAATATGTAATATCCGGATTTTTATGGAAGTATTTCATCTGTATATTGAACCCTGTATTATTTTGGAATGATGATATTGATAATTGAAGTATGATAATTATCGTATTTGTATCTTTGTACATGAGTGTGGCAACATGTAAATTTCCTCTATGCATGTACGTGATAACGTACGTTAAGAATGTAGCTTAACGTACGTTACCTGTTAATGATAACGTACGCTACGAATGAAGCGTAGCGTACGTAATGCAGTCAATTATTGGATAGGCCGGCTAGCACATGGGGTAAATGGTGGTGGGCTCGACCAAGATACCCACCAGATTCGCACGGCATGAACCTGGACACTTTTTAAGTCAACGGCCTTTAACGTACGTTATGGACATGATGTAGCGTACGCAAATTATATGGGTTACGTACGTAACATGATAAGTGTAGCGTATGTAATGAAGTTCAGAAACAAGACAGTGAACTATTTTGGACGGTAACGTACATTATAAAGTAGTCCTAACGTACGTAACACTCAGGAAGTTATAAAAGGAGCAGCACCCCATTTCATTTCATCTCGTTCTTTTGCCTCTAAGCTTCACCATATTTCGTCCCCAGAAGATTTCCAGCCCCTTTTAGCACCTTTAGATCACTTGTTATTGAATCATTGAGATTGTAAGATACTACTTGATCATTGAAGACTACTTATATTGGACTTCGGAGTGGAAATCATCACGAGTCGGCGTTGAAGCAACCGGAGTCAGATTTTAATTATAGTCTCAGCATTTTCTTCCTCTTAAGGTATGTTATACTACTTCCAACCTTGAAGTTATGTTGTTATAGACGATATGATCACACTAGTAGATCACTCTGACGATGTATGCGACCTAGTATCATGTTTAAACTGTGATGATCGAATTATTATGGTTTAGAACACCGTAGTTGAACCTTGTTGTGACAAAGATGAGAATAGTGAATTATAAACCGTATCAAATGTTATCGTCATATTGATCGTAAACTTAGTGTCAATTTCCACTTTTACCAAATAGATTTTGGAAAAAATCATCATAGTTGTAATCTTACTTGCAAGATGGAATAAGTAGTTCACCTTCAGTATAAGCCTGGATTTAATGACGATATTAGATCAAATACATCAACCATAGACCAGCCGAATCTTGCATGAGTATTACAATCAAGATTGAGAATAGTATTACGATGATATTCGTATCCTTGAAATTGAAGATATTAATCCGTAGATCATTCATGAGTATGATATATATTTGAAGGTATATTAAGTTACTCACTAAGGATTTCGTAATACTCCGTCACTAATCGAGACAGTCATCTGGCCAGTGAGAAACTGACATGCATGATTAACGTACGTTAAGATTGGCAACTAACGTACGTTATATTACGTTGTTAACGTACGCTACGTTTGGTACGTAACGTACGTTACACTATCAGGCGAGTCAAGTCGACTGATCAGAGAGGAACTGTCGGTATATGGTTAACGTACGCTAGACTTCATAGTTTACGTACGCTAACGAGTAATCCACGAACACCATCCCTGAACGAATACCCAGTTATACAAATAATCTCAAATAAGGTACCATCCATTAAATACCAATAAACCTTTATCCCGATACTTATGTCATCACGATAACTATCCTCGATATCCGATATTCTATATCCTTAACCAAAGATAACTCACGTCTTCCCTGAACACAATTAAATCATATACCTTATGATTTAATACAACCAGAGCACGATATACAAACCATTATCCCAACAACTTACATTTCTAACAACATTGCTATACGAATTATAAATGAAATAAAAACGAAACCATTCATCAAATATTATAAACTGAACAAGTAGAAACTTGCCTCGATACCGATACCACGAAGCCGTTACCCAAAATCCATTGCCTTAGTATACGAGCTCCTCAGCCCCGACCAAGAACAATCTACGAACTCTTTAGCCTCAACCGCAACTCAACGGTCATAATCCACGATCAAAACATATCAACCTATTGCAATAACCGATTAACACACAATCGATAAAAATCAATAATCGACATACCCAATCAACAAACGCAACGGTTCAACGAAACCTCGATCATATACATAAAACCAAATAATCCAACTCAACAAATACGAACTCATATCCACAATACAAGCCGTAACTCGATGATCACAAATAACAATCAATAACCGATCAACAAACACAACGGTTCTACAATATCCCGATTAAATACAAATCCAAATAATCCGAACCAATCAAACACGAATTCAAAACCACAATACGATTCCACAATCCGAAGATCATATCAATAATCAATTTAAACCAACAAGGGTCTAACATTACCGATTCCAAATTCAATCTTAAATACGGATACAAGTTTCCTCCTTATAAATTCATAATATAAACCAATTACCGGTTATCATCATCAATCCGGACAATCCAATTAATTCAACATTATAGATAACCATATTCCAAAGGTTTCAAATAATTCCATTATCCGAATTGAACACTTGTTCAATACGTAGGAATTCTCAAACTCAAAAGTGAATCATAATCTTATCAAACCCGAAACCATATTCGTATTCCTATACGAATATTGTACCAAAACACATAACTTAGTTATAGATATGAATATTCCATATTCATACCCAAAACACCAACACATTCCTCAAATCAATGATCAATTCATCTTGATATTAAGGATTTCATAACATATTCGATTCCGACTTCAATTCTAAATTAGAATCAACAAGACTCCTTCTTGTTATACTAGTAAATTCGTAAGAAACAATTTACCAATTATTATCATGAAGAATCACAATCCAATTAACTGAAATCTTCCGAACAATCATAACATGTATAACTCGCGAGTTCTTCAAGAACACGAATTATCCGAATCCGCATTCATAATACATAAAATAACATAATCCGATGTTTTCTAACATCTAAACAATCCTTAATCATAATTCAAGGTGTATATCATCATGTTCTTCAACATACGATTTTCCTAACATCAAAAATCGCAACAATACTACCAAGAACATCAAGAACTCTAGGATTCTATAATCATAACCAACATAATCAAGATACAAACCATCATATCATCATCTTCCTTCAACATATAATTCATATATCTTCAAGAATCGTAATAACAAGATCATAATCATCTTCATACGAATCATTCATCAATAACAACATCAAAAATCCGAAATTCAAGAAGGGATTATCCAACATACCTCTTAGAAGATGGATTACACAACAAATCACTTCAAGAATCAACAATATCTCCATATCCAAGCTCCAATCCCATGTTTCCAAGCTCATAATCGACTTAGGAAAGTCAGAATCTCCCTCTCTCAGAGTTTGGAGACGAAAAACGAAGTGAAAAGCTGAAGAGAAATGAAAGACGGGCGTCCCCTTATAAAACAATACAGCTCGTTACGTACGTAACCTTCCTTGGTTAACGTACGTAATACACCCTTACGTACCCTATCTGACCTCAGTAGCGTACATAACTTAGTCCAGAGTTAACTGACCTGTTTTGCGTACTTCCTTACGTACGTAACACTTTCACCATAACGTACGTAGTACGTACGTTGACTTGCTACAGTACAATGGTCGTGTTATGTACGTAACACGTCCTGTATAACATACGTAACACGTACGTTGACTCACCTGTCAACATCCTTTGCCGAAAGTTGCCGACACCGAGTCCCACCTGCCGACCATGACTCGGTCTTGTCCGATGCCCTCGTTACGTACATAATACCTTAGCCTTAACGTACGTAACCGTGCCAATCTTACATACGTTAGCTCACCTTGTTAACATACATAACAATTTCATACTTAGCCAATTTCAGCAATTCCTGTCCAATGTCTCGACGTATAAAATACAAACATACGGCATACTGAATACACATACTGAATCTAAAAATATTCTCATACGGTATACCTGATATCCAAATCAGTTCAACCTGATACAACATATCCTGAATATATCTATCAATCAAAAACGATAATCACACCAGTATAGCTGTCTCGGTTATCAATTTATTTTCAAATTGTGATTATTCCTGTTTGGCATTCTTGTTGTGTTGAGATTTTTGAAATGGTGTCATATGCTAGTATCACGGGAGATCTTCGTCTTCACTGACCTGTAAGTATGTTCGGATTATTCGATAATTCTTGGTTATCTTAGTGATTTTGGATTTTCCGTTGAAATGTTGTTTGCGTGAGTGATTGCAAGTTTCGAGGACGAAACTTATTTTTTAAGGGGGGTAGAGTGTAATACCCTGTTTTTTTGGATATATTTTTCGTTTATATATTGGATATCGTGCATCAGGTCATCGCACTTTTGATATGAGGTATATCGTATGAGAATACTATTGGATTCAGTATATGCATTCAGTAAGTGATTATGTGTTTTCGGTATGTCGAGACAGGCGGTAACAGTTGAAATTGGCTAAGTATGGAATTATTACGTACGTTAACAAGGTGAGCTTACGTACGTAAGATTGGAATGGTTATGTACGTTAAGGCTAAGGTATTACGTACGTAACGATGGCATCGGACAGGACCGAGTCCTGGTCGGCAGGTGGGACCCTGTGTCGGCAACTTTTGGCGGAGGATGTTGGCAGGTGAGTCAACGTACGTGTTACGTACGTTATACAGGACGTGTTACGTACGTAACACGACCATTATATTGTAGCAAGTCAACTAGTATATTACGTACGTTATATGGTATAGGTTACGTACCTAATGGACTTCACGGAATGAGACAGTGAGTTTGTTACGTACGTTATGGATTTTGGATTACGTACGTTAAAGTTGTTACGTACGTTAAGCCAGGACACTTACGTATGTAACGAGATACACAGTTTATATAATAAGAGCTGGTCTTTCATTTGTTCACGAAAGAAAACTCATTTCTCCCACTCCAGCTCGTCCCTCTTCACTTCTAAGAGTGTTTTAACCACTTCTAACATGATTGTGAGCTTGGAATCATGGAATTAGAGCTTGGTTATGGAACTATTGTTGATTCTTGAAGTGATTTCTTGTGTTATCCATATTCTATGAGGTATGTTGGATATTTCTCCGTTTCATTTCGGAATTTTGATGTTATAGTTGATGAATGATTCGTATGAAGATGATTATGATGTTGTTATCGCGATTCTTGACGATATATGAGGTTTATGTTGAAGGAAGATGATGATATGCTTTGAATATGTTGATTATGATTATGGAATCATAGAGTTCTTGATGTTCTTGAGGCCATATGATGAATATGATGATTTGATAATTCGTTTAACCGATTTAAGATGGTATTCTAAATCATAGTGATGATAGTGGTTGATTTAGATGAGATGAATCTTGATATGAGGTTGAATTCCGGATTGAATATGTTATGATCATTGTTACCAAGTTGGTTCGATTATTGATATGATTATTGTTATAGGTTGATTAACCAATAGGTATAATTGACGTGCTGTGTTGAAGGCCGTAGATTGCGTCCTGTCGGGGCTGTAGAGCTCGTAGAAAAGGACGATGGGTTCGGTGGTGGTTTTGTCATATTGATATCCAGGCAAGTGTTTACTTGTTTGGTTTTAATGTTTTGATGAGTAATTCCATTTACATTTCATAAGTATTTTATGTTGTATTGCATATTGACGAATGTTCAGTGACGTTCTAAAAGGATTAGAATGCACAGTTGATGATTGTTGAGATACTTGTACAATCTTGGGAAGATTGTAGTATTCGGATATTGTTGATGTCATTTTGGATATTCTTGGTCTGTGGTATGCATTTCGGAAGGATGTCCGGATAGAGGTATGTTTTATGGAAATCGTACATAGAATATTGTGTACGGGAAAGTATTCGGTATTGAGGTATTATGTGGTATTATCGTGATATTAGGATTTTGATGAGGATCGTTGGATTACCGAAAGTGGTAAGGTTATCGTTGAGGTTATTATTCTCATGATGCATGTCATGTAAATGTTTATGTTTATGTATTTGCGGTTATTTGTCGGGCATTATTGCTGACCCCGTTGTGGGACTCGTTTTTCAGGTATTGAGGACTTTGATGGTAGCGGTCGTGAGGCGAGGATTCCGGACGATACTGGCTATGGCATATTATTGGGGAATCGTGTATTTTGTTTGTGTATATCATCATTGATGTATATGTATCTTGGACTGTGTTTTTATCCGCTGTGTGAGTTCTTTCAAATGGCTTTCAGCTTTATGCCAACTGAGTTTGATTTCGAAAACCGATTCCCTTAACCGAGTTTTTGGCCTTGATTGTCTTGACGGTAGTTGGTGTTTGTAAATGGCTTTTGTGA
Organism: Orobanche coerulescens; assembly: GCA_033398695.1. Taxonomy (NCBI): domain Eukaryota; kingdom Viridiplantae; phylum Streptophyta; class Magnoliopsida; order Lamiales; family Orobanchaceae; genus Orobanche; species Orobanche coerulescens. The sequence continues at coordinate 33,183,385 of CM065819.1, read as the reverse complement.
GTTTTGGAAAATACTACCGTCATCGGCCTGTTTGGGCGTTTTTGTAAATGGTTTTTAGCCTGGTGGGTTCCGGTGCGGGGCCCACGGCGTCTAATATTCCCGGTTGGTTTTGGGGTGTTACATATATATATAAATTGAGGCTTTCACGTTGGTAAGCCTCGAGACTTACTCCTCGCCTCATTTTTACAAAATGCCTCAAACCAGCTTCACACCTTTTAAAACATTGACAATAATTATCGTCTCAACAAGCAAACAACAGACTAATTCAAAAGCCCCAATAATAAATTACACTATTCAAGCTTCTTAAACACACAACCTCATAAGCATACCAATATGCATTTATGCAATAATAATACATATTTAGACAACATAACAGTTCAATGATCCATTACACCAAAATCAGAACACATACAAATCATTAGAGCAGAGCATATATATAAACTTTAAAGTATATGACCCATGCACTCTATGAGTTGGAAATGTGAGTATATATACCTTCTTCACCACGTCAAAGCAACAACTAATTTTTCAATACAATAGCCACATATGCATCACATAAATTAAATTAAAATCAAAATTATAAAACTAAATAGAATAGAAAGCAATTAAAAGAAATTAATAAAAAACTGAATGTAGGTTATGGTTCTCACCAATTGAGGGAGATTTAGACCTTCTTTACCCCAAAATCAGCAACTAACCATTATGAGCAACATGAAACACAATCAATCAAATAAAAATAAAAATGAAAATTAAACTTAAAGTAGTGACAATTAAACTTAAATAACAACATGAAACACAATCAATCATCAGATGCTCGTGTTCTAAAAAATCCACTACATAGAAACAATCAACTTTATGTTCCAAGTGGTAATCTATATTACTAGCTTAAGTTATTTAAAATTAGGTAAAGTAAACTTTTGATTTATGTTTTACATGTCTCATCATAGATACTGTCTCGTGATGCTGGATATATATCATAGAGGCAGTCAATGATCGGAAGGTACCAAGTAATGCGAATGAAGTTCGCAGTTTCTTGGGTTTAGCTGGTTATTATCGAAGATTTGTAGAGGGATTTTCGAAGATAGCTGCACCAATGACTCGATTGACAAGGAAGGGAGAAGCCTTCTTGTGGAATGAGAAGTGCGAAAAGAGTTTCCAAGAACTTAAGCGAAGGTTGACTGCAGCACCCGTTTTGACCATCCCCGATCTGACAAGAGAATTCGTCATCTACAGTGATGCATCCAAGCAAGGCTTGGGATGTATATTGATGCAGGAGGTCAAGGTAGTTGCCTATGATTCGAGGCAACTAAAACCGCATGATCTGAACTACCATACTCATGATTTGGAATTAGCAACGGTAGTTCATGCCTTGAAGATTTGGAGGCATTACCTGTATGGAGGTAAGTGTGAAATTTGTACAGACCACAAAAGTCTGAAATATATTTTCACACAAAAGGAATTGAACAAGAGGTAATGCAGATGGCTAGAGTTGGTCAAGAACTACAATTGTACGATTCATTACCACCCCGGTAAAGCAAACGTAGTTCCTGATGCACTGAGCCATAAGGCAAGAGGAGACCTATCCTATATGTTGACTAAAGAGGAGAGCTTGGTCAAGGAATTTGTAATGATGAACCTTAAAATAGCTACACCATCGAAGTCCGTTGAGTCTTTATTTGCTAGTTTGGTGGTACAACCAACCTTGAGGAAGTAGATCAAAGAAGGTCAAGGACAAGATCACTTTATGGCCAAAATGAAAGGACGTACTCTTTCGGGAGAGGATAAGGGATTCAATGTGTCTGATGATGGCACGATCTACTATGGAGGGATGATTTGTGTGCCCAATGTTGTGAAGATAAAAGAAGCAATATTGAAAGAGTCACATAATACTCTATATACAGCACATCCTAGATGTACTAAGATGTATCAAGACCTTAAGAGGACATTTTGGTGGGAAGACTTGAAAAGAGATTTGGCAAACTTTGTCAGAAAGTGTATAGTTTGTCAACAAGTGAAGGCAGAACACCAACGCTCTTTGGATTACTTAAATCACTTCATATTCCGGAATGGAAATGGGAACATTATGATGAACTTTGTGGTAGTTTTACCTCGAATGGAAAGATGGAATCACGTTATGTGGGTTGTTGTGGACCGACTCACAAAGTCAGCTCACTTCATCCCGGTTAAGATGAACTTTCAAATGGATCAGTATGCTCAACTCTACATCAGTGAGATTATAAAGTTGCATGGAGTGCCAGTATCTATAGTATCGGACAGGGATACTCATTTCACATTGCGTCTTTGGGAACGTTTGCAAGAAGCATTGGTAACGCAGTTGAATTTTAGTACGGCCTATCATCCTCAGACTGGCGGTCAGTCTGAGAGGACTATTCAGATTCTTGAGGATATGTTGCGAGCATGTGTATTAGACATGGGCAATAATTGGGAACGACTTTTGCCTTTGGTAGAATTTGCTTACAACAACAGTTATCATTCGACGATTTGTATGGCGCCGTATGAGGCCTTATACGGTAGGAAATGTCGATCACCACTTTATTGGGACGAAGTAGGTGAAAGAAAAACCTTGGGTCCCGAGATGATTGAACATACAGTAGGAGTGGTGGATATTATTCGAGAGAGGATCAAGATAGTACAGGATCGCCAGAAGTCTCATGCCGATAGGCGTAGGAAAGATCTCAAATTATGTGTTGGCGACAGGGTATTCCTGAAGGTATCTCCTCTCAACGGAATTATTCGTTTTGGTCCGAGGAGCAAGTTTAGACCGAGATGTATTGGACCATTCGAAATTCTAAAACGAATTGGAGAATTAGCTTACCGTTTGGCCTTATCCCCATAACTTCCGTCCGTGCACAACGGTTTTCATGTATCGTTGTTGAGGAAGTATGTGCACGATCCCGGCCACGTCATCAACTATACCGCCGTAGAGGTGAACAAAGATCTTACTTATGAAGAACAACCAGAAGTTATTCTTGACCAATCAGTCCGGCAGTTGAGGAATAAAGAGAAGGTGTTTGTCAAAATCCAATGGTGTAACCACAGTAAAGATGAGGCCACTTGGGAGCGCGAAGAAGAACTTCAAGTTCGTTATCCGAATTTCTTCAATCGAGGTATGTCATTTATTTTCAAGGACGAAATTTTTTCTAAGAGGGGTAGGATGTAATATCCGCCATTTTTATAAAATAATATTATTATTTATAATAATATTAATAATATATTTTATTTCATTTAGGTTCATTTCATTACCGAGTGAGCAATTGTTGTACAATTATTTTCACTTCACGTACAAGTCAATTCATTTAATCTCATTTAGAGGATTATGAATATTTTTACGACATCTCATAGGTTCTAAGCCCGAGTCTGCTTATCAATAAATTTTAAGTGGTGTTTAATTTTAATATTATATTATTAGTATCGATAGTACAATTATTAATAATAACAGAATCCTTATTTACTAAAGGCAATATTATTATTAATAGTTCTATTATTATTATTAAATATCATTATTAATTATATAAAACCCAATAGGTTTAATTATAATGTTATTGTTATTTGGCCCGACAATCCTGTGATGACCCAAAATATTTAAGCCCAACAAACTATACTACCAAATATGCTCCTAGGGTTACAACACATCTCAACCCTAAATCTAGGAGTATAAATATAATACAACTACAATACAAAATACAAATACTACGCAAATAAAATACAGATTCTTCATGGCCGATTTTTCTAGCAAACCCCCTTCTCTAGTAAACCCCATCTCTCGGCATTCAAAGAAGAACAGAAAAGGGATTTTCATAATACAACAACAAGAAGAAAACATCGTTGCGGTCTATCATCGAGTCTTCATCCGATTACTGCCGATTTTTCCATCAACTCTCAACATTCTTCTGCAACTACAATCTTCTCAAATTTCTTCAACTGATGTAAATTTCTAAATCCGAATCTTCTTTTTTCTTCTTCGGCAAAATAGAATCTTAAATACACGACTGTCCTTCTACAAATTACAATTCTTAAACACATATCCTTCTGCAAACTTTAATCTTTTACACATGAAAATCAACCCTCTATTCACGGTAAGCCCGAAAACAAGTTTCCAGAAAGATACAAAAAAAACCCTTCGTCGGAGCCTAAGATCGATCTGAATCGAACAATAAAATAAACACCTTTAATGCTCCTGCCTGACCCAAAACTTTGACCCACTGTGCCCAACATCATACCCAACACAGATCCCTCAACATCAGCAAACCCGAAACCCTCAAACTCAAGTTGTTCATAAATCAATCAATCAATAAAATTTGTGGGTCTCATCATAAGACCAAGCATATTGAGAGAAAGTATCACGTCATCAGAGAGATGGTGAAGAATAGGTACATTGAACTGCAGAGGGTAGACTCAATAAATAACCTTGCTGACCCGCTTACCAAGCCACCATTCCTGAAAACCCAAAGTTGTGGCCCGATCCTTACCCGGGATAGCCGTTTCCACCATTCCGGCCACTGGAACCTTCGGTCCATAACACGAACCACACCATCGGTCGCCGTGAGCAGTCCATTCGAACCACCGTTGCTGCAGGCGCACATCACGGCCTAGGATCTCCGCCGCCGCTTTCTTTTGGATTTGCGGCCGGTCACGTTGTTTGTGTATGTGTGTGTTTCAAAGAGAGGGATCGGGTGAGAGTTGACCCGAGATGAGAAGTGAGGAATGAGAGTTCTTTTGCAGCCGACCTCAGTAATGATAGGGTTTATACCCTTTAGTTTTAGGGTTAATTCAATTAAGCCCCCAATTTTCAATAATCTATCGATTTCACCCCAGACATCTTCTAATTATTAAAATGGACCCCAGACAACTTACAATACCTTCAAATCAAGTCCTATTTTGACCCAAGACATTAATAATGTTAACCCTTCAATTAATATTCGGTTCAATTTTATGCAATATATTTTTATTTTCAGCCATTATATCATAATATTTTATAATGATTAAAAATTATTATTATATGTAGACTTTAACAAGGATATACGGGCTTAGGACTGTGAGTCAAGCATCTTCATATTCAAGTTCATGCAGCATCATTTTATTGAGGTGGGAATTTTACTTGGACTGCTATGTGATATTCTATTATGTTTTAAATTGAGGATACATGTTGTAAATCAGGCTCACCTGTGTACGTGTAAAGATGCTATATCAAGATATATGTTGTGTGGGATACCTGCACAACCTCAATATTCACATGCTTGCTAGATTCATGTTATATTTGATATTGTGTGTATGTATTCATGTTGAGGAAAATATTATTGATAGAATAATAATTAAATTGCTCTCCATGAATATGTATATTATTGTGATATGTGTGATTTCCACGAGCTGAAGGAAGCTCACCCCACCTATATTGATCCCACAGGTTAAGCCGAGTCGGATGGATGAAGGATCGAGACGAGAGGGCATTTGATGATATTTTTATTAAAACGATGTTTTTCTTTTTATGTCTTATGCTTTGCACTATTTATTTGGGGAAACTCTTGCTTAGTAATAATAATTTTTAAATTTTCTTCCTCCGCAATTATGACCTCTTAATTATGACATGTTGTTGTCTTAATTAATAGGTATTTATTTTAGTTAGTGTAGTGACTCGACTTTGTAGGCGAGAATTTTAATATTCTCAAAGGAATTTATTTTTCGTCAAAATTCACCGTTTTACTTATTTTCCCCTATAATTATCCCTAGAAAGTCGGGGTGTTACACATTTATCACTGGAATATTAGCAACCGACATTTCCGATGTCTCTTCCTGTAAAATGTAGCACCAATAATACATCTCCTTGGAATCGCAATAGATTTCAGGCCTCAACCAGTTAAGTGATCCTTCCGTACTGAAATATTCCCAACCTAGAATAATGTGGGTGGTACCATCGCCTGCCATAATAGAAATCGTCAATGATAAGTGTCTAGAATCCCTTGGTGAATTGCCATCTAATCCATGCCTAGGATTATGTCCTCATTTTGAAGTGGGAAAACCATAGGGTTTGCCGACCAATCTTTATCATCAATGTGAATAGGACAACTCCTAATCTCATGATTACACACTTTACTACCATCAGGTAGTTTTACAACAAAGACTCATTAGGGGTACAAGACAGAATTACACGTTTTACACAATCATCATAAATAAAAAGATGCATAGCACGTCTCAAATAGTACATGAACAGGCTGAAAATTCTGAAAAAGTGTACGTGAGACAGCAGGTGCATATTGGTCATTGGCAGCTCTCAGCTCAAATATTTGAGATGGTGATGTGCCAGAAGAAGAAACGACACCACCACCACCCCCACAGCCTCACCAGCAATGTGCGGATGTCGTGGAGATTGATATGTCTGGGGCTAATAGTTCAGGGTGGTCGGAGCTCTAGATGACTGCACAGAACCCTGCAGACTTTGATGAGAAGTGGAGTTCGGTTCAAACCCAACCCGGGAATAGAAACACAATGTGCCCACTCTTTGGCTGACTTTTGGCAATGGCACCTCGAATGACCCGGTAAACCACAGTTGAAACATTTCCGAACAAGAGGCACATCTGACTGCGTCCTCCCCTATTGGTAATACTGGTGTGAATTTGAAGACTTTTATGACTGATTGGTTTTGGAACTTACCGTACTGACATTTCCTGGCTAGTTATGCATCTTCTACCTCTTCTACTTCTAATCAGCGTTAATGCTGACTGTTGGTCACAATATTCTTAAATGACAACTTTGGCCGGGAATGGGGTGAATAAGAGTACTCTTTTTCGAAGATTTTGTATTGTGAGAGACTTCAAATATGTCGCTGTAGTTACAACAACCCAGTATTATCGTGTATGCTTGATGCTTATAGGGTTTCTCAAAGTATGTATAACTAAAATCCCAGGTAGTATTCTGAAGTAACTAAGCAAGTAAAAGACACAGGATTTTACGTGGTTTCAGGAAACATCCTCTACATCCACAGGGTCTCCACATAGGAGGATTATGAATTTAACTAAACACTCCAAGCTGTATCGTTCATACAGATTGATACACTTGATTTCAGCTTGGCCGTTCACACAGACTGGTCGTAGGCTGTCTGAACTCTGTCATTGATGAGAAGTGGAGTTCAATGTAGAACTAATACGGGAATAGAAACACGACGTGCCCACTTTTTGGCAAACTTTTGGCAATGGCACCTCGAATGACTCGGTAAACCACAGTTTAAACATTTCCAAATAACAGACACATATGACTACGTCCTCTCCTATTGGTAATACTGGTGTGAATTTGAGGACTTCTATGATTGATTGGTCCAGGAACTCACCGTACTCGCATTTCTTGACTAATTATGCGTATTCTACCTCTTTTGGTTCTGATCAGCATTGATGCTGACTGTTGGTCACAATATTCTTAAATGACAACTTAGGCGGGGGGCGGAGGTGAATAAGTGTACTTTTCTTCTAAGATTTTGTATTGCGAGAGATTCAAATATGTCGTCGTTGCTACAACAACCAAGTATTCTCCTGTATGCTTGATGCTTACAGGATTTCTCAAAGTAAGTTTAATTTAAATCACAGGTAGTATTCTGAAGTAAATAAGCAAGTAAAACACAGTATTTATCATGGTTCAAGGCAATATCCTCTACATCCACAGGGTCTCCACACAGGAGGATTATGATTTTAACTAAACACTTCAAGCTGTATCGTTCACACAAATTGATACACTTGACTTCAGCTTGGTCGTTCACACAAACTGGTCGGAGGCTGTCTGAACTCTGTCTTTGTCTCACGTAGATTGAAGCTCAGTTCGTCTAAGGTTTCTTCATCCCACATAGGCCGGAATGAGCTTGATTTGCTAGTCCACATAGGGCTAACTCAACATAGATAAGGGTTGAAGAAATATCTATCATCAGTTATAGTCTTTAAACTCTTTGTTGTAGTGTGATGTTCACTTTGCTGAGGACTTTATCAATCTCTTCACTGTAGAATTTCGTTGTAGGCTGGAGAGAGAGTTTGCTCTTTAGATTATGGGAATTATAAATTGGCAACTCTTCGTAGCAAGTCCTCTGGTTGGGCCATTTATAACCTAAAAATAGATCCATTATAAATGTAAATGTAGTCAATGGTCGGTTGGTGAGATGTATGCTTCAGATTGGCGGCTGATGAATGTTTCAATTGAAGTAATCCATTGTGTCATTTTAAATGCTTCAGATATTTTCTGGCCTTCATTAAATGCTTTGTATGCCATAGTCTTTGCCCGCATTAAATAATGTCTCTATCAGCATTAAATGCTCTTCAAAATTGTGAATATTTAGGAATATATAATTACTTTACTCACAATGGTTTGAAGTCTAAGTATTTATCCCGTTGGGTTTTACACTTTACTTTTTTGAAGTAAAATACATACAATGATAATGTTATGCCAACTAGATAGTATGCTTTAGACTGAGTTCTCTTCAATATGTTGTTTGACTGAGTGCTGTCAGATTGAGCTATATGAAGTGGGCTGTAAGATGTTGCTGTAGTTATCAAAATACAAGAGGAATTTTCCCAACACTAACAATAGTGATGGCATATGATGTAATGACGTCCTCGTATGCCCTCAAGGTAGTGCAATGAAAACCAGCAACATAGCGCTGAACATACTCTGGTAGTCTCTGGCCAAGTGAAAGATATGTTGGTCTTCTGACAGAAACATGTTTGAGATATAACTTACTTCTGTCTGGTATCTATTGATAATTTTCGGGAGTGGTAGGTTTAAAATTCCAATACAAAAGAAATCCCATGCACGAGTAGTCTATGGATATGGGACAATACTAATTTCTCAACAGGCTAACAAACTCAGGCTAGCCAGCAAATCTATGGCCAAGTGACAGATATGTTGGTCCTCTTACATAACCATGTGCGAGATATAACTTAGTTCTGTATGGTCGTTATGGATAATTTTCAGCATGGGCAGGTTCTACAGTCTCATATAAAAGATGTCCCATGCAGGGATAGCCTGTATGGATCTGGGATAGTTCTAATTTCTCAATAGGCTAGCAAACTCAGGTTAGCCAACAACTCTCCTTTTGGACTTGTAAGTCCTCCACCATTGGGAATTCAACCTCAACTTTCAAGAACCTCGTTCAAGAAAGTACCCCTCACTCAAATCGAATGACTAGAATTTATTGTTTTCTCCAACTCAATAGTTTCTCTTGATATGTATGTTCAGATCTCAGCTATTTCACGATGCTTTAATCTTTCATATAGTTTACCTTTGTTTCGTAATTTTGATAGAATCATACTTTAGTTCTTCAAGTCTTTAGATATTTATAGTACAATCCTTGAGCTCTTATTCCTAGCCATTATATCTATTGAATAAATTAGTCTGTTGGAGAGAGACTTATTTATTTAATATTATCATCCTTTGCAAGGCTTGCTATTTTCTTCGAATCTGCCCGTTTGAAGATCTTCCTTCAGTATAAAATATCACCCAAGCAATTTTTGATTTCTTTTATGAAGGATGTCTTCGAGCATGAATCTAGAGGAATATCTAATTCCTACTTTTCATGCAAGTTGAGTGAATCGCTCCATTTGTCTATTCTTTGTATTATTCACGTCTGCATGTGTCTCGCTATTTTTGTTCGCTATTCAATTTCGCTGACGTACACATAGCTGATTGATAATTGATAATTTCCCATATATCGAAAACTCTTCGGCGTCCATACTCATCTGCCTCTTCATAGCTGGGTTACTCGGCTGTCCATACTTGATTGTCTTTTCATAGCTTTGTTACCCGACTATCCATACTTAGCTTAAATCTGGACTTAGCTCTTCACTGACTTAGCTGTATGAACCGGGATGTTCTATACTTAGCTTAAAATAAATTTTAAGGCTTATAGAAGATACTATTTTGGTTTTTCTTTACAATACCAAGTTCTTAAAACTTACACTTGAATTTAACTTTAATACAGGGATGACTAGTAGAAAAAAACTTATAAAGAAAAGTGTCATCAAAGGGTTTTCATGACATTTTTCAAATGTCATTCCATATTCAATTGAATCCCTATTGATGGAAGGGTCTAACCTTCAACGATATATATCAAGTGTCAATAGTGACCTCATTAGTGCGTGGGTTAACTTTCCATCTAGATGCATCACATTTAGGACACCTATCCTTGTCCTTATTGAGGTTCCGATACAAGACACAGTCATTTATGCATGCATCAATATTTATATACCATAAATCAAACTCTTTAAGTATCTTTTTAACTGTATAGCTATCATCAGGTAGGGCATTATCATTTGGGATAATATTCTTGAATTCTTTCAGAAATTCATCAAAGAAAATAGTGCAAAGACTAGCTGCAGCTTTTAGCTTGTGCAAGATTAAGGTTACTGAAAGTTTGGTGCATTTTGTATAACCAGGGTATAGCGGAACTTCAACCTCTTATATATTATATTTGTAGTCATCTTCTATGTTTTTTAAAGGTTGAGACTCTTGTTCACTAGGTAAATGTAACTTAGCACCTGTATACATCTGGTTAACTTCTAATATTTTAGAATCCTCTTCATCACTCAATGGTGGTGGTGCAACAACATCGCACGAGTAGGTTAATGCTGCTCCCCTAGGCTCAACATGAGTTTTCCAAACTTTATAGAGCGAATCAAAGCCTTAATGGCACAAATGAATAAACAGAGTATCATCATTATGTGGGCAACTAAAATTTCGACACACACAACAAGGACATAACACACCATCATTATTCCTAGTGTACTGCTCACTATTACTATGAATTCCGTAGCATTTACCTTTTGTCCAGTATATCCAGCTCTTATCCATCAAGAAGATACCATACCTAAAAATTACAGTAAACCAAAATACACATTACACAATTATTCACTAAGTAATAACAAATAGTTAGATGTCATTAGGGTACATAGAACCTATTCAGTTGGATGTCACATTACAAAATTATAAAGTATATAATGAAGTACTGGAATAAAACACCTCAAAATGAGATAGGTTTAATCCGACATACCTCAATAAACAAATATTTAATTTCTATTCAAGAAAAACCGATGTTTTGAAGGGCTAAGGCATAGCCATTAGCATGCGTAAGCCTCAATGCGTTGTAGCGTAAGTTTTTCATGCAAATAAAAGTTATATTGAAAAATATACTACATAATTAAAATAATCTTAAAATGAAAAGACAACAACTACTAAGACTAGAAAACTACGACTACTACTACATATAATCAATATTCAGTAAAAATTATGGTTATTTTTATTTCCAGAATGTAGTTATACCCTAGGCGGATGTAATGTGAGTTTGTTCATGGCGACGTTACACCTACTTAAGCCTAGTCTCTATTCAAAGATTTTGTGGGGATATGTCAGGTTTCCAGCTGATAAACTCAGTTAAATAACATTGCTAGTCACGTGTCCGGTGAAAAAATTGAGGCTTTATACACCTATGTGAAGAAAAAGTTGTAATATCCACACTTTCTATTTTTAGTAATTTCTATTTTTGGTGTATTTCTATTTTGGATGACTTGCTTGTAATTTTTTTGGTATCCTAAAACTATTTTGTTCTTCATTCTTGGCCATCCGAACGAGTTTCGGAGTTGTTTCATGTTATCCGCATATTAGTGTAACGTTTCCCCGTTTAGGCTCGATTCTTGTAAATCTTGTTCGAAATTGTCCTTTTGTTGTTTCTAAGAGTTCATCTAATATATTTAGACTTGTTATGGGTTTGTGGGTTGTTGTCCGACCTCGAGTCGTGATTTTAGGGAGTTTGGGCCGTTTTGATCTGATTGTTTTCCCACTCTATCGGATGGTTGGAATCATGTGTTTGTTTAGTGCTTGAGATCGTGTGTTGATGTTTTTCACAAGCGCTTCATTATTTATTTATAACCATCGAGTTTTCTATCTATCAGGTCGTGTTCGGACTGATTGAGCTTTACAGCTGTACCGCTGGGCAAAGGAGTTAACACACGCTAATTAAATGACTAGCGGACGCTAATTGTGTTACAATAGTGCACGCCAGTACAGTAAGTAGTGCGCTGTCACGACCTGATATGTCGTGTCTGTGTTGACCGTCCAAATGAGGTGTGCCTTCTGGTTAGATTGTCACAAGTGGGGTAAAGGGGGCGACATTAGCATTAAGGTGTTGTTTGCCTGGATGCATCGGTCTGGCTGAGTCAGGCATGCCGACCCGGTTTAGTCCGGAGAGCTTGTCGCTGGTCGAGGACTTGACTATGAAGGGGATTGTTGTGGGTAGGTCACAACTGGTCGGGGGCTACTACCGTCCCCCTGATGAGCCCATGGCAGGGCGAAACCAGTTGGCATGCGTATGTGGGATAGGCTGGTCTCGGGGCGTGAGGGGCCTCGGGATGCCGCACGGGCTTTGGAACTCCTATCCCGTGACATATGGTATCAGAGACAAAACCTCTCTCATTACGATATGGTTCGGGTGTGGTCAATTTCTGCTGAAACTGATGAGGGCAGGAAGTGAACGCCGGTGCAAATAGGGCATGGTCAAAGTGCGACCCCTAACAAGACTTCTACGCGGAGAACATGAACCGATTCTATACCGGAATGAGAGGTGGTCCTAGGCTTGTGAGATCAGACGGTCCGGAATGTGGACACCCTTGTATTGCGCACTTTTGGTAGCTCCACCTTCGGTGACCGGGGTGTAAGAGCGCGGATCGTCGTGGGCCACTGTGGGACCTCGATGTTGTTACCCAAAATATTATCCGGAGATGATATTGCTGGAATGGATGAGTAACAAACAAAAGGCGAGAGCACGTCCGTGGGGAAGTAAATAACACAAGATTTGCCGGGTTGGTTAGGCCCAGGCTTGAATGCTCTCGCGAGATATTATTAATACGAATACGTTTGAGTATAAATATTAATGTTAGAGTACAATTACAATGAGTGTAAAGACCCTAGTTATCTTAGCTCTTGACTGCTGAAGATTGCCGGAAGAACCAGAGTTGATGCTCTATGAGTTCTTGTAACAAGTGAGATGTGATGCTCGATTCGGATGATCGTCTTTTGGTTAAGAGGTTTCCAAAGTCAAAAGCCGAGAGAAAAGCCGAGAGTGAAGCAGGCAGAAAATCCGGGGGTTTTCCAAGTGCTGGAAGCCTTCTATTTATAGGAGGAGCTGGGATGTCTTCATCCTGACGGGCGATCGCCTTTCCTGTATTATAATAAGGGGGCGATCGTCTTCAGCACATGGGCTGATTTCCTTAAAGTCCGTGGCTGCTGCTGGCAGCCAGTTGTGCGAACCAATGAGAGGTCAACACGCGTCTCTTGTCACTGTCTCGGGAGGTCACACCTTGGACCTTTCGGCGGGTCTATCGGTAGGTGAGAAGATGACGACAGGCTGGGGTCAAAGGGCCTTATCCTGCGGCGCCTTTTCCGGATCTGCATGTGGGTCTCTATTCCGAGTTTCGGCCTTCGCAGACTTGGCGAATGTTGGCTTTACGTGGCATGAGGCGGTAGTCCATGATCGGGCACTTGGGACGATCGCTAGTTGCCGGGAGACGATCTCCTTGGCAGTCGATCGCTCGACGCTGGGTCCTGTTTAGGGTCCTTCGATCGGAAAGTCTGCCTCAGTCTATTTGACTATGGTTCGGTCGCCCGATCTTTGTGCCGATCACCTATTGAGGTGTATAAATCTCGACACAACAATTGCCCCCCAACTTGCTCCGATGTTGAAGACATTGGGTGAGGTGGTTCCACTGGCGATCGTTTAGGATAAAGACGGGCGATTCATTGAGCGGACTTTGGTCTCGGATTTAGGAGACCTGATCGCTTGGCGAGCTATCTTCGGTCTTGTTCTTGTGATCTTAAATTTTACAGATCCCTCGTGGAAGGCCGATTGTTTCGACCTATAGGAATCGTGCACGGTCGCGGAGTTCGATGGACCGACCTCCATGACCGTGTCTTGTGCGCGAGGGACATTCCACCTGTAGGTTTGTCTCGTGACTCACTTTATTGTGAGGGTCCTCCGTTAGGCTGTGCCCGCCTCTTATTTAAACGAAGGGCGAGCGGTCTTGGTCTGGAGGAGTCCTTGCGCGGGGCGTCGTCGGATTAATCGACTCCACGTCCGCGGCTTGTTAGCACTTTTCTACCTTAGATTGTCATGTTAGATGGAAATCCTCGATGGTATACGTTGTGACGGGGGTAGGGACGCGTCGCATTGTCCGGGTCCACCATGTTAGATGATGAACCTTTGAGGGCTGGAGAGCGTGTCCACAGATTTGTTTGGAGGGTCCTTCGGCTATGCCCGCCTCGTATTTAAACGAAGGGCGAGCGATCGCAGCCCAAAAGAACCTTGCATGGATGAAGCTGTCGGTTCCATCGACCTCTAGGACCATGGCTGCACTCTTCTACCTCGGATCGTCATGTTAGATGGCGATCCTCGACGGTATACGTTGTGCTGAGGGAGGCGATCTCGTGCCTAGGTCCATCATGTTAGATGATGAACTTCAGATGGCGAGCGAGTCCTCCATTTTTTGAGATGTTGCTTGGGCAGTAGCCTTTCGTTGTACTTTAGCCTTCGGGCAACCGTGTTTGATTTTGGCGATCGGAATAGGAGACTGGCGATCGTCGTTCTGACGCTGATCACAGCACTTTGATCCTTCTCGCCCGGGACTCCGGCTAAGTTACTAAACTATCCAGCTTGGCCTCCTCGAACAATCTCCAGAGTTGTCTGAGGAGGTCGCGGCATTGATCAGTGTTGTGGTTGGGACTCTTGTGGTAAGCACAAAATTTGCTACGGTCCAGATGACCGTGGTCCCTTACCGCTTTCGGCTTGCTTAGCCGCTCGCGCCCCTAGATGGCGTAGAAAATATAAGCCGGAGATAGATTGAGGTTGTGGTAGAGATGGACTTCCACATCCTCGAAGGTCTTGAAATCACCGGGTGGCTTGGCGACCGCCTTGTTGGACTTGGCGATCGCCGTCTCTGCCCCCTCGCCTTGGCGAAGGGTGAGCAACCTTTGCCTGGCCAAAAAGTCTGCGGCCTTGGCGCGGAAGATTGCGTAGGTCGGGGAAATGTCCTTCGTAAGGTGCCTGAACATGGGCGAAAGACCATTGAATCCTCCTAGGACCGAGTAGAGGGTGATCTCGTCGCTTACGGGCTCGCCGTTGAGGATTATCTCATCCACCCAGTTGATGTAGTTGGCGTCGGTCTCGTCTTCCCCCTGCCTGATTTTCATCATGCGGTGGGGACCTTCTGGTCGAGCGACCTTGGCGGTGAAGTACGTTGTGAAGTCGTTCGCCAGTTGTTCAAAGGAACTGATTGATCGCGGTGGCAGTGAGATGTACCACCTATGGGCCAGTTCGCCCAATGTTAATGGGAACACTCGGCACCTGGTCGCGTCTCATGCCCCGCATCCGGTCATGTAGATCCGGAACTTGTTCAGGTAAGTCTCGGGGTCCGATCTCCCCTCGTACAAAGGTGTTTGAGGAGGAGTGATCCTTGCATGCACGGGGGCGAGTTCGATCTGGACCGCAAGTGGATCACTCGGCTCGGCGATCATTCTCTTGGCGCCTGCCCCAGTTTCTAGGAGCGCCTTCATGCCATCGAGCTGGCGTTGCATTGCGGCCATCGCCGTAGCTTGGTCACTCATGGTTTGGCTCTCGGAGCGGGACCTGAGGTGATCGTGTACCGATCTCCTGGCTTCGCGGTAGGCGATGAGGTCCTCGTCAGCGATCTTGGTTCTTTGGAGATGAGGAGCCAGATGGCTGGTCTGCCTTCTGGGAGTTGGGTAAGATGAACTCCTGGTTACGGATTCGGGCTCCGTCGTCTCATGGCTGGGGCCAGAATGCCCCGGTCGCCATGATGGGTCGCTTTCTAGGGGACTGAAAACAGAATTGTCCCACCTCGCGAGTGCTTCTACTCGTGAATCGGGGATTCCTAACGATTGCTCGACGAGTAACTCATTGAGCTTCCGTTTGCTTGCACGGCGGATGGCTGATGGGGTAATAGCGGGCGTACCGCATGCTTTCCGTCGCTCCCGTAGGATGGCCATGGCCTCCTCGATCTGTTCCACTATTTGGAACTGATCGAGCGAGAGGCTAGGGCCGTCCCTCAGGGGCGGATCGAGAGTCTCGCGCCACCGCAGCTACCCTCCGCCGTGGGTTGGGGCTCGGATTGAGCCGGAATAAGGCGTCCAGCGGATCGGAGAGTGGATCTCTTCGATGTGGTGGCAGACGTCATGATTCTGAAGTTTTCGTTTGAAGAAAAGTGAGTGTTTCTTCAAGTATATGCCCCAGAGAATAGTGAGTGTTCTTCGAGACGGTCGGAATGAAAATGAAGGTTAAGATGTCCTTCTTCTAGCGCCAATTGTTGTTACCCAAAATATTATCTGGAGATGATATTGCTGGAATGGATGAGTAACAAACAAAATGCGAGAGCACATCCGTGGGGAAGTAAATAACACAATATTTGCCGGGTTGGTTAGGCCCGGGCTTGAATGCTCTCATGAGATATTATTAATACGAATACGTTGGACTACAAATATTAATGTTAGAGTACAATTACAATGAGTGTAAAGACCCTAGTTATCTTAGCTCTTGAGTGTTGAAAATTGCCGGAAGAACCAGAGTTGATGCTCTGTGAGTTCTTATAACAAGTGAGATGTAATGCTCGATTCGGCCGATCGTCTTTTGGTTAAGAGGTTTTTAGAGTCAAAAGCCGAGAGAAAAGCCGAGAGTGAAGCAGGCATAAAATTCGGGGGTTTTCCAAGTGCAGGAAACCTTCTATTTATAGGAGGAGCTGGGATGTCTTCATTCTGACGGGCGATCGCCTTTCCTGTATTATAATAAGGGGACGATCATCTTCAGCACATTTGCTGATTGCCTTAAAGTCCACGGCTGCTGCTGACACCCAGCTGTGCGAACCAATGAGAGGGTAACATGCGTCTCTTGTCGCTGTCTCAGGAGGTCCCACCTTGGACCTTTCGGCGGGTCTGTCGGTAGGTGAGAAGATGATGACAGGCTGGGGTCAAAGGGCCTTATCCTGCGGCGTCTTTTCCGGATCTGCATGTGGGTCTCTATTCCGAGTTTCGGCTTTTGCAGACTTGGCGGATGTTGGCTTTACGTGGCATGAGGCAGTCGTCCATGATCGGGCACTTGGGACGATCGCTAGTTGCCGGGTGACGATCGCCTTGGCAGTCGATCGCTCGGCGCTGGGTCCTGTTCTGGGTCCTTCAATCGGCAAGTCTGCCTCGGTCTATTTGACTCTGGTTCGGTCGCCCGGTCTTTGTTCCAATCGCCTGTTGAGGTGTATAAATCTCGACACAACACTCGACATGCAGGAAAATGCAGTGGCTGAGGGAATGCCGTTCAACCGAGGTACTAACGCCAGGAAGCGCGTAGGGTGAAGGTTGATGTCGATAGGTGATGCGATATGTGCGTGGCGCACTGTGGGCTAGCGCGAGGCGCGCGAGTGAAGAGCCTGTCCATCAAAGGATGGTGCCGTATGTGAATGGCCACGATCGTTTTGTGTGCGTGGAACAACACAGTGTGCGGAAAGAAACATTCTTCCCCAGCACTAGGACGTGCTGTGATTTGAGTGGGGGAGGATGTCACGACCCGATATGTCGTGTCTGTGTAGACCGTCCAAATGAGGCGTGCCTTCTGGTTAGCTTTCCACAAGTGGGGTAAAGGGGGCGACATTAGCATTAAGGCGTTGTTGCCCGGATGCATCGGTCTGGACGAGTCAGGCATGCCGACCCGGTTTAGTCCGGAGAGCTTGTTGCTGGTCGAGGACTTGACTATGAAGGGGATCGTTGCGGGTAGGGCACAACTGGTCGGGGGCTACTGCCGTCCCCCTGATGAGCCCATGGAATGGCGAAATCAGTTGGCATGCGTATGTGGGATAGGCTGGTCTCGGGGCGTGAGGGGCCTCAGGACGCCGCACGGGCTTCAGAACTCCCGTCCTGTGACAGTGCTCTAATCAGTCTGAGCAGGAGATGTAGTAGGTTCAGGTTTCTGGACTCTGGACATAATTGAGAAGTTAATGCACGCTAATGTCCTATTAGCGCACGCTAATGAGATTGGTTAGAATATTCTGGAGCTGGGGCAAAAGGTTCAAGAATTTTGGTCCAAGTCGGTTAGCGTACACTAACACCCATCATTACCACATGCTAATGGGACCGGGTAGAAGCTTCTAGACTACATTTAAGCCCGATAGCGCAGGCTAAATACTCTTCTAGTGCGCGCTAATAAACATCAGTATATATATGAGTGCAACAATCAACTTTCGTCATTTTCGCCCTTCTTCCTCGTCCCTTGGCGATCCACAGTGACTTGAGACGAGTAGTGTAGATTCTGGTCAAATATCATCATCTATCAACATTTTCGAGTTCCAGCATGGATTTAACAACATCTCAACATCTTTCACCGTTCTAATCGAGGTAAAATGGCTAGAACCCTAGTTTTGGGGGATTTTGGGGGTTTTGTGATGATTTCGTCTTTAATGTCCAATCTCGCTGAGATTGCTAGTTAGTGATTGTGTAATTGTAAACCCTTGTTTTTCTTGAAGTTTTGTCTAATAAATTCCGTGATTTTCACCGTTTGTTGATTATAGCCGATTATGCCTCGTAGGGCCCGATGAATTGCTTCAAAGTGTATAACTTAGGGTGATTCCTTATGTTCCAAAAGGGTTGTATCTGATTAAGTATCACTATTTGCTAGGAACGAGTTCTTGGAGAGAGTTTGGACTAAAGTCCTTTTCCCTCACTGTTTCTTCACGTCATAATAATCAAGGAAAGTACATCTATTACATTGTGTTATGTATTATATGAATTCGACAAGATTGATGCTTTGTGAAAAATGTAAGTGTGTGTGTTGTTGTTCTTCCACCTGGAGATGGTTCAACAGAACCTCTGTATATCTATGCTAAGGGTGCTGGATCATGGAAGTGGTTTCCCACATGGGGCGGTTCGACGGGACCTCTGGGAGCTGATGCTAAGGGGCACAGCCGCGGGTTGCCAAGTTTGGTTTTCATGATAATGATATGTGATGACATGGTTTCTTGATGATGATATTTCAATAAAAGTTGATATTCCATAATATTATTTTACAAATGTTTCAAATTGAGAAAGTGATGTTGGATTGTACTTGTATATAATGTAGTGTAATTGTGTACTTGCACTAGCCATTCAAATACTAACCCCTTAAATGGGGGAAATACGTTTCATGCATTTCAAGTATTGGACGATCCGAGGAGCAGGCACGGGAAGCACATGCAAAGGATCATGAAGCATGATTATATGAGGCTCGAGTCTTGAGAGTTTATTTTAGTATGTTATTGTGGTCTCTCAAAGTCAGTTAAAAAGACGTCTTCCTATTTGAAGGTTATTTGCTGAAGTCCCCTGCGTGAGCAATGTATTTAAATTATATTCCGCCTTAATGTATTCAAATAAAAAGTTTTTGGCCGAGGCGACGACCCAATTTACATTATTACATATTTTATGTCTATGTGGTGTCTGTGGTTGTATGTATTGGTTAGCCTGGAAGACCTTGTGAAATGCTCTACGGCGTGTACTGGCCCTTGCGATTATTGGGGTGTTATATTTATGATATCAGCGCTTAGGTTGTGAGTACCTAGGCTGTTGGTCTAATTAGGTCTATTAGTTAAGTCGTAAGAGTCAGTTGTTGAGCCTAACATCATCGTGCTACCATCTCTCCATGCGACCCGTGGCTTTAAGTCTCCTCAAACTGCTATGCCATTGTATTATTTTCTTTTATGTGAATTAGAAACGTGAGTTGGGTTACTGGCGATGTGAATTGTGAACTGTGTTGATCTCTTCTCATTTCATTTCTTATTATTCAGTATGTTGAGAGGTCGTGGCAGACCAACTTGGGGATGCATCCGAGACCGTGGTTGTGGTGCTGCTGACGATGGAATTGCACCTTCCTAGTCAGCTGCCGATTCAGCATCGCATACAATGTCGAATACTCTATCCCTAAGTTCTGATGAACATCAAGACATTTCAGTTATCCAGGACCAACCGTCGGGTAATAATGGCGACACTGGAGCTACTGCCATTCTCCAATAATTAGTATCTCAACTGGCATAGATTGGTCAGGGTAGGCATCAAAATCCACCTTCGACTGTGGAATACGAGGATAGCAAATGGCTCCAAAAGGTGACGATGATGCATTCCCCTCGGTTTGCTAGTTCTACTGATTCTTTGGGTTGGCAAAATTGGCTCTCCCAGTTGGGAAGAACTTTTGATGCCGTGGGATGTCTGGACGATAGGAGGGTACCTATTTCTCAATACCTCCTGGATAAGGAAGCCACAGATTTGTGGGAGGCAGTGAATCCCAAAGATCGTATAGCCACTTGGGATGACTTTAAGACAGCCATATGGAATATTGTCCGCCGCCATTTCGGGAGCGCAGAATCATGGAGTTCTTTACAACTACACCACAGAACGTACTGATATCCCAAGCCATTATCACCTACAACCAGCAGTTGAATTATGTGAAAGACCAAGTAATAACTGAGGCAGATAAGATCCGATATTTTAACACGTGTATGAAGTCGCATATCCGATAGCGCATGGCACCACTTATGTGTACTACGTTGAAGGAATATTAGGATCGTGCCTTGGCGATCGATATGGCTAGTCGAGAATTAGAGATTAGCACCGAATCTAAGAAATAGAAGACTATTGTCAGCTTCTCGGATAATAAGGGTGGTGGATTTCCTAAGTCACCATCTACTCATACATCGAGCAGGTAATTGCTTCATCATACCGGGAGCTCTCATGTCAACCATTCAGCTCATTCTTTTATTTCTGGCGGCAAGGTTTGTTTTAATTGTAGCTAGAGTGAGCATATGGCGAGAGATGCCCGTTTCCACCGGTCACCTTTTATTCGTGCGGACAGAGTGGGCATCATGCGATCCATTACGAGATAGTTGCCAGGATAACTAGGACTCCAATGGCAACTATGGTGCAGAAAGAGCCTAGTGTTAATTAGAAGACCCCAGTTTCTCAGACTCCTCAGAGTTTGGGCCGTGGTAGGGGTAGGGGTCATTCAGACCATTGGGAAGTGTTGAGTTCGGGATCAGTACATCCTCGTCTATACCAAATGAGATGCACAGAGGAAACAAATGGTCTAGTGACATCAGGTACCACTTAGATCCTTTCTCATACAGTTTAGGTGTTATTTGATTCGGGTGACACCCATTCCTTTATTGCATTGGATTGTATTTGTCGTATTGGCATTGATTATTTATTCAAGTGTGAGCTATTTATAATGGGTATGCCTAGGGATCCTATGGTTGGGAATCGGGAAGTCAGAGACTGTCCAATGAGGATCGGGAATCGGGATTGGCCTTCGAACCTTATTGTTGTAGATTTAAAGGACGACGATTTGATCCTCGGGGATAATTGGCTAGAAAGTCATGACGCTATCATGAAATATCGAACTCGTACTATCTCGATAGTGATGGAGGATGGCACAGAACACACTCTTGCCGATCATAAATCGGGTAGATCGGGGAATGTGATCAACGTCTTGAAGGCGATGACACCCCTGAATTGGGTTGTGTAGGCTAGTGGTGCTATGCCTTGAAGGCAGAGAATGGGGAAGTTGAGATGTCGTAGATTCTAGTGGTTAGTGAATATTATGATGTATTGCCGGACGACTTACCTAGATTACTACAGTGGGAAGTTGAGTTTCCTATTAATCTAGAGCCGAATGCAGCTCCTGTTTCTCGAGCACCATATTGTATGGCAACGTCAGATATATTAGAGTTGAAGAAGCAGTTGGGAGAGTTGTTAGATAAGGGATATATTCGACCGAGCGCATCACCTTGGGGAGCACCAGTCCTATTCGTTAATAAGAAACATGGACTGCTTCGTTTATGTACCAATTATCGGAGAATTAAACAAGCTAACCATAAAAAATAAGTACCTTTTGCATCAGATTGACGACTTATTTGACCAGCTTCAGGGAGCGACGATTTTCTCGAATATTGGTCTACGATCAGGCTATTATTAGTTGAGGATTCGGGATACTCATATTCCAAAAACTGCTTTTCGGACGAGATATGGCCATTATGAGTTTGTGGTTATGCTTTTCGGGATAACCAATGCCCCGACCGTGTTTATGTAATTGACAAATAAAGTATTTATCAAGTATTTGGATAAGTTCGTGGTTTTATTTATCGATGATATTCTTATCTACTCCCGGAACCAGGATGAGAACACCGATCACCTTCGAACTGTGTTAGACATTTTGAGAGCCAAACAGTTATATGTGAAGTTTTCCAAATGTGAGTTTTGGCTCAAGGAAGTAACCTTCCTCGGGCATGTGATTTCAGTGGAGGGAGTTCGGGTTGATCCTCAGAATATAGAGGCGGTATTGGCATGGGAACCACTTAAGAATGTGAAAGAAGTGAGAAGTTTTCTAGGACTTGTAGGGTATTACTGTAGATTTATTGAGGGATTTTCCAAAGTTGAAGCGACGTTTGACTACCACTCCAGTTTTGGCCTTGCCACGAGGAAATGATTTTGTAGTGTACAATGATGCTTCAGGACTCGGACTTGGTTTTGTTTTGATGCAAAGGGATAGGGTGATTGCTTATGCATCTTGACAGTTGAAATAGTATTAAGCAGATTATCCTACTTACAATTTGGAGTTAGCTACAGTCTTCGTTTTAAAAATTATGAGGCATTACCTTTACGGTGCGTCTTGTAAGATCTATACATACCATAAGAGTTTGAAGTATATTTTCAGCCAGAAGGTGTTAAATATGAGGAAATATAGATGGTTAGAGTTAATACAGGATTATGATCTTGAGATCCTTTTCCATTCAGGCAAGGCGAATGTTTGGAGTGGATGCATTGAGTCATAAGCCGATATCACTTCAGATGTTGGAGGTACTTACACCTCAATAGACTAACAACCCCGGCAAATCTTGTGTTATTTACATTCCTTCGTACGTGCTCTCGCATTTTGTTTGTTACTCACCCGTAGCCATATCCAGCAAACCATTACGTATAATATTTTGGGTAACAAAAATTGGCGCTAGAAGGAGGGGATTTACCCTCATTTTCATTCTGACCGTTTTGAAGAACACTCACTGTTCTCCGGAACATATTCTTGAAGAAACACTCACTGTTCTTCAAAGAAAAACCTTCAGAATAATGACATCTGCCACCACTTCGAAGAGAGCCACTTTACGGCTCGCCGGATGCCTTATTCCGGCACAAACCGAGCCCCAACCAACGACAGAGGGCAGCCGTGGTGATGCGAGACTCTCACTCCCGCCCCCGAGGGACGGCCCCAACCTTTCACTCGATCAATTCCAAACTGTGGAACAGATCGAGGAGGCCATGTCCATCCTAACGGTGCGAAGGAGAGCATGCGGTGCGCCCACTATTACCCCATCCGCCATCCGCCGCGCGGGCAAACGAAAGCTCAAGGGGTTACTTATCGAGCAATCGTTAGAAAGCCCCGATTCACAAGAAAAGGCACTCGCGAGGTGGGATAGTTCTATCTGCAGCCGGCTTGGAAGTGACCCTTCATGGCGATCGGGGCATTCTGGCCCCAGCCATGAGACGTCGGAGCCCAAATCCATCACCAGAAGTTCGGCATACCCAACTCCCAAAAGGCAGGTCAGCCATTTGGCTCCCCCTCGCCGAAAAACCGAGCTCGGCTGCGAAGACCTCATCGCCTACCGCAGAGCCAGGAGATCAGTACACGATCGCCTCGGCTACCGCTCTGAGAGCCAAACTACGGGCAGCCAGGCTACGGCGATGGCCGCAATGCAATTCCAGCTCGACGATATGAAGGTGCTCCTAGAAACTAGGGCAGGCGCCAAGAGAAAGGTCGCCGGACCAAGTGAGCCGCTCGCGATCCAGATCGAGCTTGCCCCCGTGCAACCAAAGATCGCTCCTCCTCAAACACCTTTGTATGAGGGGAGATCGGACCCCGAGACTCACTTAAGCAAGTTCCGGATCTACATGACCGGATGCGGGGCGTCAGATGCGATGAAATACCGAATGTTCCTGTTGACATTGGGTAATCTCGCCCATAGGTGGTACATCTCAATGCCACCGCGCTCCATCAATTCCTTTGAAAAACTGGCGAGCGGCTTCACGTCGTACTTCGCCGCCAAGGTCGCTCGACCAGAAGGTCCCCACCGCATGATGAAGATCAGGTAGGAGAAAGACGAGTCCGATGCAGATTACATCAACCGGGTGGATGAAGTAGTCCTCACCGGCGAGCCCATAAGCGCCGAGCTCGCCCTCTACTCGGCCATAGGGGGATTCGATGGTCTTTCACCCATGTTCAGGCACCTCACGAAGGACATTCCCCCAACCTACGCGATCTTCCGCCCCAAGGCTGCCGATTTTCTGGCCAGGCAGAGGCTGCTCACCCTTCGCCTAGGCGAGGGGACGCCGTCTCCCATCCAAAAGACGGCGATTGCCAAGTTTAAAAATGCGGTCGTCAAGCCAACCGGTGATTTCAAGGCCTTCGAGGATGTGAAAGTCCACCTCCTCCACAACCTCAATCTATCTCCGGCCCGTATGTTCAACACCATCAAGGGGAGCGAGCAGCTAAGCAAGCCAAAAGCGATAAGGGACAACGGTCATGTGGACCGCAATAAATTTTGTGCTTACCACAAGAGTACCGGCCACAACACCAACCAGTGTCGCGACCACATCAGACAACTCTGGAGATTGTTCGAGGACGACAAGATGGATAGTTTAGTGACTTAGCCGGAGCCCCGGGCAGAAAGGATAGCGATCGGCGATAGAACGACGATCATCAATCCAAAGGCTACTGCCTGAGCAATGTCTCCAAAAATAGGATGACTCGCTCTCCCTATAAAGTTCGTCATCTAACATGATGGACCTAGGCAAGCGATCGCCTCCCCCAACACAACATATACCGTCGAGGACCGCCATCTTACATGACGATCCGAGGTAGAAAATTGCAGCCATGGTTCTGGAGGTCGATGGAACTAACAGCCCATCCATGCAAGGTTCCATTGGCCAGAGACCGCTCTCATTTTTGTTTAAATACGAGGCGGGCGTAGCCAAAGGACCCTCCAGAACAGATATGTGGACACGCTCGCCCGCCCTCAAAGGTCCATCATCTAACATGGTGGACCTGGACAATGCGATGCATCCCTCCCCCCATCACAACGTATACCCCCAAAGGTCCATCATCTAACATGTCGGTCCAAGGCAGAAAAGTGCTAACAAGCCACGGTCGCGAAGTCGATTAATCCGACGGCGCCCTGTGCAAGGACTCCTCCATGCAGAGATCGTCCACCCCATCGCTACATTGCGAGGCAAAACGTAGCCTACGGAGGACCCTCACAATTAAGTGAGTCGCGAGAAGTTGGCCATCAGACGGAATGTCGCTCGCGCACAAGACATGGTCGCGGAGGTCGGTTCCATCGAACTCCTCGACTGTGCACGGTTCCTCTAGGCCGGGATGGTCGGCCTTCCTCGAGGAATATGCAACATCAAATATCGCAAGAACTAAACCAAAGATCGCTCGCTAAACGATTTATTTTCGTTCCCTTACTTCACTAAGTAAACAAAAACAAGGGTGAAGAGCGGGGCAATACATACGACGATCGACTTTGTTCAAATACACATACGACGATCGCTCCTCAAAACACGTTTGTATAAAGTCGAATGCAGAAGATTCAGAAAGACGATCGTACAAACAAGAAATCATAGAAGGAAATATTGATTTCATTTCATTGGAAATACAAGTACAGTCGCCTGAAGGCAAAATACAACAAAAGCTGTAAAATTACAAGCAAAAACAAAAACGATCAGGCTAGCTCAGGCTGCCCCTGCCGAGCCATCTCCCCCGGCCATAGAGTCGGCGTTTACTCCCTCACCGGCATCAGGCACGGTGCCCCCATCCTCCAGGGCATCCGGGTGAACGAGGTTGTCCGGCGACGGATACCAGCTCAAGTCGACTCCTAGATCAGAGAGGTCGAGGATCGTCACAAAGAAGGCCGGCTGCAGAGGGTGCTCAAACACATAGGCTTTGAAGTTATCGACCAAATGGCCGACCTCGAGCCCTCCCTTCTTTACAGCACGGATGGCGTCAGCATAAGCCATGTAATAGGCGAATTCGCTGACGTACTCCACGTTGAGGAAGGGATCAGCCTCGGTTGCCTTCAGCTTCTCCCTCAGCCCCGCGATCGTTTGGTCTGCACCCTGGAGCTCGGCAACCTTAGTGGCCACCTCTCCCTTCGACGAATCTAGTTCGCCATTAAACCGGTCCACAACAGCCTTCAGCTCATTCGCTTCCTTCTGCGAGGCCGCATGCAACCTGCGGGCATCCGTCATCTGGTCCTGCATCCGGTCATTCGCCGCTCAGGCCCTTTTGAGATCCTGGCTCGCCTGCTTGGCCGCCTCTACGGAGCTCTTCTCCATGGCCACGAGCCGATTAACGAGCTCAGCGTTTTGCTTTTGAGCGGCCTCAAGGTCCGCATGGAGACGAGCGGTGGAGGGCCGCCCCTCATAATCCTTCACAGCCTGAGAATCCATCGTCGCTGTTTGAAGAGCCAAAGCGAGGGTCGCCTGCATCGCATCTGCTGATTTCCGGCGTGCGATCGCATCCAGATCGGTCGCCCAGGCCTTCGGCAGGGCAGCGACGGCCCGAGCAACATAATGAGGGACATCGCATGCCTCGCGAGGAGATCTGCTCGAAAGGAATTCCACCATCATCGGCGAGACATTTGGGTCGGAGCGACGGACCCTGCACCAAGAGCAAAAGAGTTGGTATATTTACAACAAAGGAAATATAATAACCCAACAAAGCAACTAAACTCACTTTTCGACCTTCTCTGGGCCACGACCAAAGAACGGCCTCCCGCGAGGGGTCTCAGCGCGAGCGATCGCCGTGGCATCTAGAAAACTCGAAGAAGCGTGGACCCCTCCGCCATTGGAATCACAGAAATTGGAGGCACGGCGATCGGCGGCGCCACTGTGGCCGCCTCAGTGGCAATAGAGGGCGAAGGCTCCTCCGTCCTCCACCTCTTGCGGTTGACCTGGAGCTGTCCCTCCTCCCGAGGCTCCGGCTCGTCGACGACCGGCTCCATGAGAGGTCTCGCCTCCGGAATAGGATGGATCGGCGCCGTAGGGGCATGGCTCGACTTCTTCCCTTGGCGGAGATGACTCATGATCCCAGGGTTCGACATGGCAACTTTCTCGGTGGCTCGGAGTAGCGGGGGAAGTGGATCTCTGCAAAGAAGACAATCAACCAAAGTTAGTCATCTTCTTCAATCAAAGTCGATCGTCAAGCAAAAGAAGATCGTAAATATTTGTACCTGGGACCCTTAAGTGGCGGGGAAAGTGAAACAACCGAGCGGCCAACCAATGAGCTTCGTTGTTGATCTGGCGAGCGTCAATATAACTGTCCGGAAGACTACGTATTCGCTCCCAGACGATCGCAAAATCAAAAGGTAGATCGCCCGCTGCCGGAACAAGGGTACCTGCAAAAAGAAAGCCAAATTAGATCAGTTCAGGATATATCCAAACGAAGGGAGAGTCAAAACCCTTATTCGGATTCCTCTCCCGAAAGCCGGTGGGGATATCCAACTCATCGGTGGGATTGTCACTCACGGCCGATTTCCATGCACCGCCGACCCAAAACCACTTCGTGAGGTCAAAACCGGACCTTGTTCGGCACCCTAAGAATCACCCGGCCCGAGCGACCTTGAATGTGGTAGCTGCCAACGGAACCCTTCTGAGACGTCAACTTAAAGAGATAGTTCATCTCCAGCGCCGAAGGAAGACGGAACAGCCGGTGACCGCCAAACAGAGTAAATGTGCAGACGATCTGCAACCAGGCGTTCGGTGTCAGTTGGAGCGGCGCCACATTCCAAGCGGTCAACAAGTAGGACATGGCGAATAGCAGTAGGAACCGCAGTCCGGACCCCATGATCAATTCATAAATGGCGACCATACCCTCAGGAGGTTGGTCGGCACGTTCATTCTCGGCGGGCACATAAAGGGAAACTCAGAGGGGACATGGAACTCCGCCCTCCAACGAGCCAAATCCTTCTTGGTCGCCAAACTTTTAATCTGGCCAAGAGTCCACGGGGAGCGGCATGCGGCCCGGAATAGCGATCGCCTTTCAGATTCATGAGGATGGGCGATCGAGTATGCACGAAAGTCGAACTTAGGGAGTGGGCCGGCTAATCTCTCCATAAGCTCGGCAAAATCTAAAACGGCATTTCCGAACACATTATTTTGCTCCCAGTACATTCTTATTGCCGCCTCCTCTTCGGCCAGCGAGCGCTTCTGCTCCGCCTCCGCCGACCTGGCCACATCAGCTTCGTTGAAAAGTTCTTCAAACTCCGCAGGTTCAATCCCGGCGCGGATAGCCTCGATGGCTGTCTCCACGTGGAACTCCGCGGAGGTCTCATCCCGGGCAGTCGAAGTCGTGGCGGTGGAAGTGCCACCCGCCTCATACACTTTTGATACTCCTCCAGATATGAAGAAAGAAAAGGAAGAGAGAAGTTTTTTTAGTTTCTTACCTAAAAAGTCTAGTCGAACGGCGCTCGGCAACTCAAATATTCAGCGAAATTGGGCACTACTTTCTTCTCAGGCAAAAAGCATAAGGTTATAACCCTGAAACCCTAGCCTCTTTTATAAGTGAGAGCGGGGGGCTTCTGGGCAAATAAACAGATTCTCGAGGGCCGAAGTGCAAGGGTCCGATAAATTCGCATTTAATGCCGCCCTCAAAACCCGCGTGCACGTCGTTTTGAGGGCATGCCTAATGACAAAGTATGACAAACAGTCGGACTCCCCCAACGGGAACGCGACACGTGCCCCAGTGACGGTTCAAGTCAGCATCCACTTCCCGCTCTTTTCAGTGACCTAGTAGGTCGTCCAAATTCAAAATCAGCCCGCTCGATAGACGATCGTCTGTTCCATAGAGTGATGAGTCGCTCGTCCAATTCAAGCGATCGCCAGTAGAACCACCTCACTCCGTGTCTCTAAACATCGGAGCGAGCTGGGGGGCAATTGTTGTGCGGCGATTAATACACCTCATCGGCGATCGGCACAAGGGCCGAGTGACCTTAGTCAGCGTCATTTGAACCAAGGCAGACTTACCAGGCGAAGATTCTAGACCAAGTACCGAGTGATCGGCATTCAGCGCGATCATCTCTGGGCACCTAGCGATCAACCCTAGTGCCCGACCAAGGACGACCGCCTTATGTCACGTGTAAAGCCAAACATCTATGAAAATCTACGAAGACAGAATCTCGGATGAAGACCCACGTGCAGATCCACAAAAGGCGCCGCAGGAAAAGGCTTTTTGACTCCCTACCAGCTGTGGGTGACAAAGACTGTCGCTCACCTACCGACAGACCCTCCGAAAGGTCCTAGGTGGGACCTCCCAAGACTGCGACATGAGGCACGAGTTGTGTTTCCATTGGTTCGCACATCTGGATGCCAGCAGCTGCTGCGGACTTTAAGGAAACCGACCCACGTGCTAAGACGATCGCTTGCTTAATTTAATGCAAGAAAGGCGATCGCCCGTCTGGGATTAAGACATCCCAACAACCTCCACTCCTATAAATAGGAGACTTCCAGCATTTGGAAAGACACAATTACACATAGTAAACAATATAGAGAACACTTCATCTTTGTAACAAGAACTCACAGAGCTTTAACTCTGGTTCTTCCGGCAATCATTAGAACTCAAGAGCTAGATAACCAGGGTCATTACACTCATTGTAATTGTACTCTTAACATTAATATTTGTACTCCAAAGCAGTATTTCTATTAATAATATCTCGCGAGAGCATTCAAGCCCTGAACTAACAATCCCGACAAATCTTATGTTATTTACATTCCTTCGAATGTGCTCTCGCATTTTGTTTGTTATTCACCCGTATCCATATCCAACAAACCATTACGTATAATATTTTGGGTAACAACACATGGGACTCTTAAGAATATTATTTCTAATCGAGATGGTCAATTCATATCACATTTCTGGCAGGCCGTCCGTCGAGATTTGGGGACCGGGTTGAGATTCAGTACATCATAACATCCATAGACTAATGAACAATCAGAGTGGACAATTCAGACACTTGAGGATATGTTGCGAGCCTGTGCCCTAGACTGGAAGGATGATTGGGAGTCGCACCTACCGCTGATCGAGTTTAAGTATAACAATAGTTGGCACGCCTCGATTAGAGGTTTTATATGGGAGATGGTGTAGATCACCACTTTGTTGGTATGATGCATCTGAATTTATTAGTAGTGAACCGGATTTGCTAGTCGAGATGAGAGAAAAGATTAGCCTGATTCATGATAGACTGTTGACTGCTCAGAGTCGATAGAAGTCTTATGCTGATATACATCGCCGCCTGTTAGAGTTTGGGGTTAGGGACCATGTGTTTCTGAACGTATCGCCGAATCGAGAAGATTACCGCTTTGGTCGGAAGGGTAACTTAGTGCGAGATACATTGGACCTTCGAGATTTTAGAGCAAGTTGGAGATCTTGCATATCATTTGGGTTTGTTGCCGTTCTTGAGTCACATTTTAAGGAAATACTTACCGGATCCTAGTCACATTATCGATTTTGGAGAGATTGAACTGGGCCCCGACATCACATTTGAGGAGAAATCGATACGGATTTTGGAACGTCGGGTAAAGAAACTTAGGCATAAGACCATTCATTTGGTTAAGGTACAATGGTCGAGACATGGATAAGAGTGGGCTGCATGGGAGACGGAAGATAATATGAAGGCGAGATACCTCGAGTTATTTACATTGTAAGTTTCGGGACGAAACTTCTTATTAGAGGGAGAGAATGTAATATCCATACTTTCTAGTTTTAGTAATTTTTATTTTTGGCGTATTTTCATTTTGGACGACACGCTTGTAATTTTTTTGGTATTCTAAAACTATTTTGTTCTGCATTCTTGGCCATCTGAATGAGTTTCTGAGTTGTTTCATGTTATCCGCATATTAGTGTAACTTTTCCACGTTTAGGCTCGATTCTCATAAATCTTGTTCAAAATGTTGTCGTTTCGTTGTTTTTACTAGTCATTTAATATATTTAGACCTGTTATGTGTTCGTAGGTTGTTGTACAACCTCGAATCATGATTTTTGGGAGTTTGGGCCGTTTTGTAATTTTCTATTAATATTGAATATCGATATTTGTGATTGTTTTTCCACTCTATCGGATGGTTGGAATCATGTGTTTGTTTGTCGCTTGAGCTCGTGTGTTGATGTTCTTCACAAGCGCTTCCTTATTTATTTGTAACCATCGAGTTTTGTATCTTTCGGGTCGTGTTCGAACTGATCGAGCTTTACAGCTGTACTGTTGGGCAGAGAAGTTAGCGCATGCTAATTGAATGGCTAGCGCACACTAATTGTGTTAGAATAGCGCATGATAGTATAGTCAGTAGCGCATGCTAATCAGGCTGAGCAGAAGATGCAGTAGGTTTAGGTTTCTAGACTTTGGACAAAATCGAGAAGTTAACGCATGCTAATGTCCTATTACCGTAGGCTAACAAGATTGGTATGAACATTATGGATATGGGCAGAAGGTTCAGGAATTCTGGACCGAGCCAGTTAGCGCATGCTAACACCCATCATTAGTGCATGCTAACGGGACGGGGCAAAAGCTTTTGGACTGCATTTCAGCCCGATAGTGCATGCTAAATACGCCTCTAGTGCGCGCTAATAAGCATAAATATATATAGGAGTGCAGCAGTTAACTTTCGTTCACCCTTCTTCCTCTTCCCTTGGCGACCCACGCAACTTGAGACGAGCAGTGCAGATTCCAGTCGAATATCATCATCTATCAACATTTTCGAGTTCCTAGCATGGATTTAACAACATCTCAACATCTTTCACCATTCTAATCGAGGTAAAATTGCTAGAACCTAGTTTTTGGGATTTTGGGGGTTTTGTGATGATTTCGTATTTAACGTCCGATCTAGCTTAGATTGCTAGATAGGGATTGTGTAATTGTAAACCCTTGTTTTCCTTGAATTTTTATCTAATATATCCCGTGATTTCCACCATTTGTTGATTATAGCTGATTATGCCTCGTAGGGTCAGATGAATTGTTCCAAAGGGTACAACTTAGGGTGATTCATTATGTTCCATAAGTGTTATAGTTGATTGAGTATCCTTGTGTGCTAGGAACAAGTTCTTGGAGAGAGTTTGGACTGAAGTCCTTTTCGTTCACCATTTCTTCATATCGTAATAATCAAGGGAAGTACATGTATTACATTATGTTATGTAATATGTAAATTTGACAATGATGCTTTGTGAAAAAACGTCTGTTTTGTTGTTCTTCCACCTGGAGACGGTTCGATGGAACATCTGGGGATCAATGCTCAGGGCGCTGGATCACGAAAGTGGTTTCAAACCTAGGGACGGTTCGATGGGACCTCTGGGGCTGATGCTAAGAGGCACAATCGCGGGTTACCAAGTGTAACACCCCGAGATATTCGGAATAATTATAGCACCGTAAATCCTTCATATAAGAATTTACAAAATCAATCCAATTATTACAAACATCTCAAATAATCAACCGGACACACGTACTCGAGTACTGAAAATCAAACCAGAATAACAAAACAACACAACGGGTAACATCACTGAGCCATTTCGTCATCATGTCGGTACTATGGTTGCTTCCCCGCTCCTCGTCTACTTGAACATCAAAACAAATGTCCACCCCTGCAGGGGTTAGCAAAACGATGTTAGTACAAGTATCAATAATATACAAAATCAGATATGCAACAACGACGCATAGAAAATTATATAACATGGACTTCCGCTATCGGAATCCAAGGATGCGAATCCACATGATTCCATCAACACAACATGGGGTGATCCAATGATCCAGAGCCCTCAGCATAGATTCCAAGATGATCTCGTCGGACGAACACGAGGTGGAAAAACCCGTCCAATGATCCAGCGCCCTCAGCATAGATCCCAAGATGATCCCGTCGGATCAACACGAGGTGGACATCTGATCCAACGCCCTCACCATATATCACACGATCGCTTCGGATCAACACAACATATACAATACAACTATGCATACACATATGCAAAATCGATAGGTCCATGAACATACAAATAAATTAGTACCGATATTATGACAATTCAACTGGAATGATCTCATGTTCAACAACATGAATAACAATATGCATGATCAAATCATCAATATTAAACCAATATTCAAAATACGATACTTGCCTTAAAGATGGCAAGAATTAAATACTCCAACGAATGTCAACGCGTCCGAAGGTCGCCGCCCCTCGATCGATCACCTTGTACAAGGGAATAACAAGGAATTCAACAAACCCCTCTAAACTAATGTACGAGCACCGAACGCCCTAAGTTATAATCTAGTTAACATTAATATAAGGCCGGTTCTCGGTTCAACTTCCCGACGAACACTAGGTTTGGATAATGGCATGTAAATTCAAGATATAATAATGGGGCACAATGCCGTCGTCTATAATTTCCAAGGATATTTATCATACCATTAAATTTCATACTCTAATTCCGATTATCAACTCCAATACTTGGTTCGGTTGTCTCAACAATACATAGCGAGATAATCACGTTCAACCTAGTTCTAGGTTAATTCATCCCTATGATTCTTGTTCTTTCACGAGTAGTTCTTCTTATCAAGTTCTACATTCAAAACGATTGTCCCTAATATCCTCACCTTGTTCTAATCATGAATATGTAGATTAACAAAGAAATCTTTCAAGGCAAGAATTATACTTGAACACCTTCTATATTCGCCTTCTTGAATTTATCTTTCACAGGGGGGAAATCCTTACTAAGTTGTTCATCAAAAGAGTGTTTCTAAAACATTATCAAGGTATGTTCATCTCAGAAAACTCCATCCTTATGATCGGTAAAGATCATGGTTCATCTAATAACAACGGGAACCTTAATTAACCCAATATAATCCTCCTAAACATGGTGCTAGATTCACTACGATATAACGAGTTTAATAATCTCAGAAGCAGACTCAATATATAGCTAAGAACATAAATTCCAGCTTGGTATAGTATTAACATACCTCAATCAAGAGAAGAACAATGAAATACTCATTGAAACACAACACCGGAAGCTTGAACACCAACCACAAGGGTCTATAATCTTCAAAATCGAGCTAAGATGATGATATGAGAGATATATGGTGTTCGGGAGTCTTCAGATTGCAAAAATCGGCAAGGAAGTGAGGAGGAAATGAAATGGGGGTTGAGGATTATAAATATAACTCTAAACATTACGTACGTTATCGGCAACCCCTTACGTACGTAAATACCTTAGCGTATGCTATTCTCAAATCTTAGCGTACGTTAATGTCTGGCAATAGCTCACAGCCTCGATTCTGTATTCGTTTCCATACATCATCAGAACAGTTTACATACGTAAAACCATGCACTTAGCGTATGTTACCAACCCAACCTAACGTACGTTAAGCCTCGTTGACTTGCTTAGTTGGAAAGCCGTCCAGGTTCACGCAGAGCATTATCAACAAATCTTCTTCCGGCCCCCACACGCCGACCCTTGTCTGATCTCGAATTGACTGCATCTTACGTATGTTATGCTACAACTATAACGTACGTTATCTTCCATACGTAGCGTACGTTATGCTTATCGTCTAGCGCACGTTATGATGTGCAGAAGCATGCATGCATGAAAGCGTTGGAAGCTCAAAAATGTAGGAATACGAATACGAAAACCCCACTTCGATTAATAATACCACATAATCAAATGTTACAAGTTCGAATTCAGGTAAAATACACAATAATTATCCAGGCATTACACCAAGTGTGGTTTTCGTGATAATGATATGTGATGACATGGTTTTCTTAATGATGATGTTTCGATGAAGTTGCTAGTCCGGAATATTATTTTACAAATGTTTCCAGTTGAGAAAGTGATGTTAGATTGTACTTGCATATAATTGTGTACTCGCACTAGCCATTCATATGCTAACCCCTTAAATGGGGATTTCATACATTTCACGTATTAGACGATCCAACGAGCTAACATCGGAAGCGTATGCAAAGGATGGTCAAGCCTGAGGATATGAGGCCTGAGTCTTGGGTGTTTATTTTAGTACGTTATTATGGTCTGTCGGAGTCAACGAAAAAGTCATCTTTCTATTTAAAGGTTATTTGCTGAAGTCCCCTACGTGGGTAATGGATTTATATTATATTCCGCCTTACGGAATTCAAATCAAAATGTTTTGATTGAGGCCATGGCCTAATTTACGTTAATACATATTCTATGTCTATAGTGTGCGTGGTTGTATGTATTGGTTAGCCTGCTAGACCTTGTGAAAGGCTCTACGGCGTGTAACGGCCCTTGCGATTATTGGGATGTTACAAATATAATTGTTAAAAATTGAGGCTTCTATACACCTAAGTTAATAGAATCTTTTAATCATATATTGTTTAATATTATATTGTTACGAAAATTCTCTCTCCCTCTCTCTCTCTCTCTATATATATATATATACACATATACATACATATATATATATATACATATTGTAATATCCAGATTAATTATTGAGTATTCCATCTGTATTTGAACCCTGTATTATTCGGAATTGTGATATCGATAATTGAAGTATGATATTTCTAGTATTTGTATCCTTGTACATGAGTATGGCAACATGTAAATTTCCCCATGCAAATACGTGATAACGTACGCTAAGGAGGAAGCTTAACGTACGTTATCCGTCAGAGATAGCGTACGCTACGAATGTATCGTAGCGTACGTTAATCAACCAATAATTGAGCTGGACAGCTAGCACATGCGCCAGCCAGACATGGGTCCGGATAAGATTCCCGCAGATGAACCTGGACACTTTTGAAGTCAACGATTGTTAACGTACGCTAAGGATTGTGTCTAGCGTACGCTAATGTGTGTTAGTTACGTACGTAACCTGATGGTGTAACATACGTAATCAAGGTCAGAATCAGGACAGTTAACTATCAGGACGATAGCATACGCTAAATTATGCTAGGTAGCGTACTCTAAGGGACTTACGTATGTTATGCATGAAGGCTAACGTACGTTAAGGTCAGAAAATTATAAATAAGACATCACCCCATTTCATTTCAACTCGTTTGTTTCACTTAGCCTTCAATATAATTCGTTCCTAGAGAGATCCCAGCCTCCTTAAACACATATAGACCATCTCTTCTTGATCATTGAAGATTGGATATCATTTATGCTTGATCATTGAAGTGGAGAAGCATTTTGGATTGGCACACAAGCAACCGGAGTTGGATTCTACCTATTGTATCGGTGTTTTCTTCATCTTAAGGTATGTTATACTATCTCCAACCTTAGATTCGTGTTCTTAAGGATATGATGATCATACTATCAAGATATTAAGTTCCAGAGATGATTTATTCGACCAACATCATGTTTAGGAAGTTGAGATGATTATACTTTAAGTACCTTGGTTAAGAACATCATAATTTGAATCTTGTTACGATGAACAAGTAAAGGAAGTTTCTGAGATTGGTAATCCAAATTTGGAAGGTGTCTTCATAGTAATCACGGACTTGGTATTAACATCATTGTTATTAGATGAACCTAGGAAGTTGATCATGGAAGGATTGTTGTATCTTGTAAAGGTGGATTATTAATTAAACTTCAAGATGATAGTTTGAATGGTATTAAGATATTGATATCAACCATAGGCCTTCCGAATTATGTATGAAAATTTATAATCAAGATTGGAGTATGATCACCATGATGATATATGTATCCTTGAATTCGAAGATGATTTAATTCGTAAGATCATTCATAATTGTACGAGCATGTTATGTATGGGGATAACGTACATTAATCACTAAGGATTTCGTAAGCTTCATCACAAATCGAGACAGTTGTCTGCCCAGTGAGGAACTGTCATGCGTGCTTAGCATACGCTAAGCTATGTATCTTACGTACGCTAACGGGCAAGATTAACGTACGCTACATTTGGTACGTAACGTACGTTATATCATCAGACGAGTTAAGTCGACTGATCAGAGAGGGACTGTCGATACATTGTTAGCGTACGCTAGACCTTGTAGCTTACGTACGGTAACGAGTAGGCTTAACGTACGCTACCAAGAGTACGTAACGTACGTTAAGCAGGTCAGACAGGTTACATTTTATGAACTTCCGACCGTAATTTGGATTGTTAGTTGTTCGTATGACTTGAGATGAATTCTATATTATTTCTTTTGTTAAGGTTCGAGCTTAGCAACGTGATTGATCGAAGGGAGCGACCTTCGAGCATTTTGATATTCGTGGGAGTATTATTCTTGTCATCGAATCGAGGCAAGTACTTTAATTTTTCTATGTATTGATGTTATACATATTGTTGTGCATATATGTCATTGTTGTATGTCCACCTCGTGTTGGTCCGACGGGATCATCGGGGGATCTATTCTAGCGTGCGCTGGATCATCGGATGGGTTTTTCCACCACGGGTTGGTCTGACGGGATCATCGTGGGTTCTAGGCAGTGAACGCTGGATCGTCGGAATTACCATGTGTATGCTGTGATATCATGATGTGATTATCATTTGTGTATGTTATTTATGAGTTTTCTCGTAGGAGGAAACTCATTGGGATTTTGTCATTCATGTTATTATTATTCTTCGTGAGATGTTGAATAATATGTTGTGGTACTTGTACTAGCATCGTTGTTCTAACCCCTTCGGGGGTGAACATTTGTTTATGTTCAGGATCCAGGAGAGCAGGGAAACAACCACTACAGCTGCATGACGACGAGGGTGCAAAGTGATGTTCCAGCCGGGTTTATTTGTCTGTTGTTTGTATCGTTTTAATAAGTACTCGAGTACTTCATTGTTTGTGATATTTGGATTTGGTGATGTATTGATATTTTTCCTTTGGATAATTGTATTCTCGGTATTGGTCCAGAACTGTTGTATTTTATTTCAGTTACTTTCATATAGTGGTACCTATTATTGTCTTTTTATTTCTCCAGCCTTGTAAATTCTTATATAAAGGATTTACGACGCTGTAATATTCCTGAATATATCGGGGGTGATATATATATATATATATATATATATATATATATATAGGAAATAGATCATATGAAAACTAATTACCTTGTGAAATCTAGAAACTTTTGTAGGCCATTGATATTAGTGGTCTAACGGCTGTAGATAAGTAGAATTATATGCATTTATGTATTTTTTTATTGCATTATTTGTTGCATATACTAGCGACCAGCTTGATGCAACAAATAATAACAAATATGCAATGAAATTACTTAATAATGCAATGAGTTTCTAGATTTCACCATTAAGGGTGTTTCCACCATAGTCAATCCCTATATATATATATATATATATATATATATATATATATATATATATATAAATTGAGGCTTTCGCGTTGGTAAGAATCGAGACTTACTCCTCACCTCATTTTTACAAAATGCCTCAAACCAGCTTCACACCTTTTAAAACATTGACAATAATTATCGTC
Organism: Orobanche coerulescens; assembly: GCA_033398695.1. Taxonomy (NCBI): domain Eukaryota; kingdom Viridiplantae; phylum Streptophyta; class Magnoliopsida; order Lamiales; family Orobanchaceae; genus Orobanche; species Orobanche coerulescens. Next base: position 33,144,829 of record CM065819.1, on the reverse strand, counting down.
TCAACAAGCAAACAACAGACTAATTCACAAGCCCCAATAATAAATTACCCTATCCAAGTTTCTTAAACACACAACCTCATAAGCATACCAATATGCATTTAGGCAATAATAATACATATTTAGACAACAAAACAGTTCAATGATCCATTACAGCAAAATCAGAACACATACAAATCATTAGAGCAGAGCATATATATAAACTTTAAAGTATATGACACATGCACTCTATGAGTTGGAAATGTGAGTATACATACCTCCTTCACCACGTCAAAGCAACAGCTAATTTGTCAATGCAACAACCACATATGCATCACATAAATTAAATTAAAATCAAAATTGTAAAACTAAATAGAATCGAAAGCAATTAAAAGAAACTAATAAAAACGAATGTAGGTTATGGTTCTCACCAATTGAGGGAGATTTAGACCTTCTTTACCCCAAAATCAGCAACTAACCATTATGAGCAATATGAAACACAATCAATCAAAAAAATAAAAAAGCCAAGTCAACGACTATTACGTACATAATAGTTATATATTTACGTACGTAACGATTTGTGTATTTCAAGTCAGTAAGATCTGATAAATCAATTACGTACGTAATGTTCATGATATTACGTACGTAAGGGCCTTAACGTACGTTAACCCCTCTCTTTAATGTACGTAATGCTGAGCTCAGGTTATAAAAATATGACTTGCCTTTCATTTTCCTGCTCGACCCATTCACTCTTCCCTCTGAGAAAACGATTCCCCACCCTGCCAAATCAATTTCTAGCCCTTCTAGCTTGTGTTGGAGCTTCAGCACTTGTTTTGTGACTTGGAGACTAGGAGATTGAAGTGTGTCCTTTGAAGTGTTGGTGTTGTTCTTCATTTTGAGGTTGGTTTTTCTTTAACTCATATTAAATCTATGCTTATGATGATGTTAGTATATAAACACTTCACATAATATTAGTTTAATATAGTATAAACATGATAAATTATTTGAATCATGCTCAAACTAAGTGAAGATCAACATTAGGGGTATTAGTATTACTTCTTGATGTATGATAACTTCATAATATGGTTGTATTGATAATGATAGATAAAACCTGATTAATAACATGATAATCGGAAGTTGATTATAGTCTCAACGCTAAGAACATGTTAGGAATGAAATCCTTAATGATTAGAGGTGGGAGATACTAATCTTGTCTTGAACATTCAATTGATTCTTGAAAGGTAATATGGAACCATATTTTTGGCCCTCTAAAACCGATACCTTCGTGATAAATTGTTGGAAGAATTATGTTAACCATTTGAAGATAATTTTCACAAGATGGGATGAAGTTATATTTAGAATTCCAAGTATCCAATGATATAACTAGGTTTTTAATAACTTTTTCAAAAGTAAAACAATGGATTTTGATAGAAGGCAGTAGTAATCTTCATATGTTCAAGTTAATCGATTTCGTTGATAACTTCAGGAGGTGTTAATCACTACATTAATGCGGTAGAGGGAGTAGCCGAATTCCATTTCATTAATCCGTGTGTTTTAAGAGACGTAAATTAAGATGATGTTCTTAGTTACTAAAAACTTAAACTTATGCTTCCATATAGGAATCGGTTTTAATGTAATCATTGGTAAAATAATGAAGAACGTAATTAAACATAAACTTATATCATAATCGGAAGTGCCGATGATTTGAAAAGATGTTTTCACAATGTTACATTGGTAAAAATCTGGACTCCTAGTGTTTGACATTAATGCTAGAATATGTGAATGAACAGAATAAACATGTTATATGATGATTTGTAATTGGACCATTAAAATGATCACTAGGATAATTGATCTATTCAGGTAAATATACGAATATTGTTTTTATGTAATGATACCGTTATCGTACGAATGTGTTGTTGAACGAATTATATTTCATTCAAGGTTGCTTGTTCACGTGAGTATTGTTGTCGGTTCCTAGCGTTCGTCGGTGATTTCCCTTTCCGTTTGTTGCGTCGTCAATTACTCAAGGCAAGTATTTTCGGAAACCTTTATGCTTAACATGAAATAGTGATGTATATTGTGTGTGCTTTGCTCACCTCGGGACCGTTCGTTTGATCATTCAAAGAAGGATTATTCATCTATGGAATTGAGACAAGTTATCTTGCTTGGTTATAATGATGGTTGAATTCTTGTGATTATTATGCATTTCGTGTATATGAAATGTTCTGAGAATCTATGATTCGTGATATGGTTATGCCCTTGATCGTATTATCATTGTGTTAGGATGATATACCTGAATTTACCATTCTTGTTACCATTGGTCCTTTTGAGCTTTGTTGACACTTCGGTGAGTCGTTAGATTCCTTGATAAAGGTGTAATTCGTTGAGTTTCATTGTCATGTTGTATCGTGACATCTCTGGAGTCATATCTGCATGCCGATTGGTTATGTGTAGGATTTTTAGCCGGGCACTTGATGATCATGCGTGGATGTTTTCCGCATTTAGATCGTGCAGACGAGACGTAGTTCGTGAGGCTAATTAGGTACATCATCCCACATATATTCTGGATTCCGTATACGGGGTGGACATGTGCACGGACACATTTCCGGATCGGGCATACTGTGATGTCCGTCTTGAGCCATATTATATGGTCGTTCGTATATTTTGATATGTTCGACAGTTAGGACTGACTGTTTATACGCCTTTGGGGTATATTCGGTAGTCGATTGTTTTCTTTGAGATCCGTATATATATGAATTGTATAATGTCATGAGAATTATTATCATGTATAGCTGACCCTGTGGTTTGGGGCGAAATACTTGTATTTCAGGGCGAGGAAAGGGCAAGGCACAGGAAGAGCACGATGGTGACGGAGGGTTTTGAAGGATGCTATTTCGGGGGCCCCGAGTCTTTTAATGTTCAGTTATGTCTTATTGTGATTTTCATTTTATTTTGTGTCGGATGAATGTACTATAATTTGTTAGGTATTGCCCATCGTCATATGGTCTGTACCGAATTTGGATCCTGTGTACGTTTGCTCGTATTAAAGACATGTATAACTTATACTCCACATTGGGGTTTTGATAAATATTGTGGTACGGTGCCACGTTGTCAGCTTGTAGGTGTATATCGTGATATCGTATGGTGGGTCCCGGTAGGGGTCCACGACACTGTAATAGCCGCCGCTTTTGGGATGTTACAGAAGATGGTATCGGAGAGTGTGTTTTCTTTTGAGTCATTGTAGAATCGAAATAGCATCAAGAAACCTTCGTGCCACGTGTAACCTGTGCAAGCGCCTAACCCGTCGAATACGGTATGTTCTCATGAGCCATAATTTGATTACTGCCATGATATTGATGACATATTGGCCTCTTTACTTATCTTGGCATCTTCCTAACATGTGGTAAAATTCATCTGTTTGAGTAAAACCTAAATTAATTATGTGATTGGAATTGTTTCGACTTGATGTTGATATAATATTGAGTGTGTAGCACCTGCGGTGCCAGTGATTCTTTACGAACTGCTTTGTTGGATATGAAATTCCCTGTTGCCATTAACTTAGCATGAATTGTGATTGATAACTTGAACTGTACTTGTGACTTGATTCTTTCAGTATGGATAGGAATCTGAGAGGCCGTGGCAGAGGGGGACGAGGCCGCGGAAGGGGCCGAATCCCGATACCATGAGCCAACAGGCGCACGAATGTGGAACAGAGTTCCACAGGGAGTGATTCGCCTTCTAGGGACCAATCGCATCACAATGGAGAAAATGCACGTGTCGATCCTTACACTGTGATGCAGGGCATGATGGCCCAGATGACCCAAATGGGTCAACTGATGGAAGCTATGCAGAGAAATACTACTGATCAACAGTAGGGGCAACAGCCTCCGCCTCTGGTGCATGGCGGGATTGTGAGCCGGATTATTAGCGACATATCACGACAGCGACCTCCGACTTTTGAAGGCTCATTTGAGCCTGCTGACATTGTACACTAGATAGAGATTTTGAGAAACTGTTCGAGATGGTGGAGTGTCCAGAGGAAAATCGAGTTGCTGTGGCAGCCTACTACCTTAGTAAGAGTGCCCATACTTGGTGGCTTTCTGTGAGGCCTGCTGATGGCGCGAGTACTTGGGAGGAATTCAAGAATCTTATGCTAGATCGTTACTATCCTGCACCCCTCCATGAAGCCAAACTGTCCGAATTACTGAACCCCGATCGATCGGAAGACGAGGATGTGTTAGCTATTGCTGAAAAATTCCAAGCACTTCTCCCTTTTGCTACGTTAGTTGTCCGTTCGGAAGCTGATAAGATCAAATACTTCCTCAAGAGGCTTAAACCCCTAATGAGGATGCAATTGCTTAATCACCACTATATGACCCTACCAGAGTTTATTGATAAGGCTTTGGAGTATGAACTTACTGTGAAGAAGATTTCCAAGAAGCAGCCTCAGTTTTCCAACAAGAGATCCAGGAACCAGATCCAAGTAGACAGTAACCGGGGGATGTTCAAGAGGCCCCAGCCTGTACCAAATCCTTCTGAACGGCCACCTATGGCACCGAAGCCGACAGGAACGCACTCTCGGGTAATCAGCTCACCTGTCATGTGTTATAACTGTGGGGACCAGGTACATATCAGCTCCAAGTGTCCGAAGCCGGCCGTTGCCTGTCACACTTGTGGGAAGAACGGACATCGTGCTCGCTATTGCAGGGGTGGACCCGGGCGTGCTCCAGTAGCATCTTTTGCTCCAGTACAGTCTTTTGTCCAGGACCGTGCTCTTCCGTCCGCTTCTTACCAGACTACCGGGGCAAACAAAGAGATGGGCCGTGGAAATCAAGCTGGTACACCTGCTTCCGGGGTTGCAAAACCCAGAGTCTACGAGATGAAGAAAGCCGATGATCCCGAAGCCAGCATGATTGCAGGTACTCTCGAGATCCGCTCTCATCCTGTTTGTGTTCTTTTTGATACTGGTGCTTCACACTCCTTTTTGTCTACTTCTTGTTTGAGTCGTTTGCAATTGAATCGTGTTACTGATTGTGAACCTTATGTAATTGGTCTACCTGATGGTAGAAGAATTATTGGGAATCGTGAAGTACAGAACTGTCCGATTCGCATGAACGACCGTGAGTGGTTGTCCGACTTGATTGTGGTTGATTTACCTAAAGATGATGTAATCTTGGTTATCGACTGGATGGATCGTCACGATGCCGTGCTTAGCGTCCGTAATCGAATGGTGACCGTCACATCTGATGATGGCGTCGAGTGTATTTTTCGGGGTGATAATCCCAATCATTGTGGGAGAGTCATGAGCGCTATGAAGGCTGTGAGATTACTGAACCAGGGATGCATTGGTTATTGGTGTTACATGACCAAGACAACTGACCAACAAGTCGAATTGGTTGATATTCCGGTAGTTCGAGACTATCCAGAGGTATTTCCAGAAGAGCTTCCAGGACAACCCCCACAGCGAGAGGTAGAATTCACCATTGAGTTGGAGCCAGGGACGTCCTCGCTTTCGAAAGCACCATATCGTATGGCCCCGACTGAGATGCAGGAGCTGAAGAGATAACTTGAGAAGTTAACTGAGAAAGGATATGTTCGACCCAGTACATCCCCTTGGGGAGCGCCGGTGTTATTCGTACGGAAGAAAGACGGATCGCTGCGTTTGTGTATTGATTACCGTGAGCTGAACAAAGTAACAATTAAGAACAAATATCCTTTACCTCGTATTGATGATCTATTGGATCAGCTCCAGGGAGCCACTGTATTTTCCAAGATCGACTTGAGATCCGGGTACCACCAATTATGGATTCGAGAGTCTGACATTCCAAAGACAGCTTTTCGCACTCGCTATGGGCATTATGAGTTCGTTGTCATGCCATTTGGACTGACTAATGCACCGGCAGTATTCATGGAATTGATGAATCGGGTTTTTATTAATTATCTGGATCGTTTTGTAGTCGTATTTATTGACGACATTCTGATCTACTCTCGTAATCATGAGGAGCATGAGTATCACCTCCGCCAGGTTCTCGATGCGTAAAGGCGAGAACAACTCTATGGAAAATTTTCTAAATGTGAATTCTGGATGCCTGAAGTTATTTTTCTGGGACATGTAATATCGGCAGATGGAGTGAGAGTAGACCCACAGAAGACAGAAGCTATCCGAGACTGGGTACCTCCGAAGAACGTGAAGGAAGTTCGTAGTTTTCTGGGTCTAGCAGGTTATTACAGACGATTTGTGGAAAGTTTTTCCAAAATTTCTCAACCGATGACTAATCTGTTGAGGAAAGATAAGAAGTACTTGTGGTCGGAAGCATGTCAACAAAGTTTTGATGAACTCAAGAGTCGATTAATTTCAGCACCTGTTTTGGTTCTACCTAAAGGAACGGAAGGATTCGTGGTATATAGCGATGCATCGAGATAGGGCCTTGGCTGCGTATTAATGCAGAACGGGAAAGTGATTGCCTATGCATCTAGACAGTTGCGTCCTTATGAGGTCAACGACCCGACTCATGATTTGGAATTAGCAGCTGTAGTATTTACAGTTCAAGAATTCACAGAGCAGCACTCAAGAGCTAGATAACTAGGGTATTTACACTCATTGTAATTGTAGTCTTACATTAATATTTGTCCTCCCAAGTATTCATATTAATAATATCTCACGAGAGCATTCAAGCCTGGGCCTAACAAACCCGGCAAATCTTGTGTTATTTACTTCCCCACGGACGTGCTCTCGCATTTTGTTTGTTACTCGTTCATTCCAGCATATCATCTCCGGATAATATTTTGGGTAACAACAGACTCTTCTACTGAGCCTCTTCTACAATTAAATACACGATAAGCTTTACTATTAGTCGAATAACCAAGAAATATTACAATATCCGATTTAGAGTCAAATTTTCCCAAATTATCCTTACCATTATTATGAATAAATACCTTACAACCAAATGGATGAAAATAAGATAAATTGGGCTTTTTACCTTTGAATAACTCATATGGAGTCATCGTCTTGTTCCTCCGAAGATGGACTCAATTAATAACATAGCATGCGGTGTTAACGGCTTTGGCCCAGAAATATTTTGGTAGCCCATATTCATTGAGCATTGTTCAGCTCATTTCTTCTAGAGAGCGATTCTTCCTCTCGACAACTCCATTTTGTTGAGGTGTCCGAGGTGCCGAAAAGTTGTGCCCAATACCATATTTATCGAACCAATCTTCAAAAACATCTGAATCGAATTCTCCACCATGATCGGATCTGATGGCGATAATTGGTAACTCTTTTTCTTTCTGGGTAACCTTACACCACTTAACAAACTCGTTGAACGCATCATTTTTATTTGTTAAGAATTTTACCCAAGTAAATCTAGAAAAATCATCAACAAGCACTAATTTATAGAGTTTACCAGTTAAGCTAGCATGTCGAGATGGACTAATCAAATCCATATGAATTAATTCAAGAATGCGGCTAGTGGAAATTTCCATTTTGGGTTTAAACGAGCCTCTAGCATGTTTTCCTTTAATACAGGCCTCACAAATGTGGTCTTTTCTGAAATTTAATTTTGGTAGACCACGGCCAATATCGTTTTTGGCTAATTTTGAAAGAAGTGGTAAAGAGGCATGACCCAATTTTCGGTGCCAAATAACGGCATTTTCATCAAAGTAAGCATTTTTCATTAAAAGAAGATTCGTCTTGAAGATCAACAATATAAATATTTCCATAATACAATCCAATAATAACAATTTGGTCTTTTTTCATTGCAATACAATGCGTAATTTCAAAAATTAATTTAAGACCAGTATCACAAAGTTGGGAAACACTTAGAAGATTATGACAAAGACCATCAACAAAGAGAATATTTTCTATAGTGGGTAAAGATTTCTTACCTATCTTACATGTTCCTTTTCTTTGGCCCTTTTTATTATCACCAAATGTTACACAACGTCGATCTTCCTTTTTCAGCTCCGTGAAGATATGTTCGTTCCCACTCATGTGATTTGAACATCCACTATCAACATACCATTTATTTGATAATATTGTTTTCCTTGCTTGTACCTCGTCTTCTCCATCGATGTCTTTAGATGCGCGGGCCATTAGAGAAAGATTGGTTTGAACTTGCGGCTCATCATCCTCATCATCATCGCTCCATGTGGCAACATAGACTTCTTTCTTTTTGAAATTCTCATGAGGTGGTTTTTGTAATACCCGAGATCTTTATTCCGGATTTGTTGGGTTTTCTGGGTTTTATCGGATTGTCATGGTCCTCATCGTAGGAATTTCGTGCCATGTTTGGTTGTGACTTGTTGGGACATGTTTTTGGAGGCATTTCGGATCACTTTGTGAGTTTTTGAGATTTTGTGGTGTAGCGCACGCTAATGCTTGAAGCATAGCGCACGCTACTGCGTGGTGTTTAGCGCACGCTACCGAATGTGTAGCGCACGCTAAACTGGCAGTTCAGAGGCAGTCCAGTAACTACTGGACTGGGACTGGAGCTTTGTTAGCGCACGCTAAGGCCGATAGCTAGCGCACGCTATCGAATGCTTAGCGCACGCTCCCTCTTCTTTCTAGCGCACGCTACTCGGTAGATGCAGTTCTGTCCAGAGGCTACTGGACTGGTTTTGTGACCCGTTAGCGCACGCTACGGGTTTTGGGCTAGCGCACGCTAACTAGGTTATACGCAGTTTCTCTGGAGCGTTGACCCCGTTAGCGCACGCTAATGAAGGATGATTAGCGCACGCTAATATCGATATAAATCTTGGACAAGCAGCATTAAGTCGTCATTTTCCCACTTTTCTTCATTTCTTCCGACGGGAGTGAGATCCAGAGGCGAGTAGGACCGATCCTTTTCTTCTAGCTTCATCTTTGAGTGGATTTGTAGATGTTTAACAACATCTAATCGTCTTCTTGGTCCAAATCAAGGTAATCTCTTGTTAGAACCCTATTTTCTTAAATTTGGGGTTTTTGCTTGGATTTGTGATTCTTGACCGATCTCATCCGATCGGTTATTTGTTCTTGTTTGTCTTGACCGTAATCTTCAGATTTTGTTAACCGTTCATCGACTTTTATCGCCCGGATCAACGATTCTTGATTTCTTTGAGAATACTTAGATCCTTGTCGTTTTTAGGATCGTTTCGGATTTCGATTAGTGTTATTGAATTGTGGTGATGCTGTTTTCGTAGTATTCGTGGGTTGTCGAAGTCTTGATCGTTTTTGGAGGTTCGAAGGTTGCCCGATCGCGCCCGTTCGTCGTTTCGTTGCTCGTGATATCGAGGCAAGTATCTTGTCCATACGTTTCATGTTTCGTAGGCGTAATTATTGATAAATGATTATATACGAAACTCAATGTTTAATGAACGTAAAAAGGGATTGGTATGTTCTCGATAAATGTTGTCTTCCAACGATAATTTATGTACTTCGTGAATATATGTGTTCTCGGAATATGTGTGTTGGATTTGTATGTTGAAAAGATGATATGATCATTTTGAATGAGTCTATTAGACCGTAATCCTTTGGCGGGGATTACGTAATATTATGGGTACTTGTTCGTTAAGAATGTATTACGTGGGATATTAGTTGTTACTCCTTTGAAAGGAGGTCATGATGTTTAAGTGTTGCTTGGCTTGATGTTCTACTCCTTGTGATGTGATTTCTGAAAGTGATGTGCCTCCGGGTAGGATTGTTGAATCTCCGGGATCCATACTTGCTAGTATGGGTCGGGCGTGACCGTAGGGTTTTCCAATCCGGGTATGTCTTGCGGGGACTCCGAGGTTCGTGGCTTGCTAGCCCGATGCCGAGATAACTTGTGGGGTTATCATCGGGTATGTCTTGCGGGGACTCCGAGGTTCGTGGCTTGTTAGCCCGATGCCGGGATAACTTATGGTTGTGGTATGGAATGGTTCCGTGACTGTTGTCACGAGGACATGTGATTTGGTATGGTTTCCTATTGGGTTATTCACTCGGGTATGTTCTACGGGAGCATCTGAGGTTCGTGGCTTGTTAGCACGGGACGCGAATAATCCTTAGGAACATGTGTTATGTGATTCGGGTCGTGGACCCTGTGGCTTATGATTTGGGTCTTGGGCCCCGTGTTGTGAATTGGGTTGTGGAACCGCTTTATTATTGGAATCGTATTTTGGAAAGATGATTTTGGGCCGTGTCCCCAAGTGTTTTCGAGAGACTTGAGAACTCATTATTTCCAAATGTTTTCAAACTCCCGAGACCGTAAAATATTTTGTATGAGACACATGGTTCTTTTCCTACCTTTTATAAATCAAACTGTTTTGATTAAGTGAATTATCTCGGGAAATATATTCAAGATTTTATATTCTTGAAGCAAGTTATGTATGGCTTGTACTTTTGGTTTTATACTTGCACTAGCAAAACAGTGGAGTTTGCTAACCCCCGAGTATTCGGGGTGGATGTCTGTATTGCGTCCAGGTACTTGCAGGTAGCTGGGGAGCGAATCGCAGGATCGATACGAAGGATGATGGGAGACGAAGATACTAATCACGTGAAGACCAATTGTAGAGTATATGGTAGAGTCATGTTGGTTATCCCTCCGATGTGTTGTTACCCCGATTTATGGAAGTGTTATTGTATTCTAGCCTGCGTGGGTATGTGTTCAGGCAAGTATCATGTATCTAATGTTTTGTGTGTTGTGATATAATATCTAATCGGTCTAACGGTCCTTTACGTAGCCATGTCGGCATGTGAAGTGACGCATTTTATTGTATTTAGCTTTGGTAGATCCTCGCGGAGAGGAGTGCGCTGTAATATTCCCGATTGGTTTGGGGGTGTTACAGAATATGGTATCAGAGCTTAGGTTGAGGAAACCTAGGCTGTCGGGTTGAGTTGAGTGTTGTCGGGTCTTGTCTTGTCAGATTTGGTCTGACTGAGTGGTGTCGCGACGCGTCGTCCGAGTTGTCGGTCGTGATTAGTATCGAGGTGCAACCATCATCTTCGTGCGATCTGTGGATGTAAGTCTCCCTACCTTGTTGTGTCTCGTATTATACGAGTTTACGTGATTCTATGTTATTATGTGGAGTTTAATTGTGCCTCATGAATACTTACTCCATACTTGTTTGATTCTCGTATTGTGTTGGAATAAAGAGTAGTACCGGTATGTATGTGTATATATATTTACATCTTTGTGTAAAATCGCTTTTACAGGAGTGATGTTTTGGAGTGGTTACTCAATAAAAGTTTATCAATGTGGTATATCAATTTCAAATGTTTTGGGGAAGTCACGTAAATTCTATTTAAAAATATCCTTCGAGAAGGAAAAATGATTTGATTTTCGTATGAGGACCTCGAGACCAAAGATTTTGAGAATTCAAACTATACATATTATATTTTCATCTTGCATTGAAAATTTTCAAAATATTTTAAATGCTTAAACGAGGTCTACCAATAGTTTACTTGAGACGTGACTTTCGCCTTCAACTTTTCCGGTTAAACGATATGTAGTGAGAATGTAAATTGTTGGCGTTTGGATTCGTATGTTGTTGTTTATTTGTAACATTCGACTTTCGGCATTATTTGGTATATGTTCATGAATAACAATTGTTGTGTGTGGTTATGTGTAACTTGAACTGTGTTCTTATCCGCTGCGTGTGTAAAGTCCAAAGTGACTTTTTGGGTACTTTTACCAAATAGTGTGTGTTTCAAAATGACCTTCTGGGTTTGTAAAATTTGAATTATTTCGTTGACCCTTTTTCCTAACTCTTTTGTTGGGTGATTTAACATATATTTTGAAACTATTGAGTTTTCGCGTCTACGCCTTGTAATTTCAAACGGTATTTGGTGACGGTATTTGGTGTTTGGAAAATGATTTTTGGGGAGTATTTGGAAAGTATTACCGTCATCGGCCTTTTTGGCATTTTGGAACGTTTTCGAAAATGGTTTTCAACTTGGTGAGTTCCGGCGTGGAAACCGTACAGAAAGTGATTTTGATATAATGGATGATTTCAATTTCATTGCATTTATAAATCGCATAACAACGGCATTATAAATGAAGATTGTTGGTATAATAGTTTGTATATTGTGCTCTAGTTGGAATTATATGGTAATATGTATATAATTTAATGATGTTGGATTAAAGACAGAGATGTGAATATCTTGCTATGTTTCATGATCTTTCGTTACCATAGGTTGTTGTTTGTTAGTATGCCGAGGGGCAGAGGTCGTGGTCGTAACCGTGGTGTTGATGGCCACGGGGATCAGATGCGGAATCGAGAGAATGCCGCTGGGAATGATTTTAGTTTGGGTGTTGCTACTATATTGCAACAAGTAGCGACTCAGATGACTCAGTTGACCCAGGTGGTTCAATGCAGCATTGACGCGAGTCAGAACGTTGGTGTAAATCAACGGCTTCGCGAGGTAGTTCGTATGAATCCCCCTCGATTCGCCGGTCTTTGCGGATGCGTTGGGTGGGATGGTTGGATTTTCCAGGTTGGGAAAGATTTTCGAGGCCGTCGGATGTCCCGAAGAGCGGAAGGTACCTATCGCTCGACCTTCTCGACAAAGATGCCGCTAATTGGTGGGAAGTCGTTAAACCTCGTGATCGTGATGTCACGTGGCGGAGTTCCAAGCATTTATGGAAGCCGAGTTCTGTCCGAAACCGATTAGAGAGCGAGAGGATTCGCGAATTCTACTTGGCAGAACCGCAAGCTATATCGGTGTCGCAAGCTATCATCGATTATAGCAAACAACTCAGTTATGTGCGAGACCGGGTGAGAACCGAGGAAGAGAGAATCCTTCACTTTGACAGACGGATGAAGCCGGATATTCGCGCGTATATGTCGGGATTCAATTGCACTTCGTTGAGGGACTATCAAGATCGAGCACTAGCCCGTGAACTAGCTTCGTTATCATCGGAGCATGTCTCCGAGTCGAAGAAGCAGAAGAAGTCCGATGATCGCGTGAACAGTGCAGGAGTCGGTGTTTCCAATTTGCAACGTAGTAGTCTTTCCGCTGTGAAGCTCCATCGCTCGATGCGTGGAACTGAGAATTCCAAGTCTTCTGTTCTGACTCCTGGTAAAGCCAGGAGATGTTTTAACTGTAATGTGGCGGGACATGTTCGTGCACATTGTCCTTCTCCGCCAGTAACGTGTTACAGATGTGGACTCGAGGGGCACCGAGTTCAGTTTTGCGAGATGGTTTCCGAGCCTTCCGGGGCACGGACTTGAGCACCGACATCTGGATCGACTCCGAGAAACCCTGAGTGGCTTATCCTATCAGACGTTTGTTATGTTATTTCACTCGTTTTGTTGTTTTGATATTCCGGAGATTAACTTCTTTTATTCGAAGTGAATCGGACTTTGAACTCTGTACTTTCGACTCTGTCGAATCGTTTATGTTCGTTGATGTTTTCTGAACTTGTCCTGTTCTGTGCCTTTGGTTGACCAAACGAGTTGTAGTATTGTTTCAGAATAAACCATTTGTCGCTATGACTTTCCAATTGCAACTCCCTTTCCTGTGGATCTTATGTGAATACACATCTTGTTGTCTTCACCGAATCGTATATTGTCTCAAGCCGAGATGTGAACTTTGGGGTTGTTGTTTGAGTATTATTGTTCGTCGTGATTCGAACATGATTGATCGACTGTTGTTGTCTTGATCGTTGTAACTCAATCGTTTGATGGTTCGATTTTGTTGATCTCGTTTCGTAATTGTTGAGCGTTAGGACTCCTTCGTAATTTCCTTAAGTTCAGAAATTTGTTTTGTGTTCGATCTCCCCACCCCTGGGCCGTGGAATTTCGTATTGGTCCAGCGTATAGCTCGTGTTTTGGTTGATGTACTGTTGAATTATTCAACCGTATTGATTTTCGTTCGTCGTGTTTTGTTATTTCGGCAACGGATAACGTGTGTTATCTGAGTTTGTTTTGCGTCGTTCGTTTTATGTTTCAAGTTTCGAGGACGAAACTTCTTTTAAGAGGGGTAGAATGTAATACCCGAGATCTTTATTCCGGATTTGTTGGGTTTTCTGGGTTTTATCGGATTGTCATGGTCCTCATCGTAGGAATTTCGTGCCATGTTTGGTTGTGACTTGTTGGGACATGTTTTTGGAGGCATTTCGGATCACTTTGTGAGTTTTTGAGATTTTGTGGTGTAGCGCACGCTAATGCTTGAAGCATAGCGCACGCTACTGCGTGGTGTTTAGCGCACGCTACCGAATGTGTAGCGCACGCTAAATCGGCGATTGAGGCGATCCAAGAATCACCGGATCGGGATCGAGCTTTGTTAGCGCACGCTAAGGCCGATAGCTAGCGCACGCTATCGGCCTTAGCGCACGCTCCCTCTTCTTTCTAGCGCACGCTACTCGGTAGATGCAGTTCTGTCCAGAGGCTACTGGACTGGTTTTGTGACCCGTTAGCGCACGCTACGGCTTTTGGGCTAGCGCACGCTAACTAGGTTATACGAAGTTTCTCTGGAGCGTTGACCCCGTTAGCGCACGCTAATGAAGGATGATTAGCGCACGCTAATCTGCATCGATATAAATCTTGGGCAAAGGCATTAAGTCGTCATTTTCCCACTTTTCTTCATTTCTTCCGAAGCGGAGTGAGATCCAGTGAGTAGGACCGATCCTTTTCTTCTAGCTTCATCTTTGAGTGGATTTGTAGATGTTTAACAACATCTAATCGTCTTCTTGGTCCAAATCAAGGTAATCTCTTGTTAGAACCCTATTTTCTTAAATTTGGGGTTTTTGCTTGGATTTGTGATTCTTGACCGATCTCATCCGATCGGTTATTTGTTCTTGTTTGTCTTGACCGTAATCTTCAGATTTTGTTAACCGTTCATCGACTTAGATCGCCGGATCAACGATTCTTGATTTCTTTGAGAATACTTAGATCCTTGTCGTTTTAGGATCGTTTGATTTCGATTAGTGTTATTGAATTGTGGTGATCTTTGTTTCGTAGTATTCGTGGGTTGTCGAAGTCTTGATCGTTTTGGAGGTTCGAAGGTTGCCCGATCGCGCCCGTTAAATCGTTTCGTTGCTCGTGATATCGAGGCAAGTATCTTGTCCATACGTTTCATGTTTCGTAGGCGTAATTATTGATAAATGATTATATACGAAACTCAATGTTTAATGAACGTAAAGGGATTGGTATGTTCTCGATAAATGTTGTCTTCCAACGATAATTTATGTACTTCGTGAATATATGTGTTCTCGGAATATGTGTGTTGGATTTGTATGTTGAAAAGATGATATGATCATTTTGAATGAGTCTATTAGACCGTAATCCTTTGGCGGGGATTACGTAATATTATGGGTACTTGTTCGTTAAGAATGTATTACGTGGGATATTAGTTGTTACTCCTTTGAAAGGAGGTGTGATGTTTAAGTGTTGCTTGGCTTGATGTTCTACTCCTTGTGATGTGATTTAAAGTGATGTGCCTCCGGGTAGGATTGTTGAATCTCGGGATCCATACTTGCTAGTATGGGTCGGGCGTGACCGTAGGGTTATCCAATCCGGGTATGTCTTGCGGGGACTCGAGGTTCGTGGCTTGCTAGCCCGATGCCGAGATAACTTGTGGGGTTATCATCGGGTATGTCTTGCGGGGACTCCGAGGTTCGTGGCTTGTTAGCCCGATGCCGGGATAACTTATGGTTGTGGTATGGAATGGTTCCGTGACTGTTGTCACGAGGACATGTGATTTGGTATGGTTTCCTATTGGGTTATTCACTCGGGTATGTTCTACGGGAGCATCTGAGGTTCGTGGCTTGTTAGCACGGGACGCGAATAATCCTTAGGAACATGTGTTATGTGATTCGGGTCGTGGACCCTGTGGCTTATGATTTGGGTCTTGGGCCCCGTGTGTTGTGAATTGGGTTGTGGAACCGCGTTTTATTATTGGAATCGTATTTTGGAAAGATGATTTTGGGCCGTGTCCCCAAGTGTTTTCGAGAGACTTGAGAACTCATTATTTCCAAATGTTTTCAAACTCCCGAGACCGTAAAATATTTTGTATGAGACACATGGTTCTTTTCCTACCTTTTATAAATCAAACTGTTTTGATTAAGTGAATTATCTCGGGAAATATATTCAAGATTTTATATTCTTGAAGCAAGTTATGTATGGCTTGTACTTTTGGTTTTATACTTGCACTAGCAAAAGCGGTGGAGTTTGCTAACCCCAGTATTCGGGGTGGATGTCTGTATTGCGTCCAGGTACTTGCAGGTAGCTGGGGAGCGAATCACAGGATCGATACGAAGGATGATGGGAGACGAAGATACTAATCACGTGAAGACCAATTGTAGAGTATATGGTAGAGTCATGTTGGTTATCCCTCCGATGTGTTGTTACCCCGATTTATGGAAGTGTTATTGTATTCTAGCCCCTGCGTGGGTATGTGTTCTGGGCAAGTATCATGTATGTAATGTTGTGTGTGTTGTGATATAAGACCTAATCGGTCTAACGGTCCTTTACGTAGCCATGTCGGCATGTGAAGTGACGCATTGTTTTGTATTTAGCCTGGTAGATCCTCGCGGAGAGGGTCTGCGGCGCTGTAATATTCCCGATTGGTTTGGGGGTGTTACAGTTTTGATGAACTCATAGGTGCAGCAACACGACAATCTTTAGCAAAATGACCTGGAACGCCGCACCTTCGACAAGTATTGTCGAACCTTTTATTTTGTGGGCAGTGAATCTTTTTGGATTCATCCCTTGGTTCTTATTTGATATCTCTTTGGCGCCTTTGTAAAAGATTTTTGAATTTCTTTATGTTCTTAGCATAAAAAGCCGTCTCTTCATCCTCTTCCTCTGTCGGTTCATCTTCTAGATCACTATCCTCTTTAGCTTTGAATGCGATCAGTCTTTATCTCTCTTTACGCTTTGGTTTCTAATTACGAGATTTAATGACACTCTCATAATTTATAAGAGATTCGATGAGAGCACTGAATTCCAATGGTGTTTATATCTTTCGACTCCATGATAGCCATAACAGTAGCATCCCATTCTCTTGGTATAGATCGAAGGATTTTCTTGGCTTTATCACTACTTGAGATCAGTTTGCCAAAAGATGCTAGCCCATTTGTGATAGCCAAGAAACGGTCAAGCATAGTAGTAATGCTTTCTTCTTCTTTCATAGTGAAGAGTTCGTAATTATGAACAAGCATATTGATTTTTGTTTCTTTCACTTGACTCGTACATTCGTGGGTAATCTCGAGCATATTCCATATTTATTTGGCCATCTCGCATGAAGAGATTCTGTTGTGATCTTCTGGATTAAGAGCACAGTAAAGCAACTGAGTAGCTTTACTATTAAAATGGTCATTCTTCCAATCAGTATCATCGTACTCTTCAAAACTTTTGAGCGAGCCATTGGTCTTTTTAGGAATAGTAGGTCCAAGAGCAATGACCTTCCAGATTTCAAAATCGTGGGCTCGGATGAAGATAGACATTTTCTTCTTCCATGTCATAAAGTTTGAACCATCGAAGAAAGGCGGGCGATTGAGAGCGTTGCCTTCAAGAGAAGAGTGGATAAAGGCCATTTCTGGATCTTTTCTCTAGTGGGTGTTAATCCGGTGAAAAAGAGACCGCTCTGATACCAATTGTTGGATTGGTACCACCACTAGAAGGGGGGTTGGATAGTGAGGTTTAGAGTTTTGAACTCTTTTTGTGCAGAAGCTATTTATCGGAGTAAAAGGAATGCAGAAAAGAAAGAACGCACGAAATTGTTCGAGAGGTTCGTCTATTAACAAAGCCTACGTCCCCTACCTAGTTTTATCGACTAGGACTTTTCTAAAAACCTTGAATATACTTTATAGTTTAGTGCCAACTCTTACAATATCACTTTCATTATTAGTGCCGAACTTTACAGTTTCTTGATTTCTGGGCTCAAAACAACCTCACTAAAATCACTCTTGTTTTTCAGGATACAAGACAACCTCACAATAAACAGTTACGAGTAAGGAAACTCGATTTTACAAAAGATAGCGCTCGTTGGTACAAGAATGTAAATATAGAAATGTAGAACAATTCTTCTCGTATCATAATATAGAATGTATATCTCTCGGAATGATTTGCTTGGAAAGCTCAGATGGAAGGATGTATGCTTGATAGTACTTGTGTATCACAACCCTTTGAAGCAACTCCATTTATAGCCTCTTGGAGAAATTTTCCCGTTGGAATAGTATACAAGTGTTACGTACGTTAGGTAGCTCATATTACGTACATAAGCCATGTTACGTACGTTACACCTCCTGTGTAACGGCCGTAATGAGACTCTTAAAACTGGGCAGTAGCATCTGGCTGAAATCCTTTATGTACGTTATGTACAAGACATTACGTACGTTATGCATAGTCGAATAGCCATTGGATGAGATGACTTTATGTAACGGTTGATGACTAATTATGTTGACTGTGTAACGGGCTTGTTTAGAATATTACGTACGTTATACTGATTGTATAACATACGTTACTTACATTCAAAATACTCAATGAAAATGTTAACGTTACGTACGTTATGAAAGGTCTATTACGTACATAAGAAATGGTATGTTACGTATGTAAGGTACATAATGTTTACGTACGTTAAGTACTGGAAAATATGAAATGCTAATTTTGTTTTAGTAACACATCATCAAAACATTCAAAATGAGTTATGAAAAATATTGTTCCAACACCAGTAGCAAGAATAAAAGCAATCAGACTATTTCTTGCCTTTAAAGCCTTCAAGAATTTTGAAGTATATCAAATGGACGTGAAGAGTGCCTTCCTCAATGGAGTACTGGAAGAAGAAGTCTATATTGAGCAACCCCCTGGATTCGTCAAAGGAGACAAAGTATACAAGCTTTAGAAGCTTTATTTGGACTCAAACAGGCACCAAGAGCCTGGTATGAGACTTTATCCATATTTCTTGAGAAGAATGGATTTTGCAAAGGAAAGGTGGACAAAAAACTATTCAGAATTGAACATGAAGACCACATACTACTAGTTCAAGTATATGTGGATGATATCATATTTGGCTCAACCAACCCTGAGCTGTGTAAAAAAAATCTCAAACCTCATGCAATGAGAATTTGAGATGAGCATGATAGGTAAGTGAACTTCTTTCTTGGTTTAAAAGTTAAACAAGTTGAAACTGGAATATTCATCAACCAAGCAAAATACACAAGGGAGCTGATCAAAAGATTTGCATGGAGACAGCCAAGCCCCTTAGAGTACCAATGAGCACATCTCTCCACATTGATGCAGATGATAGAGGCATCCTAATGGATCCAACCCACTCTACAAAGGACTAATTGGATCATTATTATACCTCACTGGAAGCATACCTACATTGCATATGCAGTAGGAGTCTGTGCAAGATTTGAGTCCAAGCCAAAACAGTCCCATCAGGAAGCAGCAAAAAGGATAATCAGATACATAAAATCCATAATCAATGTTGGATTATGGTATCCAAAAGATGACAAATTTGAATTATCAGGATATTTTGATGCTGACTTTACAGGATGCAGAATCAACAGACTAAGCACTAGTGGAATGTGTCAATTTCTAGGAACCAGACTAATATCTTAGTTCAGTAAGAAATAGGTGTCAAACTCAATATCCACAACTGAGTCAGAATACCTAGATGCAGGTAGCTGTTGTGCTCAAATTCTATGAATCAGACAACAAGTAAGGGACTACAACATCATTGCAAATGAATTCCCAATATGGTGTGACAACAATACGCAACTGCTATAACAAACAATCCAGTCCTACATTCGAGAACAAAGCACATAGATGTTAAGCAACATTTCATGAGAGACCATGTGCTCAAAAAAAGAGTAAAGGTGGAAAGAGTCAGCACAGAGTACCAGATTGTTGATATATTCACAAAGCCATTACCTGAGGAAAGGTTTCTCGAACTAAGTAGAGATCTTAGGGAATCAAGTGCCTAGCTGAAACTCTGAAGATGAAGAAAGTTAGCTGGGCAGAAAAGTTATCTGATGTAAAACTCAACCATGGTTCAAAAAGTCACCTGATCAAAATTATAGACGTGGAAATTAACCTGATCCGAATCACAGACGCGGAAAGTCACCTAATCAAAATTACAGACGTGGAAATTAACCTGATCAGAATCACAGACTGATCAGAATTACAGCCATGATGCAGAAACCTAGCTAATCAAATCACAGCCAGGATTACATATCTGATACAGGAAAGCAAGGAATAAAAAATGCAGTTGTATCAGAAGACAAACAGTCAACCAGCTAAGTTTCCAATTCCTTTTAAAATAATTATTTAAATATTACACATGGGTTAAAACGCAGGCACCCAGTAATACGACGTCTAAATCACGTTGTCCGATCAGTCACACGAACCACCACTTCTATATTTAATTAATTTTTATAAACCCGTGTTCTACTTAAGACGATTGAAATCATTTCACAAAAAACTTATTGTCTTCCCAAATTTTTCAAGCAAAAAAACCCTAGTTCTTCAGAAAAGCAAAAATCAAGAATATCACTGCACTATAAAACTCAAAATTTTATAGAAATGGATGCCGCTACTTACTTCAAGAACATCAACCTAAGGATGGTGAAAGAACAAACTATTTTCAGTATCGTGATTGATTTCCTCGGGCTCCTGGAGGCAAATAACACCCTGTAAATGGCGGATTTAATCCTCAGGATGTAGAAAATGACATTTATCACTATCTGGACATCAACCCATCGAAACCTTTCAAGGAGTCCGTCATCTGCTTCTACAAGGAAGCATAGGTTGCTGAAAGGGGAATTGAAATCTCAATTTTTGGGGAACCAATCCTGATAACCCAACAAACTATCGCAAATGCTTTGAAGATGGAGAATCAGGATATTGTAGTTGAAGCCCTGAAGCAAAACCCCCTGGACATATGGCAGTGGATAAAGCTACCTGAACAACCAATGAAGTTGAAGAACACCGCCAGAAAATCTGATGTCCAGAATGAATTCCTATGTATGATGGACATCACCAATAAAATAGTCATGGGCATGTTAGAGAGCTTTGACCAAATGTCCTTATCCAAACATGTTGTCATGGGAGTCACGATGCAAAGGCAGAGGATCAACTGGCCTGACTGCATCTTCAGGCAGTTAGTCAGAGAGGTTAACAAAGCTAGCTGGGATTCTAAGAACAAGAAATCTACTCAGAAACTAGATTTTAGCACTCAGATAAGCTGAATTCTTAAATTCTTGGGCAAATCCAAGTGAAGGAGGAAACATTTCACATCAGCAAGAGACATGGTCACCTGGACCTAGCTGCATTGGAGAAACATTAAAATAATTGAACAAGAGCTTTAGAGTTGCTTGCCAAGATGAAATCTGGAACCTCATCTTACAAAGAAGCAACAGTGTAAGAAGACGAATATGAAGACGAAGTTGAATCAGTTGCAGTCACTCAAACTATAGCTGACATTACTGCAACTAACAATCTATTAGAAAAGTTAGCTGCAGCTGAAGAAACCATGACTGCACCTGTCCATGAAGTGAGTGAAGACAGTGATGCTCTTCTTCTATCCATAATTTTCAGGAAGAGAAAGTCACCGGAAAAAGAGGTCTGTCGAGATTCATCACTTGAATCTGCCGAAATACAGAGAGGTTTGGTAAATTACTCTTCTAAATCTTCAGACTAGATCATGCCTAAAGGTCATACATCCGACATACCTAAAGTCCAATCGATTGCAGCTGCAACACCAATTCCCACAATCGTAGCTCCTTTAGATTAGTCCAGAGAACTGATCCTTATTCAAGAAGAAGAAATTGCTAAAGAACCATTACCTGAGCTCCCCAGCATCCCTGAGGAGGAAGAAGCTGAGGAAATCCTTGAGGAACCAGATACTTAATAAAAATTCAACCTCAAGGAAAATAATCCTTTTAACCTCAATAAAGAACAACTCAGGTCCGTCACAAAGCATGTTGACAAGCTTTCTATTATTTTTGTGTAAAAGGACCAGAAGAGATTAAAGACCCTTAGCTTCAATGCTCTGAAGAAACTCGTCGAGAGGAGTGGTAGAGACTACCCTCTTTCTTGTGAACAACTCATTGGAGTCTTATGCAGTGAGACTGAAGGGAGTTTGTTTTTGATGAAAATTGGTTTATTTTCAATTTCAAAACCAATATGGATAAATTTATTATGTGTGTTATGGAGGGGTTATCTCAGGGAAGATATTTTGATAAAGAAGTAAAAAACAAGGAAATTGTTGGAGTTGAAAATGAGTCTGAAGAAAGGGAAGAAGTTGAAAAAGAAACAGAAGAAAAAGAAGAAGTGAAAGATGTTGAGGAAGTAGAAGAAAAAGATGAAAAAGATGAATAAGAAGATGAGGAAGAAAAAGAAGAAGAAGAAAAGGATGACAGGAAAGATGATCAGGCTGAACCTGATCATGATGAGGATCAGGATGCACCTGATCAAAGATCAAGTTCAGCTCAACAATCCAAAGTTGAAGAGTCAGAAAAGCAAGGGGAACATGCTTCCAAAAAATCCCCACCTGCTGAAAAGTCAGCTGTTCGTGAGATATCAAATAAAAAATCAGCTGCTGAAAAGTCAGCTGCACATGAAACCACAACTGAGAATTTCCCCAGGCCAAAGCACCTGAACTTTAGCTACCTTCAAACTTCACTGAGCTGATCCGAACTATGATAGAGGAAACAGTTGCAAAACTTCCGACAACAAAGGTTGAACCACACTTTCTATCTCTGAACATAAAGATGGACACTCTGCTCAATAGGAAGGTTCCTTTTCCACCACCAACATCTATCAGAATGCCCCTTGGCATGCAAGACTTCATGACAAGGATGGATGAACAACTAACACAAATAATTGATGCTGGCAAAAAGGGAGAAGAGATGAGATCAAAATGGAAGCAAGAGTTAGCTGTGGTTCCCAGAAGTACACCACCTCAAGTCATCCACCTTCCTGAACCCTGAAGTTCTCATAAAAGAAAAAGCACAACCACACCTCCTAAAGGTCGTGCAGCAAAGAAAAGGAGAACAAGTCAGGAATAGATCAACAATTGAGCTGGGTAGGCAAAAAACTATACTATGTTGAGGAGTTTATTCCAGAAGAAGCTGGAGATAAATGGGAATTTCCAAGAAGGACTTCATTTAGAAATATTATCTTTGGAAATCCTCCAAGACCCTGATTGTACTCCTCAGTAAATCTTTGTAGACTATATGGAAATGAGCTGGACTAACCTGTAGGGAATTCTGAAAAAGGTTGCTAAAGAGGACTTCAATGCTTATCCAAGAATCCCTTGTTTCAGACCACAGGATCCTCCAACTGACATTAATGGAAAGTTAGATGAACTCGAGGAGAAAATTAAAAAACTCTGCATGAAGAACAAATACATTTCTCCTGGAGACCATCCATTTGAATCCACTGTAGTCAAAAGAAGTATGGCCTGATCCTAGTAGTGATAAGGCCCATAGGAGCTAAACCACTGAAGACAATCCCTCCTGCAAGAATAAGAGAAGAGGAAGAGTAAGAGGGAGGAGTTAATTTTTATCTGTCAATCACTTGTATTTTCTATTTTACTTGTAATTTTTTTACAAAGGACTATATTGTACTAAAATTAACAAGTTTAAAAGTATATACAGTCGATCTGAATGACAATTCTTGGTTATCTCAAACAGACTGAGTTCTTATATTTCAGTTTATTTTTCTCTGTTTGTGATTACTTTATTCCATTTGAAACTTAAGTTTTGCCATCATCAAAATAGGGGGAATTCACTACTACAAAACAGACATTTAACATCGGTCATTTAACATCGGTTCTGGAAAAACCAACATTAAAAATGACGCAGTGGCATAATTAAAAGTTTGAAAGCAAATTAACATCGGTTATGCTAAAAACCGAAGTTAAATTGTCATTTAACATCGGTTCTAATAAGAATCGATGCTAAATTTTTTATTTAACATCGGTTCTGAGAGAACCGATGTTAAATTCTTCAATCCCACATCGGTTTCGAAATAACCGATGTAAAATGAAAAATTTAACATTGGTTTTTAGAAAGATCGATGTTAAATTCTTTCATTTAACATCGGTTTATCTGGAACCGATGTTGTATCACTTTTTAAATATATAATATAACTTAATATATATTTTAATTTATATTAAAATTGTTAGTTATATTTAAATAATCAGATAATTATATATATATTAACTTATATTTTAATTTATATAATTATATTAATATTTTTATTAATAAATAGTATATATTTGTATAACTCTTAAATATATAATATTAATATATATTTTAAATTTATATTGTGATATGTAGATATAAACTATTTAATTAAAATTATATGATAATATATATATATATAAAGTTATATTATAAGATATATATTTATATTTAACTTATATATATAAGTTATATATGATGTTATACTTATATTCATATATTTACATATATATTTAAAGTTATTTGATAATATATATTTACATATTAAGTTACATTATATTATATATTTAAACTTACATTATATTATGTATATATATAATTATATTATAATATATATAGGTATAGTTATATTAATATTTATGAATAAATAGTTTTATATTTTTATGACTTTTAAATAATTAATATTAATATATATCACTAAGTTATATTATGATGTTTAGATATAAATTTATATTATATATACTTAGTTATAACAAAAGTTATATTATGATATGTAGATATAAATTTATCTTAAATATATTCAATTATATTTAAAATATATACATATATCTCTACATAAAAGTGCATTACAGTAATGTCAGATTACTTTCTTTATCAATAATTTTTTTTATATTAAAGTCACTTTTATATATAATATAACTTAATATATAGTTTTATATTTATATTATAATATGTATATGAAAATTTATATATCATATATGTATTCAATTATATTTAAATTTATATATACTTATACATATATAATTATATTATACATATTCAAGTATATACAAAGTTATATGATATATATATATATATATAATCTTATATTTATATAAATTTATAAATGTATATAGTATATAAATATAACACCTAAATATATATTAAGTTATGTTATATTTATATAAATATAATACATAGTAAAAAATATACAAGAAGTTCATCTGGTGGAGTGGTAATATCACACTTCCACAAGCAAAAGGTCATGAGTTCGAAACCCACCAACAACGAAATTTAAATGGTATTTGTTGCAGGTTGGTGGGTGGCTGGTGCGGGTGGTTAAGGCGGGTGCCTTGTGCGGGTGGTTGGGGCGGGAGGCTGGGCGAGTGGCTAGGTTGGGGCGGGATTGGGCTAGCTGGGTCAGCCGCGGTTCGATAAAATTTAAAAATTGCAAAATTTAACATCGGTTGTCCCAGAACCGATATTAAATTTCATGAAGTTAACATCGGTTGTTATAACAACCGATGTTAAAGTCTAAGTTTAACATCGGTTATTAGAAACTGATGTTAAATTTAACATCGCGACATTTAACATCGATTCTAAAACCGATGTTAAATGTAAAAAAACGATGTTGAATTTGTATTTTGTAGCAGTGATTTTCTAGGAATACTTTTTGAGATTTTGATGATGTCATCTGTAACACCCCAAACTAGGCGGATATTACAGTGCCGTGGACCCGCAACTGGGACCCACCAGGCGAATGAAAATTAATTAATTAAATAATATAACTGTAGTACCGAACCACATTATATTACCAATTACTCCGATGAGGAGTTTCAAGTACAATACACCCAAGAATACAAAATACATATATATTTCATATGAAGATGAAATATACAACACTGAATAAATGAAAGTCCAAATGGAAACTGCAGCGGATAATACACATCAAAGAAACATGAATAAATGGAAAGAAACATGAATAAATGGAAAGAATCAAAGAAACTCCTAGCCGTCAACGTTCTCTTCCCGTGCCTTTGCCTTGCCATGACCTAAAAACAACATCCCCAATGGGGTCAGTTACACAGAACAACAATCCTCAAGAGTTGAACAAATACAATAATCACATGACTTAATTATGAAATCAAATTGAACGAGGGGCATCATAGTACGCCCGAATGGGATGTGCAACTACACAAGTATGCCGAGTGCCCAGCATACTGCATAAAAACCCGCAAAACTTGGCCTAATTAGTCTCACGGAGGCACGTTACCGTGTGCACAGTCCAATGTGTCCGGATACCCGCATATACACAATGACCTTAGTGTGACCGACTAAAAATTCCACACATATACCACCTGGTAACGCAATACAATCCCAGAAGGTCACAAGAGCAAAAGAAACCACAATGAATGATAATGAATAGAAATCTAACAAGGCCAAGAATGACTCACCGGGGTGAATTAATAATGCAATGAGTGATAGCTCAAATGAAATAATTGGAACCGTCGTTCCTCGTGAATTAAATAATTAGTCTGATAATTATAAACCTCAACATTATTAATATACTATGCATGAATTATACGTATGAATGAACACAACGAAAAGAATGATTATCCTTTTGACTGGGCAATGATCAACTTGCCTCAAATACTGGTGAAGAAAACCCTTCCTCGAACAAACATCCTTAATGGAGTTATTGGTCGCTCGAACAACCTTGAATAATACAATTACCAACAATTCTCTTAATATACGTATTAATTATGATCATAAACAATTCAAGAAGTCGATACAACAAACCCAAACTCATTGGGGCATTTTGACAAACACGTTGCAAACATTCTTCCATTATTTACAACCAATCCCAATTATATCGAATACCAACCTCCAAATGAGTGATTCAATCCAACAAAAAATCATCAATGAAATCGATAATCCAAAGAATACATAACTCGAGATTACGACAACATCTAATCGAAATCCCCAATTCCAAATCAACATTCAAAATGTTCTTGAATAATCCTCCAACAATCCGATGATAACTCATAAAAACTCATAATCATACGTATATCCCTTCACATATCATGATTATAACATCCAAAACATCATGCGCCAACTCAAAATTGAATCTAGGGTTGAAGAAGTTACCTTGGATTTAGGATGAGTAACCCAAGTAGATGTTGTTAATCCACTCCAAGAACTCTAGGAGGATGATATCTCTAAGATTTAAGATGCCAAATTGCCCAAAAAATTACCCGGAAGTGGCCCACGGAGAGAAGGAAGGAGAAAGGAGATGAAAATGAACTTCTCTCCAAAAATCCACTGGAAAAAGGGCTGATCTGACTCGCGTGCCGCGGCGTGGACTGAGTGTGCCGCGGCTTGCGGCTGAAATTTGTGAGCAGGCGCCCAGGTAGTGCCGCGGCACAGCCAGCAGAGGGCCGCGACATGCGTTACATCCGCTGCCAGGCTCGAGTCTGCAAGGTGTGTGCCGCGGCGCGCAACCTCTTGTGCCACAGCGCACACTATTGGTGCCCAAAAAGGGACGAAAAATGACCCGGGAAGAGAATAAACGTAATAGAGCTCAAAACTTGGGAATAGTAGCACGAAATGGAATTGCGGGAACCCCAAAACGGCGGTTCCGAGCAATGATTATGAGAGTTGGTCCAAAATAGCACAATATGAACAAGAAAGAGTAAATTCGAAATGATATGAACTCCAACATCAACATCAACTTACTAAGAAATTATAACGATACACGTCTCAAAGTTACGTCGAACGGTGAACATGAATGAATTAATACGAACGATGAATGATTGTCAATGAGTGAGAATTACTGAGTGACAATTATTGAATGAAAATAAATGAGTTCACAACCGGGTATTACATACTCCCCCCTTAAAAATAGTTTCGTCCTCGAAACTAAGGGTCAAATTGTAACACCCCGAGGTATTCAGAGTATATTACAGCGCCGTGGACCCCCCACATGGGACCCACCAGGCTACAAACAAGAAAACTCCACTCGACTAACCATCCCGGTTAGCGAGGACACACATTTAATTATAAGACATAAAAAGTTACGCCCGGAGCAACCGGCGAAATGATCATCAACCCACAATGTAACAATTTAAAAGTAGTACAACACGGAGTTTGAATTTGAAAAGCCTAAGTACTCGCGAGTACAGTCTATCAGTTTATAAATATAGAAAACAACCAAATCGAAGTGGACGAAAGAAATAGAAAGACCCAAATGCACATGTCAATGACCCTGGCCAACATCCTCGTACTGTCTAGGTGCCCGCTCGTCCGGATAATCATAACCTGAAATCCATAACAAGAATTTCCCCAAAACGGGTCCCCAGAGGGGTTAGCAATTACGCTAGTACAAGTAATCAAGGCAAACCAATCGCTTACACATTTCATAGTACATGCATCAATATCATTTCGAAAACCAAAATAAGACATGTCTTTTCCGGAAAATATACAGTCCACAATTAGCCTTGAGAACAGGGCGGCAGCATACATTCTCACTCGAGGCCTCGCAGGGACCCTCCCGAGTTGGCTACAATTTCAGAAAAAAAAAAACCACGCACACGCTATGCCGTGAGAACAGGGCGGCAGCATACATTCTCACTCGAGGCCTCACAAGGACCCTACCGAGTTGGCTAGCGGTACGAAACTCGTGAAATCCAGGGCGGCAGCATAGATTTCCCTCCTTGACCCCGTCGGGCCAACACAAGGTGAGTTACACACAAGTAATATACATCACCATTTCATGTTAAGCTTAAAGGTTTCCAAAAATACTTGCCTTGAATATTTTGATGACGCAACGAACGGAAAGGATAATCACCGACGAACACTAGGAATCAACGGAACCAAACCTAACGATTCGAAGAACATAATTACAACCATTTCTAAATGAATACGGAATTGGAATACACCCGAAAACCCACCTACGATTCATGTATATTCGTATATAAACAACAACGAGGGCAGACCACAACCAAACCCTCTCGATTCCGTAAAAATCACGAAATATACCATGAATCCGTAGGGAAACTAAGAATACCAACAAGATTAATCATATTCATCATGAATTAATCAACAAAACGGAACGAATCGGATAAAAACACGAAAACCCCCAATTTTACCAAAAGTAGGGTTCTAAAGATCTAACCTTGATTCGCTGGATCAAGGGATGATATCGGACGGATTATTGATGATATAACCTCAAGAACTCTATGGATATGTTGTTAAACAACATGGCTTCAAGCTTAGAACACGCCCAGCTGCGGAAGAGGGGAAGCAGAAGGTGAAAAATGGCAAGAAAAACGTCTGCAGGGCCTTTTATAGGGGTTGACTGCCGGACCGCGGCCGTGCCGATCGGCACGGTCGTGTCGCATGGTGGCCGACAGGACTCGACCGTGTCTGCCCGGCCACGGTCGCGGCGGAGGGCCTTCCGATAGCGACCCGTCCGACGGCGACTTCGGCATGACTCGACCGTGTCACGGGACACGGTCGGGCGTCTGGGCGATCGCTTCGCTTATCCGGAAGAAATGCAGCCGCAGGCCGTGTCGGATGACACGACCAAGTTCGGTCGGCGAAACTTTGGCATTTCCGGACGAGTACGGCCACGGGCCGTGTCGGACGACACGGTCGGTCGATCGGCGTGATCGGCCAAAGCGAAGCGACCATAACTCTCTCGTCCGGACTCCGATTGACTCACCGTTTGAACCATTGGAAAGCTAACTCGATGTTCTATAATATTGCAAAGATTTAGAATTTTTGGAGTCACCAAAAATTAATGGTGATCTAACGAAGTCGAACTCATATGAGGAAAGTTGAAACAATGAACAATAACGAGAATACAGTTCAACAGTTGACAGGAAGGACATACTGAAAGATACACGAGAGTCACTATGACCGAGAAATATACCAAAAATGAAAATACAAGGGAAAGAAAAATACCGGATATTACATTCTACCCCTCTAAAAATAAGTTTCGTCCCGAAACTTAAGAAACAAACAACTCAGGGTACCTAGCACGCATGCTATCCTCGGTTTCCCAAGTTGCCTCCTCGACACCGTGTCTCGACCACTGCAGTTTGACCAAAGGGATGGTCTTATGCCTCAGTCGTTTCTCACGATGCTCCAAAATCTTCAAAGGACGCTCCTCAAAAGTAATATCTTCAGCAATATCAATCTCGCCATAATAGATGACGTGACTAGGATCCGCAACATATTTCCTCAGCTGGGAAACATGAAAAACGCTATGAACATGACTCAAGGCCGGGGGTAACGCCAAACGGTATGCTAACCCACCGACTCGCTCGAGAATCTCGAAGGGTCCAATAAATCTCGGACTCAACTTCCCCTTCTTCCCGAAACGGAAAACTCCTCTCGTTGGCGACACCTTCAGCAAAACGTGGTCTCCCACCTCAAATTATAAAGGTCTACGACGGACATCGGCATATGACTTCTGTCGACTCTGGGCCGTCAACATCCGTTCTCGAATTAATTCTATCTTCCGCCTCGTCTCTAAAACGACATCCGGCTCGGTCCCGACTAAATCGGACGCCTCATTCCAACAAATCGGTGACCGACATCGCCGCCCATAAAGTGCCTCATACGGTGCCATTCGAATCGACGTGTGCCAACTATTATTGTACGTGAATTCGATCAATGGAAAATGCTCCTCCCAGTCACTGCTCCAATCAAGAGCGCACGCACGCAACATATCCTCGAACGTCTGGATAGTGCGTTCCGACTGTCCATCTGACTGAGGATGGAAAGAGGTACTCAAATGCAAACGGGTACCCAACGCCTTATGCACCGCCTGCCAAAAGTGCGATACGAAACGGCCATCACGATCCGAAACGATAGACTTCGGAGTACCGTGAAGCCTCACAATCTGTGCGATAAATATACGGGCCAACTTCTCCGGGCCCCAAGTGTCCTTGATGCCCAGAAAATGTGCCGACTTGGTCAGACGATCAACAATCACCCAAACCATATTCATGCCCGATCTCGATCTCGGCAAACTCGTAATGAAATCCATCGATATATCTTCCCATTTCCATTCCGGAACGGGAAGTGACTGCAATAACCCAGCCGGTCGCTGATGCTCGATTTTGACCTGCTGGCAAGTCAAACATTTCGCCACAAACTGTGCGACCTCCTCCTTCATATCATTCCACCAGAAGTTCCTTCTCAGGTCCTTGTACATCTTACTCGAGCCAGGATGAACGGAATAGGGTGTGGAATGGGCCTCACGCAAAATACCCTGTCGCAACTCTGGATCGTTCGGCACACAAAGCCGACTCTGGAATCTCAAAACAACATCCTCGTGAATCACAAACCCAGGAAACTTTCCTTTAAGAACGTTCTCTCGGATTTGAGTAATCATCGGATCCTCTAATTGCTTCAGTTTAATTTCATCAATCAAAGACGACGAAATTTCTAAGACACAAAGTTGCCCGACAGATCCAGGCAGCAAAACCTCAACATCTAACCCGATCAAAGCCCGCCGAAGCTCAGACTGAGGCGTAAGGACCTCAAGCGTTCGCAACGCAATCGGTTTCCGACTCAAGGCGTCGGCCACGACATTCGCCTTACCCGGATGATAAAGGATTTCGAGGTCATAATCCTTAATCAACTCTAACCACCTCCTCTGTCTCATATTCAACTCTCGCTGAGTAAATATGTATTTCAGACTTTTATGATCGGTAAAAATCTGACATGCAGAGCCGAAAAGATAGTGACGCCAAATCTTGAGTGCAAAGACAACTGCCGCTAACTCCAAATCGTGAGTAGGGTAGTTAAGCTCATACGGCCTCAACTGTCTCGATGCATAGGCAATGGTCTTGCCGTGCTGCATCAATACGCACCCAAGACCCTGACCCGAAGCATCGCTAAAAACGGCGAAACCCTCGTTGCCACATGGCAATGCCAAAACCGGGGCTGAAGTCAAACGCTTCTTCAGCTCCTCAAAACTCGACTGCCTCTCATCGGTCCAGACGAACTTCTCGGATTTCTGGAGCAACTATGTAAGTGGTCGAGCTATTTTTGAGAAACCCTCGACGAACCTGCCCAATCCAACACTGCCTCAATTTTCTGCGGATCCACTCGAACTCCCTCGGCTGAAATCACGTGACCCAAAAACATCACTTCCTTCAGCCAGAACTCACATTTCGAAAACTTCGCATAGAGTTGCTCGGTCCTCAAAATGTCTAACACTACCCGCAAATGATGGGCATGCTCTTCCTCGTTCCTCGAATAAATAAGAATATCGTCAATGAAGACGACGACACACTTATCCAAATACTCGATAAAGACTTTGTTCATCAACTGCATGAACACCGCCGGCGCGTTAGTTAACCCGAAAGGCATAACTACAAACTCATAATGTCCGTATCTCGTCCGAAAAGCTGTTTTCGGCACGTCGGACTCCCTCACCCGAAGCTGATAGTACCCCGATCTCAAATCAATCTTTGAGAATACCGCCGCTCGACCGATCGAACAAGTCGTCAATCCTCGGCAAAGGATACTTGTTCTTGATGGTCACCTTGTTCATTCACGATAGTCGATACACAAACGTAGTGAACCATCCTTCTTACGCACAAACAAGACCGGTGCGCCCCACGGCGAGGCGCTCGGTCGAACAAACCCCGCCTCAAGAAGTTCACTCAACTGTTTCTTCAACTCGACATCTCTCGAAGGTGCCTTGCGATACGGCGCCTTGAAATCGGAGCCGCACCCGGCTCTAACTCTATAGCAAACTCAACCTCACGATCCGGTGGCAATCCCGGCAACTCGTCAGAAATACATCAGAAACTCACTAACGACCGGAATCGATGAAAGCTCGACTCCACCATTCTCCGCCTTCAAGGCGTAGCACCAATAACCAGTACACCCTTTTCGCAGAGTTTCATCGCCTTCAAGGCGTTAATAACAAACTTGGTTTCTCTTTCGCGCCGCGAAAGAGTGTTCAGTGCCGTCCTCGGCTAACATGGTAATGATCCTCGTGCGGTAGTTCATGATTGCACCATGCCGTTCGAGCCAATCATTCCCGAGAATTAAATCCTCGCCCTCGATACTCACAACAATAAGATTAGAGAGCCAAGCCCTCTCACAAATAATCACAGAACAGTCCCGGACTTCTCGATCACCGACAATTCTATCACCGCTAGGAAGTTTAACGATGAAAGGCTCACAGGGTGACAAGCAGTCGAGACTCAAACGGCGCACACACTCTAGAGAAATGAATGAATGCGTAGCACCCGAATCAAAAAGCACACCGACAGGATGAGAATGGATATGAACGGTACCTGTCGCCACAGTAGCTGCTGGGTCATCGGCCCTCCTCATCTCGTATATACGCGGCTGGGCGGAGCCGACACTGGAAGCTCCACCACTAGCGGGCTGACCCCGACCCTTACCTCGGCCGGCACTCGGTGGGGGCGGCGGAGCAAATGAGCCCTGGTTCACACTCGGCTCCAACGGAACTGGTTGAGAAGAACGGGCGCCGCGAAGCTGTTTGATCTGTTCACAAAAAGGGGCCTTGTGGCCTAGCTGTCCACAAGTATGACAGGTAAGCTTCGGACGAGAACACTGCCGGCTCCTATGGCCCTGCACACCACAGTTAAAACATGTGGGTTCATGAGCGGAGGTTCCGGCGGCACCCCGAAAGCTCCCAGAGAAACGAGCCGAACCGCCCGTTGAAATATTTGTAGCTTGAGATTTCTGCTGGCCTCCACTCTTGGGACCAGAAAAATTTCCGACCGACTTCTGCTTCTTGCTCTCACAAGCCAAATCACTCGCCGTCACTGACATATCATAAGCAAGAGCTCGACTCTGATAATCCTTCAAGGTAGTGCAGACGAGTCCAGACATGTAGTCCCGAATAGGCAGCTTCATTCTCCTGGAAAAATGGAAAATTTTGTCGCTCTCAGCGACAACTTGGGTCTTCACATAACCCAACTCCTTATTAAAATCGGCAATAGCTTGGGATACGGGGATATCCCGTGGTTGAGCATCATAGAAAGCATGCACTCGAGCCTGTCTGACCGGCCCTGGACAATACTCGGTCTCCATCAACTCCTGAAACTCGGCCCATGAAGCAACATGATCTTTGGGACCAACGGCCTCCCACCAATCTGTAGCATCCCCCGTGAGAAAGTATTGAGCAATAGGGACCTTACGGTCCTCGG
Source organism: Orobanche coerulescens (assembly GCA_033398695.1). NCBI lineage: Eukaryota > Viridiplantae > Streptophyta > Magnoliopsida > Lamiales > Orobanchaceae > Orobanche > Orobanche coerulescens. Next base: position 33,110,799 of record CM065819.1, on the reverse strand, counting down.
GGCAGTTGGTAGCAGTGAATATCTCCTTGATCCACCCTTCCCAGCCGATCGGGTCCGAAGCTCCCGAAAACTGGGGAGGATGCATCTTGATGACATCCTGAAGCCAGCGATCCGCTCCGCCCCGATTAGCATGGGCCTGGTTGGGGTTCTGGACCACCTGAGCTATAGCCGCCATTTGGTTAACCATTTGTTGCATAACAGCCGCAATACCAAGATCGGCGCGCTCCTGAGAAGAAGCATGACTGTGACGGTCGCCGGTACTGCCGGCTCCTGAAGAGTGCGACGTGGCTGCCCCACCGGCTGCCCCACGTCCTCGGCCGCGTCCACGGCCACGACCACGACCACGGTTTCCTCCGGCATCCATACTGAAGTTGAGAGATAACAGAAGTATATCGATGATGAGTAAGGGAGGAAAAGCAACTACGATTCAAAAGTGGAAATACAATGCAAGAAACAAAAGAGCCGAATAAGAAAACTTACGAGCACTGGAAGTACTGGGATGCTGGCAGCGGTGTGACAATGTGCAAAACAAATACGACTAGACCCAAATAACCAACAAGCCTAGGTATCCATAAACCTAGAGCTCCGATACCATTTCTGTAACACCCCAAGATATTCAGAGTATATTACAGCGCCGTGGACCTCCCACATGGGACCCACCAGGCTACAAACAAGAAAACTCCACTCGACTAACCATCCCGGTTAGCGAGGACACACATTTAATTATAAGACATAAAAAGTTACGCCCGGAGCAACCGGCGAAATGATCATCAACCCACAATGTAACAATTTAAAAGTAGTACAACACGGAGTTTGAATTTGAAAAGCCTAAGTACTCGCGAGTACAGTCTATCAGTTTATAAATATAGAAAACAACCAAATCGAAGTGGACGAAAGAAATAGAAAGACCCAAATGCACATGTCAACGACCCTGGCCAACATCCTCGTACTGTCCAGGTGCCCGCTCGTCCGGATAATCATAACCTGAAATCCATAACAAGAATTTCCCCAAAACGGGTCCCCAGAGGGGTTAGCAATTACGCTAGTACAAGTAATCAAGGCAAACCAATCGCTTACACATTTCATAGTACATGCATCAATATCATTTCGAAAACCAAAATAAGACATGTCTTTTCCGGAAAATATACAGTCCACAATTAGCCTTGAGAACAGGGCGGCAGCATACATTCTCACTCGAGGCCTTGCAGGGACCCTCCCGAGTTGGCTACAATTTCAGAAAAACAAAACCACGCACACGCTATGCCGTGAGAACAGGGCGGCAGCATACATTCTCACTCGAGGCCTCACAAGGACCCTACCGAGTTGGCTAGCGGTACGAAACTCGTGAAATCCAGGGCGGCAGCATAGATTTCCCTCCTTGACCCCGTCGGGCCAACACAAGGTGAGTTACACACAAGTAATATACATCACCATTTCATGTTAAGCTTAAAGGTTTCCAAAAATACTTGCCTTGAATATTTTGATGACGCAACGAACGGAAAGGATAATCACCGACGAACACTAGGAATCAACGGAACCAAACCTAACGATTCGAAGAACATAATTACAACCATTTCTAAATGAATACGGAATTGGAATACACCCGAAAACCCGCCTACGATTCATGTATATTCGTATATAAACAACAACGAGGGTGGACCACAACCAAACCCTCTCGATTCCGTAAAAATCACGAAATATACCATGAATCCGTAGGGAAACTAAGAATACCAACAAGATTAATCATATTCATCATGAATTAATCAACAAAACGGAACGAATCGGACAAAAACACGAAAACCCCCAATTTTACCAAAAGTAGGGTTCTAAAGATCTAACCTTGATTCGCTGGATCAAGGGATGATATCGGACGGATTATTGATGATATAACCTCAAGAACTCCATGGATATGTTGTTAAACAACATGGCTTCAAGCTTAGAACACGCCCAGCTGCGGAAGAGGGGAGGAAGAAGGTGAAAAATGGCAAGAAAAACGTCTGCAGGGCCTTTTATAGGGGTTGACTGCCTGCCGGACACGGCCCGTGCCGATCGGCACGGTCGTGTCGCACAGCTGGCCGACAGGGACTCGACCGTGTCTGCCCGCTTGACACGGCGGCGCGGAGGGCCTTCCGATAGCGACCGTCCGCGGCGACTTCGGCATGACTCGACCGTGTCCGGGACACGGTCGGGCGTCTGGCGATCGCTTACGGCTTATCCGGAAGAAATGCAGCACGGCCGTGTCGGATGACACGGCCGAGTTCGGTCGGCGAAACTTTGGCATTTCGGACGAAGTGCGGCACGGCCGTGTCGGACGACACGGTCGGTCCGGTCGCGATGATCGGCTGGCCAAAGCGACCATAACTCTCTCGTCCGGACTCCGATTGACTCACCGTTTGAACCATTGGAAAGCTAACTCGATGTTCTATAATATTGCAAAGATTTAGAATTTTTGGAGTCACCAAAAATTAATGGTGATCTAACGAAGTCGAACTCATATGAGGAAAGTTGAAACAATGAACAATAACGAGAATACAGTTCAACAGTTGACAGGAAGGACATACTGAAAGATACACGAGTGTCACTATGACCGAGAAATATACCAAAAATGAAAATACAAGGGAAAGAAAAATACCGGATATTACACAAATAATTCTGGATAAAACTCTAGCCTCTTCGACTCCGTGTCTAGACTACTGAATCTCAACCAAAGGAATCATCTTATTCCTCAACTGTTTGATTCGTCGCTCTGGGACTCATACAGGATGCTCCTCGTATGTATGATCATCCGCTATCTCGATTTCATCGAACTGAAGTATGTGACTAGGGTCGGAAACATACTTCGGCAACTGAGGGACATGAAACACATTATTAATTCATATCAAAGCCGGAGGTAAAGCCAATAGATAAGCCAGATTGCCTACTCGATCCAAAATATCAAATGGTCTAATGAATCTCGGACTCAACTTTCCCTTCTTCCCGAAACGGAAGATACCTCGACTCAGGGATACCTTGACCAGAATGTGGTCACCTGCCTCGAACTCTAATGGTCGATGACGATTATGTGCATATGATTTTTTTCGACTCTGAGCGGTCAACAAACGACTCCGGATCAACGTTACCTTCTCGCGGGCGGCGATTAGCATATTGGGTTCAGTTCTGATTGATTCTGATAAGTCATCCCAGCATAAGGGAGATCGACAACGACGACCGTATAAGGCCTCATAAGGTGGCATCTTAATCGAAGCATGCAAACTATTATTGTACGTGAACTCGATCAACGGTAGTTGGGCTTCCCAATCATCTTTCCAATCGAGAACACATGCTCTCAACATGTCCTCCAACATCTGAATAGTTCGCTCTGATTGTCCATCGGACTGAGGGTGAAAAGTTGTGCTGAAATTTAGCTGAGTTCCCATAACACGAAGAACGGATTTCCAAAAATGTGACACGAATCGCCTGTCACGATCAGAAACGATACTCTTAGGGGTACCGTGAAATCTCACGATCTCTTTAATGAATAACTGGGCAAGTCTCTCAGGACCTCACATATCCTTAATCTCAAGGAAATAAGCTGGCTTAGTTATACGATCCACAATTACCCAAATTGTATTCATGCCATGACGACTCGTCGGCAAACTCGTGATGAAGTCCATAGAAATATCCTCCCACTTCCATTCTTGGATAGTAAGTGGTTTCAGCATACCCGCCGGTCGCTGATATTCTATCTTGACTTGCTGACAGGTCAGACATCTCGAAAAAATTCTACGACTTCTCGCTTCATATTACTCCACCAGTAATTTTGTTTCAAGTCTTTGTACATCTTGCTAGACCTCGGATGTATAGAATAAGGGGTAGCTTGGGCCTCTCTCAAAATCGAGTTTTTCAACCCATCATCTGCCGGAATGCATAATCGGTTCTTAAATCGCAAAAGTCCATCCTTGTGGACCGCAAATCCAGGGGCTTTCTCCTGTGCCACATCATCTCGAATGCGCAACAAAAATGGGTCCGAACCCTATTTCGTTCTGACCGCCTCTTCCAATGGCGATGAAATCTCTAACATATAAAGTTGACCTTGCACTCGCTGTAACCAAACCTCGATCTCAGGACTTAGGAATTCCTGTTGAAGTTCCTTCTGAGCAATCAAACGAGCAAGCATTTGCTCTTGAACGGACTTACATCTCAAGGCGTCGGCGACGACGTTCGCCTTACCCGGGTGGTATTGTATCTCAATATCATAATCCTTAATCAGTTCTAACCACCATCTCTGTCGCATGTTTAACTCCTTCTGAATAAATATATACTTCAAACTCTTATGATCGGTGAAAATCTAACAGGTGATGCCATAAAGATAATGACACCAAATCTTCAATGCGAATACCACGACCGCTAGCTCCAGGTCGTGTGTCGGATAATTGGCCTCGTAAGGCCTCAGTTGCCGCGAAGTATAGGCAATCACTTTCCCGTTCTGCTTTAATACACATCCGAGACCATGTCCGGATATGTCACTATAAACCACGAATCCTTTCGTCCCTTGTGGTAAAGAAAGGACAGGCGCTGAAATTAAACAGATCTTGAGTTCCTAAAAACTCTGCTGACACGCGTCAGACCACGTGTATTTCTTATCCTTCCACAAAAGGTTCATCATAAGTTGAGAGATTTTAGAAAATCCTTCTACAAATCGCCGGTAATAGCCTGCTAATCCGATAAAGCTTCGGATTTCCTTAACATTATTCGGAGGTTGCCAATCTCGGATAGCCTCCATCTTCTGGGGCTCGACACGTACTCCGTCTGATGAAATCACATGTCCGAGAAACGTCACCTCGGCTATATAGAACTCACATTTGGAAAATTTTCCATAGAGTTGCTCTCGTCTCAACATGTCGAGAACCTGATGAAGGTGATGTTCGTGTTCCTCTTGGTCACGAGAATAAATCAAAACGTCTTCTATGAAAACAGCCACGAACTGATCTAAATAATCGATAAAAACTCGGTTTATCAACTCCATGAATACCGCAGGTGCATTAGTTAACCCAAACGGCATCACCACAAACTCATAATGCCCATAGCGTGTTCGAAATGCCGTCCTTGCGATATCCGACTCTCGAATTCGCAACTGATGATACCCAGATCTTAATCGATCTTAGAAAATACTGAAGCTCCATGGAGCTGATCTAAGAGATCATCGATGAAGGGTAGGGGATATTTATTCTTGATCGTCATCCTGTTCAGCTCCCAATAATCAATGCATAAGCGAAATGAACCATCATTCTTCTTGACAAATAACACTGGTGCTCCCCACGGGGATGCGCTCGGTCGGATATAACCTTTCTCGATCAATTCCTCCAATTTATTCTTCAGTTCCTACAATTCGGTCGGGGCCATATGATATGGTGCTTTCGATATTGGGGATGTACCAGGGTCCAACTCTATCGTCAATTCCACATCTCTCTGTGGAGGCAAACCAGGTAACTCGTTTGGGAATGCATCGGCGTATTCTCTCACTACCGGGATATCTGCCAACGCCGCTGATGTTTTCTCGGTCTTGGTCATATAACACCAATAACCAACACACCCATGATTGAGTAATTTCACTACTTTCATCATATTAATAACTCTTCCGGAACAGCTAGGATTACCCCCCCTGAAATACACACTCGACTCCATCATCTGAAACAATAGTGACCATACGCTTACGGACACTAAGGATGGCATTGTGATGATCCATCCAATCAATACCCAAAATAATGTCGTCTTTAGGCAAATCTACCACGATCAGGTCCACCACCAATCACGGCCATTAAGATGAATCGGACAATTCTTGACTTCACGATCTCCGGTAATCCTTCTACCGTCTGGTAGCCCAATGATATAAGGCTCACAACTAGTAGCACTATCCAGGTGAAGTCTACTCAAGCATGACTCGGAAATGAATGAATGTGATGCGCCAGTATAAAAAAGGGTACACACAGGTTGAGATAAAATTTCGAGTGTACATGAGATCATTCGAGCCTCCAGATCGTCAGTCCTCTTCATCTTGTAAATTCGGGGCTTGCGAGTCCCAGAACTGGATGCTCCTGCCTGATAACTATGGGCTCCGCCTTTAGATGCTCCCGTCGTCTTAAACGACGCAGAATGAGTGGCCTAATTCTGAACAACCGACTGCTTTGGGGCCTGAGATGCCGTCGGAGTAGTTTTAGAGTCTCTTCGGCAGAAACGGGCCTTTTGCCCGGCAATACCACAGTTGTTACACGTGATAGTCTGACTCGGACACTTAGTGCTGTAATGACCCTGCTCTCCACAGTTGAAATAGGTGATGGCCGAGCTAGCCACTCGGGACTGAGATTCCACAGGTTTAGGCGCCATAGGAGGTCGCTCAGAAAAAGTAGAGCCCGTATGAGGCTTCTTGAAGGTTGACCGACTACCTTCGGACTGATTATGATTCTTCGATTTCTTGCCAGTAGATGAAGTTTGATGCTTAGCAATTTCCTTCGCAGTAAGCTCATAGGTAAGAGCTTTCTCGATGAATTCGGCCAGGGTGGTGCGATGATGATTAAGAAATTGCATCCGCATACGAGGCTTCAACCTCTTACTGAAATACTTGATGTTATCAGCCTCGGAGTGGATAATGGATGAGGTGAATGGAAGTAGCTCCTGAAACTTCTCGGCGATGGCGAGGACATCTTCTTCCGCTAAGGGGTCGGGACTAAGTAATTCTGATAACTTGGCATCTATGAGTGGGACTAGATAATACCTGTCCATCATGAGGGTCTTAAACTGGTCCCAAGTGCAAGATCCGTCGGTGGGCTTCAAAGATAGCCACCAAGAGTGAGCGCTCTTACCCAGATAGTAAGCCGCAACTGAAACTTTGTGCCCTTCGGGACACTCCACCATAGCAAATAGCTTCTCAAAATGTTCAAGTCAGTGAATAATGTCCACCGGCTCTGATGAGACCTCAAAAGTAGGTGGCCTATGCGAGACATGTCACCGATAATACTGCTCACACTCCTCTCTTGTCTCTGAGGTGGCGACGTAGGAGCCTGTTGAGCCTGAGTGGCTGAGTTCTGCATCGTCTCCATCAGACGTGCCATCTGAGTCATCTGGGCCATCATGCCCTGCATAAAAGTGAATGGATCAACCCGAACACCTTCCGATTGAGATGTATCTCAGGTACGACTTCCTAACAGTGAATGATTATCTCCCGGTTAATGACTGGCAGCGTCGCTACTTGTTGAATTGATATTATTTCTCGTATTCGCGTGGGTATTCACGCGAGCTCCCGGGTTTCGGCCCGCACCGCGACCTCTTCCACTGCGTCCTCTGACAGCTCTATCCATACTAAAATAGGAAAACACATGATAATTATAAATCTCGCATGAATATCGCATTATGATTACGTTATGAAACAATAATAATGAGCATACATGCTCTAATGCAATGAACGCATTAATAATGCAATAAAATGATCGTCGACAATACGCCGGAGTGTGATAAGATCGCATGAAAGATCAACGGAGGTGACATGATTATCTGATGAAATTCCTAAAATGATTATCTTGGACAAGTTAACAAGATTAATAATACGATCCACAAGATTAACAACTGAGCAATGAGATTGACTGAGTGATTAATGAGTTGACATGATCGGCAAGATCCAGGAAAATGATGATTGAGGATTGTTGACTGATGAATGATGAATGAGTGATTCTTATTGGCAGAAATTATACCAAGGGGTCAAAAATCATACCGTTTCTTTGGTCTGAGGGGCTTGGCGCTTGCACAGGTCACACGTGATGCAAAAGTCCAATGATACTAGTCTGATGAACGATGATTTCCAATGAGACATGACTCAGTAACTCTGTACACCTCAAACTAGGTGGATATTACCGTGTCGTGGACCCCCAACTGGGACCCACCAGGTGAATGAAAATTAATGAATTAAATAATATAACTGTAGTACCGAACGACATTATATTACCAATTACTCCGATGAGAAGTTTCAAGTACAATACACCCAAGAATAAAAAATATATATATTTCATATGAAGATGAAATATACAACACTGAATAAATGAAAGTCCAAACGAAAACTGCAGCACATGAATAAATGGAAAGACTGGGCCCCCCTACTAGTATCACTGGGACTCCTAGCCGTCAATGTTCTCTTCCCGTGTCTTTGTCTTGCCATGACATAAAAACAACATCCCCAATGGGGTCAGTTACATAGAACAACAATCCTCAAGAGTTGAACAAATACAATAATCACATGACTTAATTATGAAATCAAATTGAACGAGGGGCATCATAGTACGCCCGAATGGGATGTGCAAGTACACAAGTATACCGAGTGCCCCGCGTACTGCATAAACACCCGCAAAACTTGGCCTAATTAGTCTCACGGAGGCACATCACCGTGTGCACAGTCCAATATATCCGGATCCCCGCATATACACAATGAACTTAGTGTGCCCGACTAAAAATTCCACACATATACCACCCGATAACGCAATACAATCCTGGAAGGTCACAAGAAAAAAAGCAACCACAATGAATGATAATGAATAGAAATCCGACAAGGCCAAGAATGAATCACAGTGTGAATTAATAACGCAATGAGTGATAGCTCAAATGAAATAATTGGAATCGTCGTTCCTCGTGAATTAAATGATTAGTTTGATAATTATAAGCCTCAACATGATTAATATACCATGCATGAATTATACGTATGAATGAACAACAATGAAAGGAATGATTATCCTTTTAACTGGGCAATGATCAACTTGCCTCAAATACCGGTGAAGAAAGTCCTTCCTCGAACAAATGTCCTTAGTGGAGTTATCAGTCGCTCGAACAACCTTGGATAACACAATTACCAACAATTCACTTAATATATGTATCAATTATGATCATAACCAATTCAAGAAGTCAATACAACAAACCCAAACTCATTGGGGTATTTTGACAAACACGTTGCAAACAATCTTCCATTGTTTACAACCAATCCCAATTATATCGAATACCAACCTCCAAATGAGTGATTCAATCCAACAAAACATCATTAATGAAATCAATAATCCAATAGGAATACATAACTCGAGATTACGACAACATCTAATCGAAATCGACAATTCCAAATCAACATTCAAAGTGTTCTTGATGATAACTCATAAAAACTCATAATTATACGTATATACCTTCACATGTCATGATTATAACATCCAAAACATCATGCTTTAACTCAAAATCGAATCTAGGGTTGAAGAAGTTACCTTAGATTTACGATGAGGAACCCGAGTAGATGTTGTTAATCCACACCAAGAACTCGACGAGGATGATATCTCTAAGATTGAAAATGCCAAATCGCCCAAAAAATCACCCGAAGTCGCCCACGGAGAGAAGGAAGGAGGAAGGAGATGAAAATGAACTTCTCTCCAAAAATACGCTGGAAAAAGGGCTGATATGACTCGCGTGCCGCGGCGCGGACTGAGTGTGCCACGGCCTGCGGCTGAAATTTGCGAGCAGGTGCCCAGGTAGTGCCACGGCACGACCAACAGAGGGCCGCGGTGTGCAGTACAGTCGCTGCCAGGCTCGAGTCTGCAAGGTGTGTGCCGTGGCGCGCAACCCCTTGTGCCGCGGTGCACACTGTTCGTGCCCAAAAGTGACAAAAAATGACCCAGGTAGAGAATAAACGTAATAGAACTCAAAACTTGGGAATAATAACACGAAATGGAATTGCGGGAACCCCAAAACGGTGGTTCCGAGCAATGATTACGAGAGTTGGTCCAAATAGCACGATCCGAACAAGAAAGAGTAAATTCGAAATGATATGAACTCCAACATCAACATCAACTTACTAAGCAATTACAACGATACACGACTCAAAGTTACGCCAATCAGTGAACCCGAATGAATGAATACGAATGATGAATGATTGTTAATGAGTGAGAATTACTGAGTGAGAATTACTGAATGAAAATAAATGAGTTCACAACCAGGTATTACATCATCCCTGTATTCAAAGTTTATTTCAAATGTATGGTTAAAGTACTTGACATAGTAAAGAAGAACCAAATGAGTATCTTCTATAGGCCTTTAAAAGATTAGGCTAAGTATTGATCATGTTGATCATATAGAATTATTAGCCAAGTATAGAACATCCTAAAATCAGTCGGGAAAAATATAAGCTGAGCTTGACCAGATAAAAATATCAGTCGGGTTTTGGTCAAAGAAAATCTCAGCTATGCTTGAGCAGATGGAACATTAGTCGGGTTTCCGTCAAAACAAAATGTTAGCCGGGTTTGAATAAGTCAGAAGTACACTTGAACATCACTGAAGATAATTTTGGTTAAGTATAAAACAGTCAAACATCAGCCCGTTTGGTCAAAGGAGAATATCAGTTAAGGTTAACCAGACTGACATTAGTCGGGTTTTCGGTCAAAACAAAATATCAGCCGATTTCATCAAGACAAAATATCACCCGACCTTACCAAGGCAGAACCTCAGCCAAGGTTTTATCAAGAAGTAATATCAGTCGACTTTTTGGACGACAACTATGTCCACGTCAAAAATTGTTGAAAAATCAACAAGGACGGCAAAACACATGAGACATAAAGCCAATGAGACAAAATGATTGATTCTCAAAATTTAAGGAATAGAATAATCGTTGAGATTCGCGCCCTGAAGACTTTCCCAATATAGTAAACAAAGAAAGATGGTGTAACGACCCTACATCTTCAAACGGTCAGATTTGAAGAAAGAGACAAAGGCGTGCAAATAGATGAAAAGCTAAACAATGAAGTCCACTCTCCGACGGATGGATTTGTTCCAAGATGCACTGGCTATCAAGAGCTCAAATATTATACTATAAATATCTGAAGAACACTTGAGCAAAAGTACGATGCCAACTATACTTACAAGCAATCAAAGCAAATAAAAGCAATATACAACTATAGCATCGTGAAGAGCAGGATCATAAAGTATCATATACAAAGAAGCTCTTAAGTTAGATAATACAAACACTCTTGTCTTAAAAAGTTTGATTACAAGGTACTTTCTTGAATGAGGTTCTTGAGAGTAAGAGGTTGTACGGCATCCACGGGTTCTTGATTGGAAGGTGATAGGTAGCTTGCGAGTTGTTGAGGCATTCAAGGGTATTCGATCAAGAGGTGTTAGGCAACCAAGGGAAGAAGATACGACATCCACGGGTTTTCACTGGTTAGAAGTTGTTGTAACTAAATTCATTGTAACATGATTTTGTTAGGAATACTTGTTAGATTTTGATGATGACATCAGTATAAATTCAAATGTTTATTACTTGGCAAAAATGTAAGGAAGAACCAAATGAGTATCTTCCATAGGCCAAATATGTTAACTATAAAACTTGGCAAAATGTAAAGAAGAACCAAATGAGTATCTTCTATAGGCCAAAAATAAGGCTAAGTACTAAGTACAGCTAAGTCCATCAAGGAGGATCAGCCGAGTCAAGTCAGAGTAGTTCTGGTCAACAAAAATTATCAGGGATGTTTGACCAGACTGCAGCCAAGGTACCTCAGACAAGTCACCTGATCAGTCAAGTCATAAACAGTGAACATCAGAGAGGTCCAGACTGCAGAGATGTTAACTGCTCATCAGCCTAGTCGAAGTCAGCCAAGTACTCCAAGTCCACGTCAGCATGCGTTGAAAAGTCAAGTATTACGGAAAGTCACATGCAACGTGAAGAGACAAATTGGAGAGATTCCCGCAAGAAATATGATTTAAATAAATCATCCAGACCCACCTTGAAGACTTCAATCGTTTTATATTCAAAAGATTTGGCGCATCACATGCAGAGTCTTCACAACGGTTGGAAGATAGATTAAAATATGGGAATCCAGCCTTGCTACGTTCAGAAAGAAAACAATGAAGTCTACCTGTCCAACGGACGAATTTGTTCAAAACATTTGCAACGACTATAAGGAAAAGCTCAGAGATCGTGACCAATATATATCCGAAGATTTGAAGCTGAGCAGATATACAACAACCTTACCTTACGAGAATCGGTGCTAACACACTTTCAAGCGATCAAAGCATTCAAGCTATCAAAAAGCGAAATACAGCATCGAGAAAAGAGCGGTTCTAAAAGTTCATACTTAAAGAAGCTCTTAGTTGGAGAAGACAAAAACTCTTGTCTATAATCCTGAGTTCGGGGTACTTCACTGGTTGAAGTTAAGAGACTGTATAGGCATCCAAGGATCGAGGATCAAGAGGTGCAAGGCAGTCAAGTGTGGTACAACGGCACGGATTTCCACTGGTTGGAAGCTGTTGTAGTTTTGTTTGAATCAATGTAATATTTATCACTGGTTGAGAATTATAGTGAATTCATCTCCAACTGGTTTGGAGAAAAGTGGATTAGTAGAGGATTACCCCACCTCTGAGACCACTATAATCGCCTGCGTTCTTTACTGTTTTATTGCATCATACTCTAACTGCTGCATTCATTGTTAAGTGTTTCATTAGTTGCTTTCTATTCGTCATCAGCTGACTTCCGCATATATTAAAGAACAAACGACTCCAAGTCATTTGTTTACCTATCAGCTGAAGAAACTCACTCTTCGTGAAAAAGAGTTTAAGAGTTTCAACAAGTCTATTCACCCCCCCTCTAGACTTGTTCCTGGATGACTTGTGACCTACAAGTGGTATCAGAGAAGTTGGTTCATTTATTTCACGAACCATATCTGTATCAGGGATATATCTTTACTCTCATTTTATAATGGAACACATGCATTCTAGACTCCCTGTGTTTTCAATTGACGAGTATGATCTTTGGAAGATAAGGATGCAGGCACACTTGTCTTCTATCCATGATAACATGTGGTGCATCATAGAGGACGGGCCATTCATCTTTGAGAAGGACAACACAGCAGAGGAGATCGCAGCAGGGAAGCCAGATAAGATTCCCAAGAAGAGGACAGAGCTGACTCCCGAAGAAAGAAAGCTGGCCAACCTTGACAACCGGGCCAGAGATGTGTTATATCAAACTCTTGACAAATCCACCATGGTCAAGATAAAGAACTGCAAGAATGCCAAGGAAATCTGGGACACATTAGCTTTAATGTGTGAGGGAACAGAGCTAATCAAATACAATAAATTGTCAATCGCTATTCAAAAGTTTGACAATTTCAAAATGAAGAACGGCGAATCCATAGATCAAGTGGACACAAGGTTCACTGAGATTATCAATGAAATCAACTCCCTCGACAAAACCTATGGCAATAGGGAAATGGCACTGAAGGTTCTCAGATCTCTCAACCCTGAATGGAGCATGAAGGCCGTGGCCATGAGAGAGTCCAAGGACCTGAATAAGATAAAGATCCAAGAGCTGTTCTCTGATCTGAAGGCTTATGAGTTCGAGCTTCCAAGTTCATCCTCAACTGAGCCTGCAGAGAAGGGAATAGCCTTTGCAGCCGAGTCCCCCGCCAAGAGCCTATCTGATGTAAAGCCTCCAAATCCACTAGATTTTGAGGAAGAAATGGCGTTTATAATGCAAAGGTTCAGCAACTTTAGAAAGAACTACTCCAAATACAAGAAAAATTATAAGGAGAATCCAAGAAGGAACCAAAAAGCTGGAAGCTGGAAGGTTGAGTGCTACAATTGTCACAAGACAGGACACATCCAAATGGACTGTCCTCAGCTCAAGAAGGACGAAAGCAAGAAGGAGGTGGGCAGAAAAGAAGATAGAAGAAAGGCCCTCATCGGAGAAGACCAGGAGCATGTAGAATCAAGCAGCGGATTCTTTTCTGATGATGATGAAGAGTATGACTGCCTGATGGTCAACTTAGCTGATGAAGAGGTAACATCTAAACCCTCTGGTTCAAATAATAGCTCAGCCATGTCACAAGATATGGATCTGCACGAATCGGTAAATCAGTTATTTAAAGATTTTGAAATACTCAAATCTGCACACCAAACTGTTTCAGCAGAGAAGACTGAGCTGCAAGATGAGAATAGGCAGCTGAAAAATGATTTCGAAAAACTCAGCCTAGAACTGAATAAGGTTGAAATAACTGCAGCCGACTTTAAAAACCAGGCTGATGTTAATATAGCTGAGATAAACCGACTAACCATTTTACTTAAAGAAAAATCAGCCGCACTTGCTCATGCAAAAGCCAAGTTTACTAAGCTGACTCAGATAAACAAGACTCAGGCGCAGGAAATAACCTCCCTGAAGGCGTCTTCAACTCTGGAAGAATTGTGTACCAATAAAAGGCCACTATATTCCAAATCAGGCCTTAGATATGATCCTCACACTCCCTTTAGTTCTAAAAGAAAATTTATCAAGGGAGAAACAATTATCTCGACTGTTGAGCCTACATATAAACCGATATTTAAAAACAGGCAACAACCAAGTCACGTGTCTAGGCTGCAGTCAGGTTACACAAGGCAACCACCTAGACAGGTGACTAGGCAATGGCCCAGGCAAAAGCAGCAGCCCAGACAACATGCCCACTATTACCAACAACTCCCTAAAAATAGATTTCAATATGGGAGGGGCAGATGGAAACCTCAAGCTTATTCCAATTTCCAAAATGAACAAGTGTGGAGACCTCAAAGATTTAATAAATGGTATCAGCCAAGATTTAAAAATGGCCCACACTATCAAAATTTTGAGGAATATCCAGTATACAATCGGAACAGGAGATTCAGACCTCGACCTTACACACCTTATGAGGATTATAATAATAACAATTTTTACAATCCAAGGAGAAATCAATTCTCCAGGAAACCAGCTAAACCCAAAAGACCCACACAGATTTGGGTACCTAAATCTCTGCTTGTCTGATTGTAGAAAAGGTGGAAGGACTACAACCACATCTCCACAAGCTCAAATTTTGGAGGTGAAGAATGGTTTGTAGATTCTGGATGCTCGAGGCACATGACCGGGAACAAGAAGATGCTGTCCAAATACACCAAAGAAAGAGGTCCCGATGTAAGTTTTGGAGATAGCTCTAGAGGACAAACTAAGGGCTTTGGAGAGCTGCACCGAGGAAATATTGTGATATCCAAAGTTCATTATGTCAAAGGGCTCAAGTACAACCTCCTGAGCATAAGCCAGTTTTGCGACGAGAAGAACCTAGTAGTCTTCACCATCTGGAAATGTATGGTGATAGATATCTTATCTGGAGAAGTAAAGCTACAAGGTTTCAGAAGGAGAGATGTCTACATGATAGATTGGAACACAGGAACACCTAACTCCTGTTTTCTATCCAAGACAGTAGCTGAGAATGGATGGCTGTGGCACAAAAGTTTATGTCACCTGAACTTCAAAGCCATCAATAAGATCAGTTCTCAGAAGCTGGTCAGAGGACTTTCAAATGAAGCATTCAAGAAGGAAGCGCTTTGTGATGCTTGTCAGAAAGGAAAGCAGACCAGAGCATCATTCAAGCCAGTCCAACCTATAACTTTCACAACAAGGATCTTAGATCTACTCCACATGGATCTATTTGGTCCTATCAAGCCAAGGACTCTGAGCGGCCGAAAGCATGCACTTGTTGTAGTTGATGATTATTCAAGGTACACTTGGATTATCTTCCTATACAAGAAAAGTGAAACCTTGACCAAGCTACCTGAGCTGCTGAGAAGGATCCAGAATGAGAAATCTCTATCTATCATCAAGATCAGATCAGATAGAGGAGGAGAGTTTCTCAACAAGGCGATAACTGATTACAGCGATCAGAATGGGATCCAGCATGAGCTCTCTGCAGCAAGGACCCCCCAGCAGAATGGTGTTGCTGAAAGAAGAAACAGAACCCTGAAGGAAGCAGCAAGGTCCATGATTGTAGAAGCGGACCTGCCCAAGAGGTTCTGGGCTGAAGCTGTCAACACAGCCTATCACACCCAGAAAAGGAGTATGATAGTATGGAGACATGGCAAAACTCCCTATGAGGTTTGGAATAATAGAACTCCTACTGTTGCTTACTTTCACGTTTTTGGTTGTAAGTGTTTCATCCACAAAAACTGTAAAACACAACTAAATGCCTTTGATGCTAAAACTGATGACAGTCTCTTTATGGGATATTCACAAAGAAGCAAGGCATATAGAGTTTTTAACAAAAGAACCTTAGTTGTGGAGGAAACACCCCATGTTGTTTTTGATGAATCTACTGTTGAGTACAGGAAGCAAGTTGAGTTAATTGAGAACAAGCTCAAATCAGCGACCCTTGAAGAAGTCATTGTACATGACACTGGAATGGTGGACTCACCTGCAGACCAGCTTGATGATCTAACTGCAGCTGCTGAAGACCCAACTGCAGATCAGACAGGATCACCGAACCTATCTGATCCAGTTGCCGCTGATGAAGACCCAGCTGTAGCTGACAAAGACTCATCTGCAGATCAGAACCAACCTACAGATGACAAGACGGTAGTTGATCCAGTTGCAGACTAGAATCCAGCTGATGCAGAAATCCACCAGAGCAATCCAACAGGGGGAACAAACCCAGAAGAGGACGATATCCCCAAGTGGCTCAAAGACCATCCAATCCAGCAGATCATCGGAAAGCTGACTGATGGAGTTAAGACAAGACAGTCAACCCTACCAGCAGGAATGGCTATGTTCTCATGCTTTATGTCACAAATAGAACCTAAAACTACAGAACAAGCCCTGGAAGATTATTCCTGGATAAATGCCATGCAAGAAGAATTGGAACAGATGGAAAGAAACAAAGTTTGGGAACTAACAGACAGACCTGATCACAAGAAGGTTATTGGCACCAAGTGGGTGTACAAAAACAAGAGTGATGAAGACGGAGCTGTTGTTAGGAATAAGGCCAGACTTGTAGAAAAAGGTTATGCACAGTGTGAAGGAATAGATTTTGATGAAACCTATGCACCTGTTGCAAGATTAGAGGCCATCAGACTATTCCTCGCATATGCTGCATTCAAAGATTTTGAAGTATATCAGATGGATGTAAAGAGTGCTTTTCTAAATGGAATCCTAGAAGAAGAAGTCTATGTAGAGCAACCCCCAGGTTTTGTCAAAGGAGACAAAGTCTATAAGCTGTTGAAGGCTCTCTATGGACTTAAGCAAGAACCTAGAGCGTGGTATGAAACATTGTCTGTGTTTCTTGAGAAAAATGGTTTTTGCAAAGGGAAGGTGGACAAAACACTATTCAGAGTGGAGCACGAAGGCCACATATTAATAGTCCAGATATATGTGGATGACATCATATTCGGATCAACCAATCCAGAGCTATGCGAGAAATTCCCCAACCTCATGCAAGGAGAATTTGAGATGAGTATGATGGGAAAGCTTAACTTCTTTCTCGGACTACAAGTTAAGCAGATGGAAAAAGGAATTTTCATCAACCAAGCTAAGTATACCAAAGATCTGATCAAGAGATATGGAATGGAATCAGCCAAGCCAGCAAGAATTCCTATGAGCACAAGTACTCACCTAGATGCAAACGAGGCAGGAATATCAGTGGATTCAACCCACTACAGAGGACTCATTGGATCTCTTATGTACCTCACTGCAAGCAGGCCAGACATATCCTATGCCGTAGGAGTTTGTGCACGATTCCAGTCCAAGCCGAAGCAATCACACCTAGATGCAGCCAAGAGGATAATAAAATACCTTAAGTCTACAATCAATGTTGGACTATTGTATCCCAAGGATGATAACTTCGAGCTGTCAGGATATTCAGATGCAGATTTCGCAGGATGCAAAATCAACAAGAAGAGCACTAGTGGAACATGCCAATTCCTAGGAACCAGACTGATATCCTGGTTTAGCAAGAAGCAGGTTTCTAACTCTATTTCCACCACAGAGTCAGAATACCTAGCTGCAGGTAGCTGTTGTGCATAGATTTTATGGATCAGACAATAGCTAAGGGATTATAATATCATTCCCAATGAAGTTCCTATCTGGTGTGACAACAATAGTGCTATTGCAATAACCAACAATCCGGTTTTGCATTCAAGGACGAAGCACATTGATGTTAAGCACCACTTCATCAGAGACCGTGTGCTTAACAAAAGGGTTAGAGTTGAAAGAGTCAGCACAGACTATCAGATAGCTGACATCTTTACCAAACCCTTGCCAGAAGAAAGGTTTTTGGAGCTGAGCAGAGATCTTGGATTACTAGATTGGGAATCTAGTACTGAAGCAAGCTGAAGCATTTTAGAGGAAGGACGGACCCAGCTGATTAAAGAAATCAGATCCTAGCTGATGCAGACAAGAGAACAAAGGACGGACAAAGGAACCTAGCTGATCAGAATATCAGGCGAGAAGTCCATGGAGTCAACTTACCTGATGCAGAGCGGTCAACAGTCAACAGTCAAACCAGCTAAGTTTTCTAAACCGACCTCTGAATATTTAATTATTATCTGCCATATTTATAATATTATTATATTAATTTTGGTTCACAAATAGCATTTAAATATATTAATGTTCGATTCACAAGTGGCATTTTTAATACACACGTCAATCGCCTATTAAATCGACCTCCACGGTGGCCAATCAAAACAAACCGTCAAATTTTAAAATGGACCACCGATTCAAATTTTAAATTCAAAAGAATCTCAAAAGGCGTACCACCGTTTCAAATATATATTAATTTAATCCATACGTCTTTTCATCTTCTTTATAAGGAAATAAACCCCTTCACTTTACCTTTTACGCTTACCCTAGATCTACAGAGCAAAAATTTACAGAGCAAAAATTACTGAACTCCAAATACACAAAGAAATCTTGTGTTTGCAGAAATGGAATCATACTTCGAAGGCGTCAACCTGAAGGCGGTCAAGGACCAGGTTATTTTCTCACTGGTCGTCGATTTCGAAGGATTATTGGAATCTAATCTGGAGGATTACGATGTGCTTAACCTAATCCGCGCGATGAAACTCAATGGGATCTACTCATTCCTGGACATCAACCCTCAACATCTGTACAAGGAGGATGTTATCGCGTTCTATCGCGAAGCCTGTTTGATTCAAGATGGAATTCGGAGCACAGTTGGTGGAAATCAAGTCGACATATCTCATGATTCGATTCGCACAGTGTTTGGTATGAAGCACTGCGGTATAGCTGTCGAAGCTCTCAAGCAGTCCGCCGCCAAAACCTGGAAGAAGATCAAGACGGAGATTCAGCCGGAAAAACTGAAACTCACTGCCAAGAGGAGTGAGATTAAGAGAGTTTATCGTTTTGCATTGGATATAACCAACAAAATCATCATGGGGATGGCCGACAGTTATGATCAACTGTCGTCGGCAAAGTTCATGGTGCTGGTAGCACTAATTCAGGATGAAGAAATTGATTGGGCAGATTACATATTTAGGCAACTCGTTCGAGAAGTCAACAAAGCCAAATGGCTTGTTGATGAGAAGAGATTTAAGACCAAGCTGGCATTTGGAACGCAGCTGAGTTGGATGCTGGAAAAGATAGGAATGACAAAGGGAAGCACTGACCCATTCCACCCCAACAAAAGACTTGGTCATCTGGACTAAGAGACGTTGAGAAAATTGGGAGGCACAAGGAGAGCAGCCCAGATGTTGAAGGAGCTGCCGGACATAAGGCCCTGCCCGAGATATTATTCATCAGGCGAGTCGGACCGACCTGCAGCCGACATCCCAACTGCAGTCGAGTCACACTCTGAGTCCGATAACACTCCCATAGCAGTCCGATTTAAGAGAAGGGGACCAGCCCCTGGAGAGCCATCGATCACGCAGTCATCACCAGAACCCTCTCCCAAGAGGCCCAGGAGACTACAGTTTAGTGAGGAAGAGCAGTCAGATCATCATGCCAGCCCTACAGCCAGGTCACCAACTCACCTGGAAGACCAGCCTGCCCCAGGCACCCTCGAGACTCAGATTGTGGCTGACCTCACCCCAGCCTACATCTCTGAGGAAGAACAAGCAGGTCTAATAATTTCTATCTCTGAATCCAACTATATCTTTAACCTCTTGGAAAATAATATTTTCAATCTATCCATCGAACAATTACAAATTGTTAAACCTCTAGCCTTAAAACAATCGTTCCTTGAAGTTTTTGAAGAATGGAAATTTTTGAAATCCCTATCTTTTGTCAAACTTCAAACTTTCATTGACACTTGTGGTTGGGACTATCCCCAAGCCACGGAGGATGTGCTGATAGATTTTTGTAAAACATCAGTTCATGTCAAATTTTAAAACCAACATGGACCAGTTCATCCATTCCATTATGCTTAGTATTTTTGATGGATCCTATGAGAAAGCTGTTGAGGAGGAAGTTGAAAAGGAAATAGGGATTGAGGAGGTACATGGAGAAGAAAATGAAGAAGTTGTTGTTTTAGACGATAAAGAAGAAGAGCAGGAAGAGAGAAGAAAATAAGAAAAGATTTTAGTTGAAAATCAACCTGAGGAAGTTGAGAAGACAGAAGAGTTGAATGAAGAAAAAGAAGAAGAAGGAGAAGAAGTAGAACAGGATGAAGGAGGGGAGGATAATGATGAAAAAGAAAAGGATGATGAGGATGAAGGAGAAAAAGATGGGAAGAAGGGTGATGATAACAATAATGATGATGATGATGAGGATGATGATGAAGGAGGAGATAAAGGAGCTGAAAAAGAAATAGAAAAAGAAAATATTAAAGAAGAAAAGGAGGAAGAGCAGGAGAAAGAACAAGAGAAGGAAGAAGGAGAAAAGGAGCCGGAGCCAGAGCCGACACAAGAGGCCGAATGGGGATCGTGGTACTGCACGGTACACCAGCCTAGACGCGGAGTTAGCTGAGGACTCCAGATCAGGGACCCCAGAGAAGACCCCATCTGGAGTACCAGCTGCAGATAGAAGCTTGCAGTCCAGTGCTTCAATTGCAGAAGGCTCAGGCGAGCACTCTCCACCAGCTCAGATATCACCTGCCATGACTGAACTGATCAGGAAGATAGTGAAAGATATGATTAGAGAGCTGCTGGCATCTCAGGTCACTCCTGACCTCCAAACCATCAATGCAAAGATTGACACTTTGCTGCAGAGAGAAGCTCCTCAGCCTCCTACCCCTACCAACAACAGAATGCCATTTGGCATGTCTGATTGGATGAGCGGAATGGAGCAGCAGTTGACTACCCTAGTTGATGCTGGCAAAAAGGGGGAAGATAGAGTGCAGGGGGAAGGAAATGATCAAGAAGAGATAAGGAAGGAGTTTAGATCGAAGAAAAGGCAGGATGTCCAGATGATCACTGCTGGGACATCCTCAGCCAAGAGGAAGGGAGGATCAGATCCGAGCAGTCAAGGCAAGGCAAGAAGAGGAGGACTAGAGGAGGTTTTGAGCCTACTCTAGAGTGGGAAGGAAAGGAGTTGTGGTTTGTGGAGGATTTTGTTCCATATGAAGCCCTGGAAATGTGGGGATCTGCAAGAAAGAAGTTTATCAGAGACTACTACATCTGGGAAATACTCTACGATGATAATCTCTCCCCACAGCAGATATTCATAAATTTCATGGAAGAAGCTCATCCGCAACTCTGGGCTATTCTGAAGGAACATGCTGAGAAACTAAACGCTTATCCCATGATCCCTCCATTTAGTGCTAAAGTCCCTCCTACTTTGGAAAGAGGAGGTGCGTTGGATGAACTTGCGCTTCAAAGGAAAATCAAGAAGCTATGTCTTGAGAACAAATTTTCATCCCAAGAAGAGCAAGCCTTCGCAGCTCTTGTCGTGAAAAGGAAGTATGGTCTTGCCCCATTCAAGACAAGACCAATCGGAGCTAAACCCTCCAGACCTGCCAAACAGCCTATTCGAAGAGGCAAATGAAGAGGCAGATGACTTTCACTTACTTATTTGTACTTGTAATGATTTATGTACTTGAAACTTTTCTTGTAAAATTCAGCCATGTACTTGTAAAATTAATTTTATAACAGTCTTTTTGAATGACAATTCCTAGTTGTCTCAAAAATTAGACTGACTTTAGTCTGTGTCTTGCACTTAAGTGCAGACTTGATCATTTGATTACTTGTTTAAAGTTTTGCCATCATCAAAATAGGAGGAATTTGTTAGGAATACTTGTTAGATTTTGATGATGACATCAGTAAAAATTCAAATGTTTATTACTTGGCAAAAATGTAAGGAAGAACCAAATGAGTATCTTCCATAGGCCAAATATGTTAAGTATAAAACTTGGCAAAATGTAAAGAAGAACTAAATGAGTATTTTCTATAGGCCAAAAATAAGGCTAAGTACTAAGTACAGCTAAGTCCATCAGAGAGGATCAGCCGAGTCAAGTCAGAGTAGTTCTGGTCAACAAAAATTATCAGGGATATTTGACCAGACTGCAGCCAAGGTACCTCAGACAAGTCACCTGATCAGTCAAGTCATAAACAGTGAACATAAGAGAGGTCCAGACTGCAGAGATGTTAACTGCTCATCAGCCTAGTCGAAGTCAGCCAAGTACTCCAAGTCCACGTCAGCATGCGTTGAAAAGTCAAGTATTACGGAAAGTCACATGCAACGTGAAGAGACAAATTGGAGAGATTCCCGCAAGAAATATGATTTAAATAAATCATTCAGACCCACCTTGAAGACTTTAATCATTTTATATTCAAAAGATTCGGCGCATCACATGCAGAGTCTTCACAACGGCCGGAAGATAGATTAAAATATGGGAATCCAGCCTTGCAACGTTCAGAAAGAAAACAATGAAGTCTACCTCTCCAACGGATGGATTTGTTCAAAAGATTTGCAACGGCTATAAGGAAAAGCTCAGAGATCGTGACCTATATATTCGAAGATTTGAAGCTGAGCAGATATACAACAACCTTATATTACGAGAATCGGTGCTAACACACTTTCAAGCGATCTAAGCATTCAAGCTATCAAAAAGTAAAATACAGCATCGAGAAAAGAGCGGTTCTAAAAGTTCATACTTAAAGAAGCTCTTAGTTGGAGAAGACAAAAACTCTTGTCTATAATCCTGAGTTCGGGGTACTTCACTGGTTGAAGTTAAGAGACTGTAAAGGCATCCAAGGATAGAGGATCAAGAGGTGCAAGGCAGTCAAGTGTGGTACAACGGCACGGATTTCCACTGGTTGGAAGCTGTTGTAGTTTTGTTTGAATCACTGTAATATTTATCACTGGTTGAGAATTATAGTGAATTCAACTCCAACTGGTTCGGAGAAAAGTGAATTAGTAGAGGATTACCCCACCTCTGAGACCACTATAATCGCCTGCGTTCTTTACTATTTTATTGCATCATACTCTAACTGCTGCATTCGTTGTTAAGTGTTTCATTAGTTGCTTTCTATTCGTCATCAGCTTACTTCCGCATATATTAAAGAACAAACGACTCCAAGTCATTTGTTTACCTATCAGCTGAAGAAACTCACTCTTCGTGAAAAAGAGTTTAAGAGTTTCAACAAGTCTATTCACCCCCCTCTAGACTTGTTCCTGGACGACTGGTGACCTACAGATTTCACTAGTTGAAAGTTATAATAGTGAATTATCTCAAACTGGTTTGGAGAGAAGTGGACTAGTAGATGATTACCCCACCTCTGAAACAAATATAAGTGTTGTATGTTTTATTGTCATTAAACATCATACTTAAATATTGCATTCATAGTTACTCTTTCATTAAAAGTCAGTTGTCTTCCGCAAAACTATTTTACAGCTGACAAACCTTAACTGCACTAAACTCAGCCGAGTAACCTTAGCTGCACTCTTACAGCTGTTTTTTCAAACAGTTATTTAGAAAATGATTTTATAAGTATGTTCATCCCCCCATAGACTTATATTTTACGTACTTGTGACCTACAGTCACTTTTGGACCTAGACTTGTATCATGGTTCAGTAAGAAGCAATTAGCCAACTCACTTTCTACAGCTGAGTCAGGATACTATGCTGTTGGAAGCTACTGTATGCAGATCCTATGGATGCAGCAACAGCTACATTACTATGGCATCAAGGCAAGAGGAACTCCTATATTATGAGACAGCACGAGTGCCATCGCAATCACTCACAATACTATATTGTACTCGAGGACCAAGCACATCGACATGAAGCATCATTTCATTAGAAATTATGTGGAGAATTAACATGTCCGGATCAAAAAAGTCCATACCAACATTCAGATAGTCGACATCTTCCAAAGCCTTTCAATAGAACGAGGTTCTGTATGCTCCATCGGGAATTCAGAATGTTACAGCTTGATTAAAACCCCTGTAAGTTTTATTTGTAAGACCCATGAATATAGTGTTCACACTTATTAATCGTACACTCATAACTACAAGTCATATTCTAACTATAGGAAGAATAGGGTATAATTACCATCCTATAGCTGTAGTGTGCATTAATTAAGGGGGAACACAGTAGGACCCTTGAATACAATACTAATCATCAACTGCCATTGAAATTGAATCATGTATATACCTTTTAAAGGGGAATATTATACTTTCATAGATACAACACAAATACTATAGGATTTCAATTAGTATTTTAACCGTATCCAATTCCATACACTTACCCTCTTCAAACAAATTTAAGTCCACGTGCATTATCTGAATTCGGAATGATTTCACTTTCAATTTCAAAACAACATTTGGACTTCAAAGCCTTAAAACCTGCAATTTTAAAACTCCAATTGCCTAAGCATCCGTTAGTAGATGCTGCAATGAGTCAGAGGTGGGACCAGGCATTAAATTTAAAATTAATGGATTAGACATACCAGTTACGTCTGGATTCATCCCTTTAATATGACCTGTAATCTAACCTATCTGCACATTATAAAAGGGTCATTATGTTGATCTAAAGACTCTTTATGCTTCTATAAATTTAACGAGCCTACAACATACCGCCTACATACTTAAAAAATTGCAAACTTTTCTATCTCAGTTTTCACCTCTTTCGTTTGTGAAAAATAACTTCATATCGGACTTCATCTATGTCTCTAAATAAGAAAGAAAATATTATCGATGGCAGGATCATCGCCCACTTTGTACTCCAAGAACGCATCATTTCTGAGGAATAAAATATGGCCGAGATGAACTTGGTCATTTCCCTTGTCCAGTAACAAGGGCCTTACAGACTGGGTGTACACCCAGAAAACTATGATGTATTGATCGTGGAGGAATTTTATCTGGATGCTGACTTCAACTACGCATCAGCGAAGAAGGGTTTTCCCTTAAATGCTATTTTGGAGTATTGTGCAGGAGAAGGAGATCTCAATAACAAGGAAACTTCTAGACAAACTCTACAAGCTCTTCCATGATGGCCTTTCATTAGAGGAACTGGAGACCTTTGGGTCCGACAATATGCTTGAAGCATAGTGGAAGCTATTCACTAGAAATACCAATGCCACGGACACTCACCCCCTATGCCACAAGAATAGGTTTGCTATCCCCTACTTTTATTTGCATGAATTTTATTGTCGGGGGGTAGAGAATAGAACAGGTGCTTGCGAAATGTGCACAAACCTGCGGTTCATGATGATTGTGGCCATCATTAGGGGTGAGAACGTGAACTGGTGCCAGGTAGTTATGAAGCGCCTACAGGAGGAGGCTGCCAAGCCAGAAACGGCAAAAAGGTCCTTTTGCCTAATGCTAAACTACATTCTGACGAGCTTGGCACCCAGCAGTCACATGCAGCAGAGAAGATACTTGCTGGGAAATTCTTGGGTGGTTCCATAACGACCCTGTACAACAAGGCTATGCCTATTAGTTACAGGACGAATCCACTGTTAGAAATATACCCTTGAATGCCACTCAGGGGATGAGAGAGAAGGGGCATTGTACTTGTAATTATGGAATAATTAATAAAAGACAATATGATTCATTCATTGTTTATTGTATTTCAAATGCATTCTTGATTTGGTAAACATGGAAGTGAAGTCCATGTAAATAAGAGCAAACATTCCACTCTCATTATCGGATAAGAAAACATGCATTGGAAGTGCTTAAAGCTTATTTACGTAAATCGCTCGCAAGTCGATAAACTTAATTGGGCATTAAGTTTTGAGTAAGACTTGTATAATTGATGCTATAACATTTACATGTCTTGATAACATAGTTATAAGTATACTGGTGGGACCAGTGTACTCGGGCACGACTCATACTTGATTCAGTCACACGGTATTCACTCTTGTAGAGTCGATGATGAATCAAAAGGTTGTGATAGTATACGTGGACCTTTGACTTGAGGGTTCAGTAAGAGATGCGCATGTGTCGTTTAGTTTCTCATTAGAGTAGTTAGACTCATTTACTTAATCGCTGGGTCAACCTTGAAGTGCGGACTATACGGGCAGGTAGTAGTCTTTACTGTACGCCAAGAAAGGATTCTATCTCCTGTTAGTGATTAGGCGAATGTCCTATACGGTTAATGGCAAATAAGATCATAAGTCTTTGGTTAAAGCATTCTGATCTAGTCATATTGGATACACTAGTAGTCAGTCGGTCTTGATTTGCATTAACGCATGTTTACTGTCTAGTCAATCGTAGGGTTTGACTTTACCGTGACCCGAAGACTTGATTGGGACATCTGATGAAGAGTATGTATATGGTATTCACGACATAATGGTTCTGGAATGATCCCTTCATTCGTTCTCAGTCGGGGATTACAGTGCGGCCCGCTAGGTTGGCTAAGTGCTGTCTGCACTCATTGGGTCCTCCCAATGCCGTCTGAGACGGAACTACAGAGTCTCGCATCATGATCGTTGAAGGATAAATAAGAATTTATCATCTCTCTATTAATATTAGATATTGGATATCTAATTATGATTTATTGGATAAATCTTATAGCGGTCTTATGAATTGAAATTAAGTTACTGGGTATTTAATTTAATTCATAAATTATATTTCTTAGAGAAATATATTTATATTTGATATAATTAATTAATTGGATTAATTAATCAGTATAAATACATTGGAGATAAAATTGAGTGTATTTAACGGAGTCGTTTGATGAACGTTCGGTACACGAGCCGAGTGACTCGGCCCATTTCTTAGAAACTTCACAAAAGCCGCCCCCCTCTCACTTTGTCTAGCTGTGGTGTTTTGTCATGATGTTGATGTGCATGTTGTCTTCACTAGCTTCCAAAATATTAGGTGATATTCTTATCATATCATCCTCATATCTTTACTTTCATCATGCTTGTCTTACATATGAAGACATAACAACACCACACACAGAGACCTTGGTTTGGCCGAGAGACACTAGTGAGAGGGATAGAATTTTTTTTCATCTTGTTCTTTATCTTTGAGATAAGAAATAAGCAAGAAAAAATAGAGAGAAAATTCGTACGATAACTTCCTAGCCGTGTTCTTGAAGAATAGAGTTTCATTGAAATTTTCCGGGCAATATCCGATGAATTGCCGACTCTTAGATCCACTTCCCCTTTCTTCAGCTCTCTACCGCTTCTCAACCCCTGCACATTTGTACAAATGTGAGATCCACATCCAGTATCTAATACCCAGGAGTTTTTTTTTTTAAGAATAATAATACTCTTTTTTTTTAACAGATCAGAAATGTGGGGGGACGAGGCTGTAACACCCCGAGATATTCGGAATAATTACAGCGCCGTAAACCGTTTAAGTAAGGATTTACAAGGCTAATTTAAAAGAAATGTAAATATAAGACATCAATACTGCGGAAATTCAAGTTTACAAAACCATTCAACTGGTTCAACGAGTAATTAATACAACCATATCGAAATGATATTAATAAGACACGCGTACTCGAGTACTGAAATCAAACCAAGAAAACAAATCACCAACAACAAACAAACATCACTGAACCCCTTCTTCGTCACGTCGGTACTGTGGCTGTTTCCCTGCTCCTCGGCTACCTGAACATCAACACAAATGTCCACCCCCGAAGGGGTTAGCAATACGATGCTAGTACAAGTATCATTTAAACAAATCAAATATGGATCAACAATACATAACAAGATACACTACACGGACTTCCGCTACCGGAATCCGATAATGCGAATCCACAAGATTCCATTAACACAGCAAGGGTATTCCAATGATCCAGCGCCCTCAGCATAGATCCCAAGATGATCCCGTCGGACCAACACGAGGTGGAAATAACCCGTCCAATGATCCAGCGCCCTCAGCCTAGATCCCAAGATGATCCCGTCGGACCAACACGAGGTGGACATCCGATCCAGCGCCCTCAGCATAGATCGCACAACAAACACAAACATAACTCATGCATACATATATTCCAAATCGCCATGTCCATCAACATGAACATACAAACACTAGATAACGAATATCATGACAATTCAACAAAATAAATCTCATGTTCAACAACATGAATAATCACACGCATGCTCAAAATACCAATATTAACATATTACGATACTTGCCTCGAAGATGGCAAGAACGAAACACTTCAATGATCTCAACACACTCGAAGGTCGCCTCCTTCGATCAACGTAGCAAGCTCGAACCTTAACAAAAGAAATGATATACAAATCATCTCAATTCGAACGATTGCCTAACAATTCGGTCTACGGCCAAAAGTTCAAAATATACAATCTGCCTGAACCCCTTAGCGTACGCTACGTACTCTACATAACGTGCGCTAAGCCTGCCTGTTAGCGTACGCTATCGTCTAAGCCTAGCGTACGCTAGCCATGGACTGACAGTTCTCTCAGATCAGCCGACTGACTCGGCTGATATCATAACGTACGTTACGTACCAAACGTAGCGTGCGTTAGCTTATCCTCGATAGCGCACGTTAACTTACGTATGTTAGCGTGCGCTAACCATGCATGGTAGATTACTACTGATAGAAAACTGGATCTAATGGTGATGAACTCATGAATTCTATGGTGATAATACAAGTCATCCCCGAGCATATCATGCTAATAAGGTTTGTGAAAGTTCTATACGTACTAAATGACTATGAGATACAAAGATACATATAATCATCACAACACCATAATTCATCTTAGATCTTCAAGGGATATCCTGAGTTCAATCCGTTATATGTCCCAAAACGGATGATCCCTTTATATAAACGCATAAGAACTTGAAAGTCTCCATATACTGATCACAAATCGGTTTGAAAATGCTTAGGAGTCCATATACTAAAAAGGTTCAAAGGTTCATACGATGAATAAGTGCCGAAACGTCGAAAATATCCTTCTAACACATGATGTTCGACTATTAACGAATCTAACTGACTAGATAAACATGATTAAACGTCCTTTAGAACACTACTAGTATTGGTGAAGAATCACCTACCTCAAAGTAGTGAAGAATAATGAGGAAATCGAAGCAATCCAACGTCGAAGGCTTGAACACCAATCCTCAATGATATACAATCTTCAACACGAGCTAGGATGCTGATATGGAGTGTTTAGGATGTAGAGAGTAATACTCTAAGTATAAGGATTCGGATGTGGGAAAAGAAAGGACTGAAAATACGAAAAGGATGCTGTCCTATTTATAGGAAATGGTTATTAGCGCGCGCTAGTCCATACTCTTAGCGTGCGCTAACGGCTTACTGACTTCACTGTACTCAGCACTTAGTGTGCGCTATTCTCATGTCAGTAGCGTGCGCTAAGGCGTTGACTTGGCTTTTCCCGAAAGCCGTCCAGGTTCATCTCGACACAATCCGACCAAAATCCTCGTGCATGATCTCACCTACCACACGTCTCAATCAAATTGACCACGTATAGCGTGCGCTAATGTTCCTTTGTAGCGTGCGCTATGGATCCATGTTAGCGTACGCTACACATAGACGATAGCGTGCGCTACATGCACAGAATCACAACCTTAAATCACATTCATGAAATTATACGCTCAACAATACCGGACTATGAGATACGGAGAATAATACTCACATTAAAGTACAACAATTACAATATCACAAGTTCCAAATACATATCAGAAATCTCGGGTATTACATCCTTCCTCCCTAAAAAGAAGTTTCGTCCCGAAACTTAAGATGAAAACAACTCTGGATATCTAGTCTTCATACTGTCCTCCGTTTCCCAAGTGGCCTCTTCAACTCCGTGTCGCGACCATTTTACTTTAACCAAGTGTATTGGTTTATTCCTTAATTGTTTGATCCGACTCTCAAGTATCTTGATTGGTCTCTCTTCGAAGGTGCCATCATTAGCTATCTCGATCTCGTCGAAATCAATGATGTGACTGGGGTCCGGTACATGCTTCCGTAATTGGGATACGTGAAACACATTGTGAACGTGACTCAGCGATGGCGGTAAGGCCAACCTGTATGCTAAATCTCCAACCCTCTCGAGGATCTCGAATGGTCCGATATATCTTGGACTAAGCTTGCCTCTCCTCCCAAAACGGAAAATCCCTCGTGTAGGAGACACCTTCAATAGTACATGGTCCCCAGCGTCGAACTCTAGAGGGCGATGACGTACGTCTGCATAAGACTTCTGTCGACTCTGGGCAGTCAATAGTCTTTCTCGAATCAAAGTTATCTTCTCTTGAGTCTGAATTATCAATTCCGGTTCCGTCCCAATCAAATCCAAAGAATCATCCCAACACAGGGGTGATCGGCATCTTCTCCCGTACAAAGCTTCAAATGGTGCCATCTTAATAGAAGCATGCCAACTATTATTGTAGGTGAATTCAATCAATGGCAAATGAACTTCCCAATCAGTTGACCAATCAAAAGCACAAGCTCTAAGCATGTCTTCTACTATTTGTATAGTACTTTCGGACTGACCGTCCGTTTGGGGATGATAAGCCGTGCTAAAGTTGAGCTCAGTCCCCAAAGCTCTGTGAACTGCTTTCCAGAAGTGCGACACGAAGCGACCATCTCGATCCGAAATAATGGTCTTCGGCGTCCCATGCAATCTGACTATCTCCGCAATAAATACTCGCGCCAATCTCTCGGGTCCCCATGTATCTTTAATTCCTTGGAAATGAGCCGACTTGGTTAGTCGATCAACTATAACCCAAATCATGTTCATTCCCGTTCTAGTCCTTGGCATACTGGTGATGAAATCCATCGAGATGTCCTCCCACTTCCATTCAGGGATCGGAAGCGGCTTTAACATTCCAGCAGGTCGCTGATGTTCAATCTTAACTTGCTGACAAGTCAAGCACTTCGAAATGTACTCTGCTACGTCCCTCTTCATATTCCCCCACCAGAAGTTTTGTTTTAAATCCTTATACATCTTACTGCTGCCCGGGTGAATAGAATAGGGTGCGTTGTGAGCTTCCTTCAGAATAGTCCGTCTCAATTCATCATTATCGGGAA
This sequence comes from Orobanche coerulescens, assembly GCA_033398695.1. Classification (NCBI taxonomy): domain Eukaryota; kingdom Viridiplantae; phylum Streptophyta; class Magnoliopsida; order Lamiales; family Orobanchaceae; genus Orobanche; species Orobanche coerulescens. The sequence continues at coordinate 33,079,622 of CM065819.1, read as the reverse complement.
CGCAAAGTCGGCTCTGAAATCTCAGAACTCCATCATCTTGTATCACGAATCCTGAGGCCTTTCCTTTCTTTGCTTCGTTACATAACCGAAGGATCAGAGAATCGTTCAACTGATTTGATTTCCTCGACTAGTGACGAAGTCAGTTCCATCACATATAGTTGCCCTTGAATTCCTGGTGCCCATACTTCAATCCCTTCGCGGATCAGTTCCCGTTGAATGCTGGTTTGGGATGTAAGTGCTTCCAACACTCGAAGAGAAACAGGTTTACGGCTCAAAGCATCGGATACTACGTTTGCTTTCCCCGGATGATAGAGAATCTCCAAGTCGTAATCCTTGATCAATTCCAGCCACCTTCTCTGCCTCATGTTTAATTCTTTCTGACTGAAAATGTACTTGAGGCTTTTATGATCGGTAAAGATCTGACAATGAGTGCCGTACAAATAATGTCTCCAAATTTTCAATGCAAAGACTACAACTGCTAGCTCCAGATCATGAGTCGGGTAATTAACCTTGTATGGTTTCAACTGCCGAGAAGCATAGGCAATCACCTTATCTCTTTGCATCAACACACATCCTGCACTCGATTTGAAGCGTCAGACACCATGAATCCACTGGCCCATCTGGTAATGCTAATATAGGTGCTGTCGTCAGTCTCTTCTTAAGTTCATCAAAACCAGCCTGGCATTTCTCATCCCACGTGAACTTTTGAGTTTTCTGTAATAGCTGAGTGAGCGGACGAGCAATTTTGGAAAATCCCTCTACAAAGCGGCGATAATATCCATCAAGTCCTAAGAAACTCCGGACTTCTTTCACTTTATTAGGAGCTTCCCATTCCAAGATTGCTTCGACTTTCTTCGGGTCCACCTGAACTCCGTCAGCTGATATCACATGCCCAAGGAAAGTTACCTCCCTGAGCCAGAACTCGCATTTTGAAAGCTTTGCATACAGCTGTTCCTTCCTCAAGGTGCTCAAAACCACACGCAAATGTTCGGCATGCTCCTCTGCGTCCTTCGAATATATCAAGATGTCATCAATGAAGACGACCACAAATTTATCCAAGTATTCCAAGAATACCCGATTCATCAATTGCATGAATACCGCAGGAGCATTGGTAAGTCCAAACGGCATCACTACGAATTCATAATGCCCGTACCGGGACCTGAAAGCAGACTTTGGTATATCCGATTCCTTAATCCTCAACTGATGGTATCCTGATCGCAAGTCAATCTTCGAGAATACCCTTGCCCCTTGCAGTTGATCAAATAAGTCGTCGATCCGAGGTATAGGATACTTATTCTTGATCGTCATCTTGTTGAGCTCCCTGTAATCAATACACAGTCGGAGGGATCCGTATTTCTTCCGGACAAAGAGAACGGGCGCTCCCCAAGGAGAAACGCTGGGTTGAATATAGCCCATATGTAACAATTCCTCGAGTTGCTTCTTGAGTTCATACATCTCGGTTGGCGCCATGCGGTATGGTGCTCTGGAAATAGGAGCTGCTCTGGGCTCTAATTCGATAGTGAATTCCACTTCTCTCTGCGGAGGTAACCCAGGTAGTTCGTCAGGAAATACATCTGAGAACTCATTCACAACTGAAATAGACGAGAGCCCTACTCCTTCCACTTTCCTCATGGCATAGCACCAAATTCCATGACATCCTTGCTTCAGTAATTTCACGGCTTTCATTGCTTTAATCAATTTTTCCGAGCTTCCCGGTCTCCATCCTCGGAATAAGTGTTCAGATCCGTCATCAGCAATAATAGAAATGACTCTCTCTCGGTAATTCAGAATAGCTCCATAACGGTTGAGCCAATCGTCTCCGAGAATTAAATCGTCACCGTAGATGTCAACTACAATAAGATTCGATGGCCAATCTCTTCCTCCTATAGACACTGGAAAATCTCTAGCCTCTAGGGTTCCCACAATTCTCTCTCCACTCGGCAAACCCACAACATATGGTTCACAATCAAATAAGCACGAGATTTTTAAACGATTTACACAGTTCAATGACACGAAAGAATGTGTAGCTCCGAAATCGAATAAAACACTAACTGGTTGCAAAAGGATCTGAATCGTACCTGATGCAACAAAGAGTTGTTCGATCGCCGATTTCCTCATCTCGTACAGGCGCGGAGGAACGGACCCAGCACTGGATGTCTCTCTCTTCCCAATATTCTACTGCTGAAATCCACTTTGTTGCGTCTGGTTCACACTTATCTCCTTCGGAACTGGCACTGGAGTGCGAGTACCAAAAGATCTAGTAGCAACTCCACAGAAATCCGCATGGTGCCCTTCTTGTCCACAATCGTAGCAAGTCACAGAAGATGCGCGCTCACGCCGAATATGCCCTGCCGACCACAATTGTAGCATTTCTTTGATGCGTCCGAAATCACGATGTAGTCTGGAACTTCTTCCTCCTCTAGAAGGATGTGGAGGTTTCTAGCCGAATAAAGGAAGACCGCCCTTGGGGCCCACCGCTCTTGTTTTCTCGAGAAGTTGCCGGCCACTTTCGCTTCTTTGCCTCCACCGATTTCTCCACCGCCGCCTCTTTCATGTCGTAGGCCGCTTTGTCTTGATACTGCCGCAGTAAAGACACTCGAACTCGGACATGTACTCAATCTCCGCTTCATCCGCATATCGAAATGAAAAATCTTTTCTGCCTCCGTTCTGACCAAGTGTCGCACACAAGTCAGCTGATGATTAAAAGTTTTGATTACATCTGTCACAGATGCTTCCGAACTCTGTGGTGAGAAAAACTCTCGGATCTTTGCCTCTCTAACTGGACGAGGACAATACTGTGCTTCCATCATTAGTTTGAATTCCGTCCAATTCGCATTATGATTCTCGGGTCGAATAGCTTCCCACCAATCAAAGGCCTCCCCAGTCAGAAAATACTGGGCAATGGGAACCTTCCGCTCCTCGGGACAGTTAAGACCCGCGAATATCTTCTCTAACTCCTTAAGCCAATGATCCCAAGTAAGTGCCTCAGCAGATCCGTCAAATTTTGGCGGGTGCAATTTGACCACCTAAGCAAGCCATCTGTCTCCCCAGTTATCCTCGTGGTGCTGCTGTCCCATCGCTGTCTGCATGCGGTCAACTACCTGGGCGAACTGGTTTATCTGCGCCACCACCTGTTGAAGTACTCCCGGCATGTTAGGATTTGCGTCGTCATTCACTGATCCTTGCTGCCCTCCAGAATGGGAATTGGTTCGACTGGCTGATAATTCTGGGGTAGTTGCGGAATCCTCCTGTCTCATGTTACCCCGTCCGCGTCCACGTCCTCCTCTCAACATACTGTAAACACAATTCCTCAATATCCAGGACAAAGTTTCCGAAATAAAGCCCGTCAATACTCACAAAACAGTAATTAAATAAAACGGTAGTATAAGAGATTAGGAGACTTACAACCACGGACCACATGACGACTTTTGGCTGAACAGTGATGCTACGAATGACTCGCAAATCAATAACGTAAACAGACCCAACTTAAAACCCGACTGCCAAGATATCCATAAATCTTAGCTCTGATACCATATTCTGTAACACCCCGAGATATTCAGAATAATTACAGCGCCGTAAACCCTTTAAGTAAGGATTTACAAGGCTAATTTAAAAGAAATGTAAATATAAGACATCCATACTGCGGAAATTCAAGTTTACAAAACCATTCAACTAGTTCAACGAGTAATTAATACAACCATATCGAAATGATATTAATAAGACACGCGTACTAGAGTAATGAAATCAAACCAAGAAAACAAATCACCAACAACAAACAAACATCACTGAACCCCTTCGTCGTCACGTCGGTACTGTGGCTGTTTCCCTGCTCCTCGGCTACGTGAACATCAACACAAATGTCCACCCCCGAAGGGGTTAGCAAAACGATGCTAGTACAAGTATCATTTAAACAAATCAAATATGCATCAACAATACATAACAAGATACACTACACGGACTTCCGCTACCGGAATCCGATAATGCGAATCCACAAGATTCCATTAACACAGCAAGGGTATTCAAATGATCCAGCGCCCTCAGCATAGATCCCAAGATGATCCCGTCAGACCAACACGAGGTGGAAATAACCCGTCCAATGATCCAGCACCCTCAACCTAGATCCCAAGATGATCCCGTCGGACCAACACGAGGTGGACATCCGATCCAGCGCCCTCAGCATAGATCGCACAACAAACACAAACATAACTCATTCATACATATATGCCAAATCGCCATGTCCATCAACATGAACATACAAACACTAGATAACGAATATCATGACAATTCAACGAAATAAATCTCATGTTCAACAACATGAATAATCACACGCATGCTCAAAATACCAATATTAACATATTACGATACTTGCCTCGAAGATAGCAAGAACGAAACACTTCAATGATCTCAACACACTCGAAGGCCGCCTCCTTCGATCAACGTAGAAAGCTCGAACCTTAACAAAAGAAATGATATACAAATCATCTCAAGTCGAACGATTGCCTAACAATTCGGTCTACGGCCAAAAGTTCAAAATATACAATCTGCCTAAACCCCTCAGCATACGCTACGTACTCTACGTAACGTGCGCTAAGCCTGCCTGTTAGCGTACGCTATCGTCTAAGCCTAGCGTACGCTAGCCATGGACTGACAGCTTTTCTCGATCACCGATCGACTGGCCGATATCATAACGCACGCATGCATCAAACGTAGCATGCGTTAGCTTATCCCCGATAGCGCACGTTAACTTACGTATGTTAGCGTGCGCTAACCATGCATGGCAGATTACTACTGATAGAAAACTGGATCTAATGGTGATGAACTCATGAATTCTATGGTGATAATACAAGTCATCCCCGATCATATCATGCTAATAAGGTTTGTGAAAGTTCTATACGTACTAAGTGACTATGAGATACAAAGATACGTATAATCATCACAACACCATAATTCATCTTAGATCTTCAAGGGATATCCTGAGTTCAATCCGTTATATGTCCCAAAACGGATGATCCCTTTATATAAACGCATAAGAACTTGAAAGTCTCCATATACTGATCACAAATCGGTTTGAAAATGCTTAGGAGTCCATATACTAAAAAGGTTCAAAGGTTCATACGATGAATAAGTGCCGAAACGTCGAAAATATCCTTCTAACACATGATGTTCGACTATTAACGAATCTAACTGACTAGATAAACATGATTAAACGTCCTTTAGAACACTACTAGCATTGGTGAAGAATCACCTACCTCAAAGTAGTGAAGAATAAGGAGGAAATCGAAGCAATCCAACGTCGAAGGCTTGAACACCAATCCTCAATGATCTACAATCTTCAACACGAGCTAGGATGCTGATATGAAGTGTTTAGGATGTAGAGAGTAATACTCTAAGTATAAGGATTCGGATGTGGGAAAAGAAAGGACTGAAAATACGAAAAGGATGTTGTCCTATTTATAGGAAATGGTTATTAGCGCGCTAGTCCGTACTCTTAGCGTGCGCTAACGGCTTCATCGACTTCATCAGACTCGGACTTAGCGTGCGCTATTCTCATGTCAGTAGCGTGCGCTAAGGCGTTGATTTGGCTTTTCCCGAAAGCCGTCCAGGTTCATCTCGACACAATCTGACCAAAATCCCCGTGCATGATCTCACCTACCACAGGTCTTAATAAAATTGACCACGTATAGCGTGCGCTAATGTTCCTTTGTAGCGTGCACTATGGATCCATGTTAGCGTACGCTACACATAGACGATAGCGTGCGCTACATGCGCAGAATCACAACCTTAAATCACATTCATGAAATTATACGCTCAACAACACCAGACTATGAGATACGGAGAATAATACTCAGATTAAAGTACAACAATTACAATATCACAAGTTCCAAATACGTATCAGAAACCTCGGGTATTACAGAGGCCCACTACACGCCCTAGGAGATCGAGAGAGGACGAGCCCCTCTACACGCCCAAACTAAATTAAGACAAAATAAAACAGGGCCAATGAGCGACCTACTTCAGTGTAGATAAGTAGATAAGTTAACTTCTATAACAAATATACCTGTGTTAGTCCCACTACCCTTGGTATGCTTTAGCTCTTCCAAGTAAACCTTTGCATTTCTTTTCCAGTGTCCTCGTTTATTGCAATGATGGCAATTTCCATCTTTAGGAGCTTAAGCCTAGAAAGATGGCTTAGAAGAGTCTTTAGATTTAGCAACTTTTGCCTTACCCTTGCCCTTGCCTTTGTTCTTAAAGGACTTCCCTTTGCTGACCATCAGCACATGGCTTGGTTTCTTCTTAATATTCTGCTCAGCCGTTTTAAGCATCCCATGCAGCTCAGCAATGGACTTCTCCATCTCATTCATATTATAGTTTATAATGAACTGACCAAAACTTTCGGGCAATGAGTTTAGGATCACATCCGTGAAGTGCTCCTTAGAAAGTGGAAAACCAAGACTTTCAAGATGATCAATATATCCTTTCATTTTGAGCACATGAGCACCGACAGATGTCCTCTCAACCATCTTGCAAGCATAAAAGGCTTGAAAGGTCTCATACCTCTCTTGCCTAGTATTCTTCGAGAAAGTTTCCTTGAGGTGAGCATTTAGCTCATAAGCTTCCGGTTCCTCCAGATTCTTCTGAAGTTCTGGACAAATGGTAGCCAAGTAGATAATTTAACTTCTATAACAAATATACCTGTGGTAGTCCCACTACCCTTGGTATGCTTTAGCTCTTCCAAGTAAACCTTGCAATTTCTTTTCCAGTGTCCTGGTTTATTGCAATGATGGCAATTTCCATCTTTGGGAGCTTTAGACTTGAAAGATGGCTTAGCAGAGTCTTTAGATTTAGCAATTTTTGCCTTATCCTTGCCCTTGCCTTTGTTCTTAAAGGACTTCCCTTTGCTGACCATCAACCCATGGCTTGGTTTCTTCTTAATATTCTGCTCAGCCGTTTTAAGCATCCATGCAGCTCAGCAATGGACTTCTCCATCTCATTCATATTATAGTTCATAATGAACTGACCAAAACTTTCAGGCAATGGGTTTAGGATCACATCCGTGAAGTGCTCCTTAGAAAGTGGAAAACCAAGACTTTCAAGATGATCAATATATCCTTTCATTTTGAGCACATGAGCACTGACAGATGTCCCCTCAACCATCTTGCAAGCATAAAAGGCTTGAAAGCTCTCATACCTCTCTTGCCTAGTATGCTTCGAGAAAGTTTCATTGAGGTGAGCATTTAGCTCATAAGCTTCCATTTCCTCCAGATTCTTCTGAAGTTCTGGACAAATGGTGGCCAACATAAGACAACTGACATCAATGGAATCATCACAATGTTTCTTCTATTTATCTTTGTTGCTTTGTTTGGATTGTCAGCTGGCTCATCGGGAATTTCTTCCTCAAGAACATACAACTTTCTTTCTTGCTTGAGAACTATTCTCAAGCTCCGGATCCAATCCAGATAGTTGTTGCCATTTTCTTTGAGCTTGTCCTTCTCAAGGACGGATCACAGTGAAATGGTGGATGTGTTATTTGATGCCATTCTACAAAATTCAATATGCAAAATATTTAGTCACATTATTTTATCTCTCGAAAAATACTCCCACTAAAACAAAGTACCCTCAATTTATAACATTTGTAATTTTAATGGGCTAAGATCCTATTTCACACAATCCTAAACTCAGGTTTGGAATGACGCCTAGAATTGAGCTACTATAGGTGGATAACTCTTTATCGTTTACATCATATGTAACTCTTAGATTATATCATGAGATTTGGCATCGTATGCCCAAGCATGTTATAATCCCATCTTATGCCTTAAGGTTCAAAACTATTTTGATTTTTAAAATTCATTAAACCGATAGGTATCACCATTACCAATCCTACCTTACTAAGATAATCTGAGCGCCCAGCTTTGGCATGACCCACTCATGATAATCGAAGTCTTGATAGGTGTTTTTCAAATGAACGGCATTTTAAAATTTTAACGAGGGATTTTTATCCTATGTTAATGTCTATGTTTGCTAACATATATCTAAACATACATAGCATCACATACATGCATAAATTTAAACATATATCGCATCACATGACAATAAAAGCATAGGACCGTGTACCATAATCCTATTTTCATGAGCCAACATGAAAATCACAAACATCAATCTAAAGGGTTAAATATGGTCTTCATTGATCTTCCCAACTGCTTGGAACGTCATACGCGATCAATTTGCTCCCCGAGTCTGTCCATCTCGTCCTTCTTGTCTTCATCACATTAATGAAATTTAATACTACACTAGTAAATTAAATTACAAGAAGTGCAAACGACACGCAGGCCGTAAAATAATAAATAATTTAAATAGACGACTCGCAGGCCGTAAAACCAATTATAATTAAATGACACGCAGGATATAAAACCAACCCATAAGAAAATAAATTATCCAATCATATTGGTCAATTTATGGTCATGCCATATACCATACACATACATAAATAATTATCAACTAATTAGTAAAGCATGTAATAAACTAAATAATCAATCTGTCTGACAATCAGACAATAAATTAAAACCGTGTCAAGATTTAACAATATGGATCCCTAGCCCATATGGCCGAGTGCGCATCTCCCCTCACGGCCGCGCGGGTTCAAATCCTGCCGACCGCAAAAATAGATTTTTCAAACATTAATTTTGATTTTTCAAAAATAGGGGTCAAGTAGAAAATCAGTGAACAAGATTTACGAAAAGGTGCCCCAGCCAAGATGGTCCGGGCGCGGCCTTCGGCTTGAGCCAACGCGGGTTCGAATCCCCTTGGCTACGGTATAAGTTTGCTATTTTACCATGGCCCGCGGGTTCTGGTCCAACCCGGACCTGACCCGAATCTGCCCGACCTGTCGAACTCGCCTGACCGCCAGACTGCTCTGTAATGCCTGACAAGCAGCTTATGCGAAAAAATCGTAAAATTATTTTTGATGATCCGATTTAATCAAATTAAACCAGAAAAATTATTTTATAAAATCAATATTTTATAAACATAATCAAGAACACAATTTACACATAAACATGTTCTACATAAACAATTAAATTACTTGCAAGTTGGCTCCGATACCACTGTTGGGTTTTCTATGCATCGAATATAAAATAATCGGAGTAAAAACACAGTGGAATAATAAATATGAAAACCCAATTTAGGATCCCATGCACTAATTTAATTGTTTGATTAAAGGGTTAATCGAATTACCTTAATCCGATTGAACAGTTCTAGATCCAAACTAGAAGCAGATGAATATCTCCTTCCTCTTTTGGTGATCCACACACGAACAATTCCACAAGCCGGATTGGTAGATCCTTACGAATAATATTGATAAATAGTACAACACAAATTCCTTACTAGAAGGATTGTACTATTGATCAAGATCAACTAAGGGAAGAGGATTAGACGACCGAATTCGTTCTCCTACAGTAGGAATTAGAGGGCCGATTTTCTCTTGTTCTTGAAGGGGGTGATTTTTAGGTTTGAGTTCTTATAACAACTCCTTGTCATGGATCTCTTATTTATACTAAGTAATCCCTAGATTCAAGAATCTAGTATTTGCTTAGTTACCCCTCATCTTATTAAATAATACAATATATATAATATCCAATATTATATACATTACTTATTATTTAATCTCCTCATAAATATAATATCCAATATTATATTTATTATTCCCAGTTGATATTTATTCTTGCTTGTCTATAATGGTCGTACGTGCGACCCATAAGGCTTATATTATGTTGGCAATTATTTAATACCTTATTAAATAATAAATCATAAGTGGCCTCTAACAAGACATTATGATTACCCAAATAATATAAGTTAATAGTCCATTAAGCCTTTTAACGTGTCAAATCCCTTTGTCACGCAATATCATATTTGAACTAAGTCATGGAGTGTGTCATACTTATTTATGTTCAAATGCTTTCTCGATCTTAAGTAGACTGATTGAATCAAATGACTCTTCATTTGAGCATGGCCATGCATTTCCATCAGTCCTACTTATAGAGGGGCCCAACAGATATCCCTCTCACTTAAGAGAGGGACAAATCCTCATCTTGATTATTCATTTCCATCTACATGACTCCCACTAATCCCGATCGCTAACATTTATGATCACCATGTTTAAGATGATGTTGGATCACGTCAAGGCATAGGAGTTATCATGTTGGACTCTATGATAATCTCAGGTTCAATGATCTATTAACATACTGTCATATTGAGAATCACTTATGACATTTCCATGCACTGATCTCAATGCTAGTCTGTCCAGTATTAGTTCTCCAACCAATACCCATAAGATTGATTCGTACCATACGCATAATGATTTGATGATTATCAATCAAACTTATACTAGTATATTAATTACATGAGCCTCTACTCAACGCGATTGTACCAAGTACATTTGAATTATCTTATTATTCGTGAATAACTATTATTCGATTTTTATAATATTAAAACTTGCACACATTATAATAATCAACGAGAAATAAATGATCAAATAACTTTATTTAAATATGACAATTACAAATCTAGGCACATCGAATGTCCTAGGGCACTATTCCCAACAATATTTGTGTAGAGAGAATCAAAAATCTGATTTTGATATTTCTCTCTCTCAAAATTCTTGAAGATATATTCAAAATTTGAATAATCAAAAGGATCAGGAATATATCTTCATATCTTTGATGGTTGATTCTTTGACCAAGAAAGTTTTTAGAATACTCTTCTAATCTTTATCTAATCTTGTAAGTTTGATCTTTAATAACATATTGAATAAGATTCATAGTTGTTATTTTAGCAAAGTTCAAGAACATTTGAATAATATTTTTGGTGTTCTTGTTCTTACCATAATCAAGAACATACCTATATTCAAATTGATTTAAGTGAAATATTTGTTGAATCGGAGCTAGAAATTCATTAGACACTCGGGACTTGTTCGTTGTGTGGATACCATAGAGGACGCTCGCTTCTTGCAACGTCTCTCGAAGGCTCGATCGAAAACACGCTACAAGAGGTAACAATCTTGTTCTTCGTACTATGATAATATACTTGGATCCTCGGAGGGTTTTTACTGTTAGGAGTATGCCCTCGAATGCCACTCAGGGGATGTTAGAGTGAGAGCGTTGTAATTGTTATTGTGTAAAATATTATCAAAAGGCAATTGTATGTTTCTTTATTTACTAGTAGTCACTGGCATTCCTGATTCGTAAATATATATAGAGAAACTAGTCCGTGTATTTGAGAGCAAAACATTCCATTCCTTATTGGATAAGGGGATCGGCACTGGAAACGTTTATGGCTCAAATACTTAATCGTTCGTAAGTCGATAAAACATGATTGGGCATTGAGTTTATGTGAAGACTTGTATGACGTGTTCTTTGACTTGGAGAGTGCCTGTCGAACGCTAATGGTTAGTGGGAGCACACATTATAGGTATGCTAATGAGATTAGTATACTCAAACCGACTCACCCTTGATTCGTCACACAGATTTCACTCCGGGACAGTCAATGAAGGAATCAAAAGGTTGTGAGAGGTATTTGTGAACCTTCGACTTGAGGATTTAGTAGGTATGTGCTTGTGACGTTAAGATTTTCATTAGAGTAGTTCGACCCATAAAACCGGAAGGTGGGGGTCAACCTCGACTTGCATCTTGACGGGCAAGTAGCAGTTTCTACTAAATACCAAGATAAGATTCTTTCTCCTGTTACTGAACGGGTAATATGTCCTATGCGGTTATTGGCAGATGAGATCATAAGTCTTTGGCCAAAGCATTGGAGCTAGTTGTGTTGGATACACGAGAGCTCGATGATCTCGATTTGCATTAACACATGCATAGCGTCAAGTACAGATAGGTTTTGACTGACCGTGACCCTATAACTTGATCGGTACATTTGAAAGAAGGGTTTATACGTATACTGGTATTCACGACTAAAAAGGTTTTGGAATGATCCCCATCATTTGTTCTCAGTTAGGGTACAATGTACGCCGCCAGACTGGTTAGGTGGTGCTACTACTCTTTGGTTCCTCCCATTGCTAACTGAAACGGACCTACCGAGTCGCGTAATAGGATTGACAACGGAATGAATCGAGCTTATTCTCTCTTTATAAATATTAGATATTGGATATCTAATTTATGGGACATTGAATGTCTAATTAATTCTGGGACATTGGATGTCTAAATTAATTTATTGGATAAATTAATTTAGGCCTAATGATTTAAATAAATTACTAGGTGCTCCATTGAATTCATGAATATAATTATTTCTTTGAGAAATTAATTATATAATTTTATATTTGATATAATTATTTAATTGGATTAATTAATTCATATAAATACATCGAAACGGAATGGAATTTATCTGTTTGGATTCGAGAGAGTCCAAAACGGACCGGATTTCTCCAGTTCTTCTAGATGGCTGAACCTACCCCTTTTTTGGTTTTACATTGGTATTTATTCCACCTAAATTGGTGGAAGACCAAGACTCAGTGAGTGGGGTTGATTGATTATTTTTTTTGAAATAATAATGAAAGGTAAGAAGAATAATAAGAAGACCAAGACCAACTCTCTTGAGGCAAGGAAATACTTACGGCATTTTTCAGAGAGAGAGAGAGAGAGAGAGAGAGAGAGAGAGAGAGAGAGAGAGAGAGAGAGAGAGAGAGAGAGAGAGAGAGAGAGAGAGAGATAGAGAGAGAGAGAGAGAGAGAGAGAGAGAGAGAGAGAGAGAGAGAGAGAGAGAGAGAGAGAGAGAGAGAGAGAGAGAGAGAGAGAGAGAGAGAATATTTTTTTGTCAAGATTTCTTCTTCTTAATATTTAGAGTTAATTACATAAATCGTCCTTGTGGTTTTTCGGGTTTCACAGGTTTTTCGACAAAATACAAGGACGATTTATGTAATTAACTCTAATTTTTATCTTCTTCATATTTTTCTTAGAGAAAAATAAAGAGAGAAAATTTATTTTATATACTTGGAGTGATAAATAAATTTAGTAAGTTTCGACTACCTCATTCTAGTCATATCTTTGGAAGATAACAAGGTACGAGTTATTCCAGTTGACTTCCGGCGCGTGGTAAGTAGAGGCGCGGTGCTTCGGTGCTCGGGATTTCAAAAGCTTGGCGAATCAGATTCGTGGAGGAGACAACCATTTAATCAATGGACTCAAGGGTATAATTTCGTATCTTCCTTTGTGTTCGGTTTATATTCGTATATACGTAGCTTGATTGATCCTCTTAAGGGATTCAAATCGAATTAGGTTCGTATAATTGCTTCCACTGCGCCTTTGTTTTAGGCACCAAATCCCAACAGTAGTATTGGAGCATAGGTCTTGCGATCGTATATACGATATTTAGCATTTGGAATGCTTGATTAAATGTTTAGTGATTTAGAATCACGACCGTTTAATTCGTTCTTTTAATTGTTCGTCGAAAATTTATTTTTTCATGTTTTATGTTACTATATATAAATCTGGTTTTATTTATTAAAACTGATTTATATGGGTAATATTAAAATTAGAAAAATATAATTTTTGAAATCAGGACGAAAAATGGGTCGGATAATCATCGCATCGGCAATAGGAGAGTCTGGCGCGCAATGAGACGCCGCCAGACTGGGCAGGTAGTGGCCGAGAGGGCTGTTCCTCTCGGACATGGCCCGGCAGTGGCTGCTGGGCTGCGGGACGGGCTCCGGGATTTTTGTTTCAACTCCGTTTTAATTTATTTATTTCGTTATAATAATTTTCGGCAATTTAAATTGGATTTAATTTAACTAAATAAAATACTTGGTGTTTTTAATTTAATGAAATTAATTATTGTGAAATATTGAAAATCATCCGGATCATACGAACGAATTAAAATTACCATGCTTGTGAATTAATTGGATTAATTATATTAGATGGTTAGTTTTATATATTAGTTGGATCAATATATTGTATTGCTTAAATCCGTTTATTTAGTATTTATCGGATTAATGCTTGTGAATGGTGATGTAGCTCATTGACCTAATTTTGAGTCGTTCGGTTTTATTCGATTGGGTTGTAAAGGCCGTTTTGAGCGTATTTATTTTACTAGAAAATTTGTATAGGATGCAATTTTTCAAATGTAAAATTTATATGTAATGACGAAGACCGGAGGAAGATCCATTCCAGAAGACGAAGATTCGAGACCGAAGAATTGTAATTAGATTACGATGTTTTTGTTCTAGGAACAGTCCATGAACTACATGTTGGTAGCAACTAGGTTGTGAATGTTTATTCATATGGTATGCATGCTACAAACGCGCTTAAATGAATTAATATGCAAAGTGTAACATTTATCGCAAAATTCTCCCACGATTTTAAAAGGTTTCAAGGTTTCCCTTCCCTCCATCGAGCTTTCGGAAAATTGAAATCTAAAACGGAAGTGCTATGCTTCCGAGTTATCGGGGTAGTCGTTGGGGAGGATCGATAAATTACCTAGAGCGCATTGGATGCCTTCGGTTGGAACAAATTTTATCCCTAGAAACATGTTCGGTTGCTGGATAAGATATAATTATGAAACTGATTTGTGTTGATGGTATAAACTTAACTTGTTCACGAACCATAGAAACCGTATAGGTTGAGGGGAGTGAATAAGGGGAAAAAGAAGATCGAATCATCCATTAGATGGGTTGGTGTTGGATGTAATACCCGAGATTTTCATTCCAATTTTCTTAAATTTTTCTTCGGTCGAACGGACTGTTGTCATCGGCGTCTTTGGAATCGAATGCTTGTATTGTGATACGTTGAGTTTCGTAGCCTATTCGTTATTGTTTTGGATCATAGCCGGTGCGTTCGCGTGATCGAGACGTCGTCGAGTATCGAGCCGGATGGTCAGGTGTGGGCTGGAGCGAGTTACGGCCGTAAGGATTGGCCGATTACGGTCGTAAGGCTTCCAGACACCTGGGCCTGGGATACTCGATTATGTCCGTAAGGACTATCCGGTTACGGCCGTAAGGCTTGTTACGGCCGCTAGGTGCTGGCCGGTTATGACCGTAAAGATTTAGCAGATTTCGACCAGTGGACTGGGATACTCGGTTACGGCCGTAAGGCTATGCCGATTACGGCCGTAAGGGTGATCGTTGCGTACGCTAAGTGTTTGGCCATTACATACGCTAATGCGCGTTGACCGAGTTACGGCCCTAAGGCACTGCCGGTTACGGCCGTAACCCTATCGGCTATTTATAGGCCTGGCTCGGCCAGACCTGAACCTACTTCATTTTTTCCATCTTTTGCGGTGGATGGCGACGGGAGAGACGAGGAGGTGAGACCTTGGTCATTTCCACTCAATTTCAAGGCGTTTTGGAAGATCCTTGTTGATTATATCAGCATCTAATCCGTGTTTTTCGTCGAATCAGTTTTCCGTGGAGTTGTCAGGTTTTTGGTCGATCTTGGAAGTTCGAGGGCTACCTAGCCGTGTCCGTTTGTCTTTTCATTGCTTGCGGTATCGAGGCAAGTATATTGCCCATACGTTTCATGTTTCGTAGGCATAATTGTTGGTAAATGATATCATGTAAAATCCGGATGTTTAATGAATGTTAAAAAGTATCGGTATGTTCTCGATAAATGTTGTCTTTCAATAATAACTCGGATGCTTCGTGAAAAAGGGTGTTTTTGGACTATGTGTGTTAACTTCATTTGTTGAAAGACTTGTGATCACATTTATTGAATGTAATAAACCATAATCATTTACCGAGGATTACGTGTTGTTATGTGTGCTTGTTCGGTGAATATGTGATGGGTGATATTGGTTGTTACTCCTTTGAAAGGAGGTCGTGATGTTTAGTGTTGCTTGACTTGATGTTTTGCTTATTGTTACGTGATCGTTGAAAGTGACATGCCTCCGGGTAAGATTGATGAATCTCCGAGATCCATACTTGCTAGTATGGGTCGGGCATGACCGTAGGGTTATCCAATCCGTGTATGTCTCGCGGGGACTCCGAGGTTCGGGGCTTGCTAGCCCGATGCCGAAGATAACTTGTGGGGTTATCCATCGGGTATGTCTTGCGGGGACTCCGAGGTTCGTGGCTTGTTAACGCGATGCCGGGATAACTTATGGTTGTGATTTGGTTATGAACGTAGTTGTCCTTGTGGTCACGTGACTGTTGTTATGGTGACATGTGATTCGATATGGTTTCCATGTGGGTTATTCACTCGGGTATGTTCTACGGGAGCATCTGAGGTCCGTGGCTTGCTAGCACGGGACGCGAATAATCTGTGGAAACATGTTGTTATGATATGATCGGGTCTTGGGCCCCGTGCTTTATTACCGGAATGGTATGATTGGGTCATGGACACCGTGTGTTGTTATCGTAATTGTGCTTTGGGAAAGTGATTTTGGGCTGTGTCCCTAAATGGTTTTGAAAGGCTTGAAAATTTGTAAATCCCAAATGTTTTCAAAACTCCCGAGATCGTAAAATGTTTTACAAGATGTATATCGGGTTTACCCCTATCTTTCGATTTAACCGTTTTGATCAAGTGATTTACCTCGGGGAGTATGCTTATGATTTCTAAGTCCTTGGAGTATGATATGTATGGCTTGTTTTCGTATTTTATACTTGCACTAGCAAAACAATAGAGTTTTGCTAACCTCCGAATATTCGGGGGGTGGATGTCTGTCTTTGCATTCAGGTTTTGGGGAGCATAACACAGGGTAGGCATGAAGGGTGATGAAAGATGATCGATACTAATCACATGAGGACCCGTACATTGTCGTATTGGTTTAGTTGTATTATATTTCCGCTGTGGTATTCTTTCCCCATTGTACGGGAGTGTGTTGTATTCGACCCCTGCGTGGGCATGTATTGTGTTTGAGTTGTATGTATTTATTGAAAGACCAAATCGGTCTACTGAGTATTTTTAGCCTTAAAGGCATTGTTGAGATGTTCAATGTTGTTACCAGCCTGGTAGATCCTTGTGGAAGGGTTCTACAGCGTGCAATATCCCTGAATGGATTGGGGGTGTTAAATAAATTGTATCGGAGCTTAGGTTGTGGAAACCTAGGCTGTCGGGTTTAGTGGTGTCTGCTGAGTTTTGTCTCATCGGATTTTATCTGACTGGGTCGTGTCGCGACGCATCGTCTGAGTTGGTTGGTCGTGATTAGTATCGTGGGGCAATCATCACCTTCGTGCGATCTGTGGATGTTAGTCTCCCTAATTTGTTGTGTCTCGTGTTATACGAGCTTGTGTGATTCTGTGTTATTATGTGGAGTTTAAACATGCCTCGAGAATATGTACTCCATACTTGTTTGATTCT
Organism: Orobanche coerulescens; assembly: GCA_033398695.1. Taxonomy (NCBI): domain Eukaryota; kingdom Viridiplantae; phylum Streptophyta; class Magnoliopsida; order Lamiales; family Orobanchaceae; genus Orobanche; species Orobanche coerulescens. Next base: position 33,062,328 of record CM065819.1, on the reverse strand, counting down.
CGAATTGTTCTGGAATGAAGAATAGTACCGCTATGTATGTGTATATATATACATCTTTGTGTGAAATCGTTTTACAGGAGTAATGTTTTGGATTGGTTACTCAATGAAAGTTTACCAATGTGGTACTTTTAAACTTCAAATGTTTTGGGGAAGTCGCGTAAATTTTATTTAAAAACATCCTTCGAGGAGGGAAAGGGGTTTGATTTCGTATGATGACCTCGAAACCGAAGATTTTGAGATTTCAAACTATGTATCTGTTATTTTCATCTTACATTGAAAATTTTCAAAATTTGATTTTTTTTTAAATACTCCAACGAGGTCTATCAAAAGGTTACTTGAGACGTGACTTTCGCTTTCGACTTTTCGGTTTCATGAATTTCGGTTAAAGGGTATGTTGTGAGGATCTTATTATTTTGGTTATGATGATCAGAGTGGTGATTATGATAATGATGTGGACCGTTGGCGTTTGGATTCGTATGTTGTTGTTTATTGGTAATCTTCAACTTTTGGTATTATTGGGTATATGTTCATGAGCGTGTTGCTGGATTAGAATAGTTAGCGCACGCCAAGTGTGGGACTAGCGTGCGCTGACATGGCCTGGCTAGCGCACACGAAGTCTATGTTGGAACACGCACTAATCAGCCTGGGCAGGAGCTCGGGAATTACGTTCTGGCCGTAGGGCTAACTTTTGTGATTGTTAGGCTGACCGTTTGTGACCGTATTTTGTGTATGTGTTGTCCAGTGATAACAATTGTTGTGTGTGATTGTGTGTATTTTGAACTGTGTTCTTATCCGTTGCATGTGTATATTTCAAAATGACTTTTAGTATTTTTGCCAAACCGCCTCTATTTTAAATAACCTTTTGAGTATCTCGTAAACTTGGGTTATTTCATTAACCCTTTTTCCTAACTCGGTCGATACGTTTAAGGGGTGACTTAACGTACATTTTGAAAACTATCGAGTTTTGGCGTCTTCGCCTTGTAATTTCAAATGGTATTTTATGGCGGTATTTGGTATTTGGAAAATGACTTTTTGTGAGTATTTGGAAAGTATTACCGTCATCGGCCTTTTTGGTATTTTTGAACGTTTTGAAAATGTTTTTTTCTCAACTTGGTGGGTTCCGGCGCGGGACCCGTACAGAAGGTGGTTTTGATATAATGAATGACTTTAATTTCATTGCATTTATAGTTCATATAGCAAAGATATTTTAATGTAAATTGTCGTGATAATGGTTTGTGTATTATGCTCTAGTTTGAATTAAATCGTAATGTGTATAGGATTTAATTGTGTTTGATTGAAGGCGGAGATGTGAATATATTTGGTATGTGTTATGATCTTTCGTTGCGATATGTTGTTTCTTGTTAGTATGCCGAGGGGCATAGGTCGTGGTCATAATCGTGGTGCCGTTGGCCATGGGGATCAGATGTGTGATCGAGAGAATGTTTCCGGGAATGATATTGGTATTGGTGTTGCTACTATACTGCAACAAGTAGCAACATAGATGACTCATTTGACCCAGGCGGTTCGACGCAACACTGACGCGACTCAGAACATCGGTGTAAATCAATGTCTTCGCGAAGTAATTCGTATGAATCCCCCTCGATTCGCCGGTATTGAGGATGCGTTGGGCTGAGATGGTTGGCTTTTCCAGTTGGGAAAGATATTTGAGCCTGTTGATTGTCCTGAAGAGCGGAAGGTACCTATTGCTCAGTACCTTCTTGACAAAGATGCCGCTAATTGGTGGGAAGCTGTTAAACCACGTGATCCCGATGTCACGTGGGCGGAGTTTCAAGCATTTATGGAACCGATTAGAGAGCAGAGGATTCATGAATTTTATTTGGCAGAACCGCAAGATGTTTCAGTGTCACAGGTTATCATCGACTATAGCAAACAACTCAGTTATGTGCGAGATCGGGTGAGAACTGAGGAAGCGAGGATCCTTCACTTTGACAGACGGATGAAGCCGGAGATTCGCTTGTATATGCCGGGATTCGCTTGCACTTCGTTGAGGGACTATCAAGATCGAGCCTTAGCTTGTGAACCAGCTTCGTCATCGTCGGAGCGTGTGCCCGAGTCGAAGAAGCAGAGGAAGTCTGATGACCTTGTGGACAGTGCAGGAGTTTGTGTTTCTAGTTTGCAACATCGTAGTTGTAACACCCCCAAATCCTATTGGGTTATTACAGTGCCGTGGACCCCACGCCAGGAAATCCACCAGGCGAACATGATTAAAATTACATTAAATTAAACAATAAGGGAAAATCACAGTCCCTACCATGATATCCGACGCAATATTCCGATAAGGAATTTCAACGACAACGATGGGCCTACATGGCCAAAAGTAAAAATACAACAACATCCACGAGCATCTGCTCGGATAATACAAAATGACAATGACTGACAAACTGGAGAACACTCCAATTGACTGACCAACATAGACAACTCGGACTAGTATCGCTTGAATGCCTCGTCGCCATCATCATGCCCCTGTGTCTCAACTCTCTCCTCGCAAGCACCTAAAACATGAAAACATGTTCCGTCTCCACGGGGTCAGTCATCCAGATAATGAACATCAAATACACCTATGGCATGATATGCATCCAAAGGCAGAATGAAACGGTACAATGATGATAATAATACGAGATGCTCACAAACCAATATAAGAACCGAGCATTCGTGAAACACTATGCCCACGACATACTTTTAATACCTGTTCGACAGGTTAGAACGTAAATGCCCAACGGTGAATCATATTTATAGAGTACCACAATGAATTACACGACATGAATCAAACCAGAACTGAATTAATTATGAATCACAATGCCCGAAGGCTCCAATGAAATTACCAGGACAATCATAAAGGCTTGAAAGCCACTCAGCCGAAGATGTTAAATATCACAATCACATGAAGCCAAAACAGCCCGAAGCTGTATCGATTAGGGACGAAGCCACGGCACGAAGCCGTATCACCATTAGGTCCGAAGCCACGGCACGAAGCCATATTACAGTTAGGGCAGAAGCCACGGCATGAAGCCGTATCACAGTTAGGGCCGAAGCCACGGCACGAAGCCATATCACAGTTAGGATAGTGTGCTACCTTGAGTCGGCCAACACGACAATGATGACTCACGGATGGGCATTGTACTCGACAGTCCCAATTCAATACCTCGATTACCTTAGAATGGTCAATCGATAACAACGACACAACGGATGGGAACTATCCTCGACAGCCCTAATTGAATACCTCGATTGCCTTAGAATGGCCAACCGATAACAGTGATGCAGCAGATGATTCAATATCTCGATTGCCTTATAACGGTCGATCGATAACAATGATACAACGAATGATTGAGTACCTCGATTACCTTAGAACGGCTAATTGATGACAATGATAAAATGAATGATTGAACACCTCGATTGCCATAGAACGGCTAATCGATGACAATGATACAATGGATGATTGAACTCCTCTATTGTCTTAGAACGGCCAATCGATAACAAGTATACAATGAATGCCTTGGTACCTTTAATCGGCTACCGACGACGAAGATGAGAATGAATACGACAATGCCTTCAATCGGCTAATACAACATGAATGACAGGACGACAACATTAATAACAATGATTACAACAACGTCTTAGATCGACATCAATATTAACCACAACAACCGATACCGCGAACCGGTGATCGATAATAACATTAACAACGAATATCTCAATGCCTTACTGGCCATTAATGAATAATAATCAACATTTGGCATAATTTCCGAAGAGTATCGTATTGAACGATCCCCTAATGTCAATGAACTTATGAAGAGACTAAGTCTCGGAATGATACAACACATCCATACACATATATGATAACATTAATCTCATTGACTAGTACAAGTATAAAACTTGCCTCAACCGAAGGCGATGAAATCCTTCCACGAACAACGAACGGCGTTCTCTGATAAATGCAAGCACACGAACAACCTTGAATGAAATACAATTCATCCAATAACACAATATCGAATGAAAACAACACAACAATCGAAGGAAACTCTTTGAGACATTTAATCGAACACTAAATGTTCAAAGTTCCTCAAGAACCTAACAATCATCAATCGGATCGAACGAATCAAAGATATGGATATACAATCCATAGAACACGATTAATAATGTTGACTAACATCAACCGATTCATCAAATTCGAATGAACAATGAAAATCAAGAAGAAATCCCAAAAATCAAATTCTAGGAGATTTCAAGAAATTACCTCAATCCGACGAAGAACAATGATTAGATGTTGATATGATCACCCAGAGCCTCCTCAAAACATGATTGGATGGAGTAGAATCGATCATCACCCTAAACCCTAGTTGGATCGCCGACTACCGCGAGAAAAAGGAGAGAAAGTGAGAAATGAGGTGAAAACCCGTCTGATCCCCCTTATATACTCCAGTGACGCACGACCAAAACGCACGACCAAATGTCCGTGCGTTTGGTCGTGCGCCAGGCCACTGCCCGGCCACTGATCTCACGTACGAGCAGCATGCACGAGCACCTGCTCGTGTGTCCCTGATGGTCGCCAAAGTGCACTGCCCAAATCTGATGCCACGCACGAGCAGCAGCACGAGCAGCTGCTCGTGTGTCATGCTCGTGCGTCCCTGCTGGGTGCCAAAATGACAAGGGAACACAAAAATGACAGGACACGCATGTCTACATACGACCTGCACGACTTACACGATAATAGGTCATGTCCAATCGGTGAAACAATCATGGAACTCCCAACACAAAGCGACCAATCATGATGATGATGAAAATATTCTCGTATCGATCCCCGAACAGAGATGAGTGATGAATAAAAACTGATACACGACTCCAAGATAAGCCGAAAGATGAACACGAAATGAATGAATACGAATGACGAATGATTATTACTGAGTGAAAAAAAAATTATGAGTGGCAATTACTGAATGATAATTAATGAATTCACAATCGGGTATTACATACTCCCCCCCCTTAAAAAGAGTTTCGTCCCCGAAACTAAGGGTAAACAACTCGGGATATGAGCTATCCATCGGGATCTGAAAACAACATCTCGAGGAATGCTCCTCAACGCGAAACACTTCGCCTGAACAACTCGGCCAACCCCCCATAAGCACTGACTCACGCCTCAAAAGAAAAAGCGACAACGCACATATAGTCCTCAGGACCATATCAATCACACGCCCAAGTCCCCATGACTTGACGTCTCGAATCACAATGATTAATTACCTAGATTATCACGAAATCTCGGGTACAGCACAAAAAGAATGCATCAAATGACCCAAATCTCAAGATTCTCAAATACGATCATTATAAAATAGATCAACAATAAATGATCCACAACCACGATACATTAATACGGATTAAGTTACACATTAATCCGAAAACAGATAAAGGAAAATACAAAAATTAAGGTTACATATCAAATGTACCCAACACCGATATCCTCCAGATAATCGATCTCCTGGATCTCATCGATTTAAGGAGGCCCAAATCTGAACTCATTGCTCAATATGGTCGCGGGAGGTCACAAGAACAAGAATGATCACAATGAATGATAATGAACCGAAATCCAACAAGGATCAAGAATGACTCATCGGGGTGAAATGATAACGTAATGAGTGATAGCTCAAATGAAATGATTGGAACCATTGTTCCCCTGCAAAGTGAATGATTAGTTTGATAATTATAAGTCTCAACGTGATTGATATATGATGAATGAATTATATGAATGAATAAACGACAATGAAATGAATGATTATCCTATTACCGAGCAAGAATTAACTTGCTCAAAATGGTGATGAATGTCCTTACCTCGGGCTCTCGAAGCCTGGTAGGACCCCTTGGATGAAGCACTAGCTGGAGTAACAAAGTCCCCCGAGGCCCTTTAGGTCTATCGAGATCTACCGGCACTACAACTCCTGCAGTATTTCCGTAGGTGTCCCGGTTTTCAACACAAAAAACAGACAATAGCTGGCACCGTACACCGAGTACTCACGTGCCCTGCTGAATAACAGTTAAAGCAAACAGCAGTTGAACTCGTCGTCTGAGAGGAAGATGCTTTCTCAGCACGAAGACGACTGGAAAACGACCTCTTGGACGTCGGAGCCCGATGTCCCTCAGAACGAATCGGCATCCTAGTCCTCCCACCGGAAGAAACTAAAAGGTGTTTCTGAGTAAGCTCCTTCATCAAAATCTCTGCTCCAAGAGCCTTCTCGATGAACTCACTAATCGAATTAAAATTGTGATTGAACAACTGCATCCTCAACTGCGGATTTAGCCTCTTGCTAAAATATTTGATCTTATCCGCCTTAGTACGGATAACTGACGAAGCAAACTGAAGTAGTCCCTGAAACTTCTCAGCAATGACAATAACATCCTCGTCCTCGATGGATTCGGGGTTCAAAACCTCAGACAACTTGGCTTCATGGAGTGGAGAAGGATAATACCTCTCTAACATGAGAGTCTTGAACTCACTCCAACCACAATCGCGATCGGCGAGTTTCACAGAAAGCCACCACGAATAAGCACCTTTACTCAAGTAATAAGCCGCTACTGCCACTTTACTCTCTTCCGGACACTGAACCATATCGAAAAGTTTATCAAAATGCTCAAGCCAATGAACAATATCAGCTGGTTCCGATGAACCCTCAAAAGTAGGCGGCCTATGACGAGAGATATCGCCAACAATCTGATTCACTCCTCCAGTCTGTCCATGAAACGGCACCTGGAATCCCTGTTGCGGTGGACCACGAACCATCGAGTTCTGCATGGTCTCCACTATAATACCCCGATTTTTCGGATATATTTTTCGTTTATATGTTGGATATCGTTGATGGATAATTGTGCTTGAGGATGTTGTGAACGTATGATAATGTTATTGAAATGCGTATATGTATTCATTGTGCCGTATGATCATTTCGTATGTCGAGATCTTGGTGGAGGATAGCTGAATATGGCTAAGCAAGGCCACGATAGCGCACGCTATGAGATATGCTTAGCGCACGCTACGAGGCACGAGTAGCGCACGCTACGTTGTGTAGTTAGCGTACGCTAATAGGTTCGAATTATGTACGCTGAGGAGGGTCCTTAACGTACGTAAGACTTTCTGGGAAAGGTTCGGAAGGCGGCCGACAGGTAGGCCCGGGTTGATGTTTATCAGCATTTAGCACACGCTACTAAGGATGGTTAGCGCACGCTAATATCAGATCGTCCGACAAGGAATCTTGGCTTTCGGCGAGTGGACCCGGCCACTTGCGACGCGTGTCCAGATAAGGTCAGTGGGTGTTTGTCATGTAGGTCTAGCACATGCTAAACCGTATAGTTAGCGCACGCTAATTCCAGATTGGTTAGAGGAATCCCGATAATCGCGGATGCTTTCGGCATGTGGGGGCACGAGTGGTAGGTGTGTACTGTAGCAAGTCAACTTCGGATAGCGCACACTAAGGTCAATGACTTGCGTACGCTAGGCAGGAGGATTTATGTACATTAATGCATGGGCATTACGTATGTAAGCTAGTTTACAAAGCAAGGCAGTAGCCTCTGGGCTGCGATAGCGCACGCTAACAAAGTCAGTTAGCGCACGCTAAGGCTGTAGCGCACGCTAAACATGAGATGTTAGAGCACGTTAATAATGAATATTATAAAAGGGGACAGACGGGTGCTGAGAGGCATTTCGTCCATTTGTCTTCCTTCAGTCGGGAGAGAGAGATTTGGAATGCCTTTGAGGTTCCCAAACACTGTATAATGATAATCTTTAACAAGATTAAGATGGAGAGCTAGAATTCAAGCCTTGTTCTTCAAGTTATACATGATTCTTGGAATGGAGTTCAAGTTTTCTTATTCTTGGCTCATCCAATCCAGGTAATTTTCGTATACCTGTGATGGTGGTTTGTTTTTCTTGGATGATTACATGTGAGGAGCATGTTGGATAATCATGTTATGATATTATATGAGAATCAATGGAATTCTGATAAGAGTTTTCAGATGTTAGTTAAGATTCTTCATGTTATAAGGATGTTGATTCGTTTAACCCGATCTAAGATGGATTTCTGATCTTGGTAATTATATTGGTCGATTTAGATGAGATGAATCATGATACGAGGTTGAATTCCGGATTGAATATGTTATGATCATTGTTACCAAGTTGGTTTGATTATTGATATGATTATTGTTCTAGGTTGATTAACCCACAGGTATAACCGATGTGCCGCATTGAAGGCCGTAAATTCAGTCCAGTCAGGGCTCTAGAGCTCGTAGACGAGGACGATGAGTTCGGTGGTGGTTTTGTCATATGGATATCCAGGCAAGTGTTTACTTGTTCGGTTGTAATGTTTTGATGAGTAATTCCATTTGCATTTCATAAGTATTTTATGTTGTATTGCATATTGACGAATGTTCAGTGATGTTCTAAAAGGATTAGAATGCACAATTGATGATTGTTGAGATACTTGGACAATCTTGGGAAGATTGTAGTATTCGGATATTGTTGATGTCATTATTGGATATGCTTGGTCTGTGGTATGCTTTTCGGAAGGATATCCGGATAGAGGTATGTTTTATGGTTATCGTACATAGAGGATTATGTACGAGAATGTATTCGGCATTGAGGTACTATACGGTATTGTTGTGATACTGGGATTTTTATGGTATTATCGCGATATTGGGATTTTGATGAGAATCGTTGGATTACCGAAAGTGGTAAGGTTATTGTTGAGGTTATTATTCACATGATGCATGGCATTTGAATATTTATGTTTATGTACTTGCAGTTATTTGTCGGGCATTATTGCTGACCCCGTTGTAGGACTTGTTTTTCAGGTATTAAGGATTTTGATGGTAGTGGTCGTGAGGCGAGGATTCCGGACGATACTGGCTATGGCATATTGTTGGGGAATCGTGTATTTTGTTTGTGTATATCATTATTGATGTATATGTATCTTGGACTGTATTTCTATCCGCTGCGTGAGTTCTTTCAAATGGCTTTCGGTTTTTTGCCAACTGAGTTTCATTTCGAAAACCGATTCCCTTAACCGAGTTTTTGGCCTTGATCGTTTTAACTGTAGTTGGGTGTTTTCAAATGATTTTGTGAGTTTTGGAAAATACTACCGTCATCGGCCTTTTTGGGCATTTTTGTAAATGGTTTTTAGCCTGGTGCGTTCCAGCGCGGGGCCCACGGCGTGTAATACTCCCGGTTGGATCTGGGGGTGTTACAAATATGGTATCGGAGCCCATGGTTTTGTGATAACCGGGCATGTGTGTTATGTAGCTCTACCACTGTGGTAGTTGCGTGATTTGTGTGTAGCTGGATTTCTGGCTATTTTGGACTGTGTTGTTTTGGTTCTGTGTGATTTTTTTTTTGAGTACTGTCGTGGTGATGTGTGGGTTTGGGGATTGTTGGTGTTTCCGAGACTGACGAGGCAGGGAGTGAACGCCGGTGCCGTGGTCATGTGCAATGTTCGGCTCCAATCGGGAAGTGAACGTCGGTGCGAGGCACGTGCAATGTGCGACTTTCGATGTGGAGTGGAATGCCGGTGATACATGCATATGGAAAGGAGCGGCTCATGCGCTTTAGGTGAGGAGACATAGCGTCACAGATCCCACAAAACTCGACAGTGCTCTAAAGTTGTTGTGGTCTTGGCGGAGACCAATCGTTTTCAAATTGTGATTATTCCTGTTTTGGCATTCTTGTCGTGTCGAGATTTTTGAAATGGTGTCATATGCTAGTATCACGGGAGATCTTCGACTTCACAGACCTGTAAGTATGTTGTTCGGATTATTCGATAATTCTTGGTTATCTTGGTGATTTTGGATTTTCTGTTGAATTGTTGTTTGTGCGAGTGATTGCAAGTTTTGAGGACGAAACTTATTTTTAAGGTGGGTAGAGTGTAATACCCCGATTTTTCGGATATATTTTTCGTTTATATGTTGGATATCATTGATGGATAATTGTGATTGAGGATGTTGTGAACGTATGATAATGTTATTGAAATGCGTATATGTATTCATTGTGCCGTATGATCGTTTGGTATGTCGAGATGTTGGTCGAGGATAGCTGAATATGGCTAAGCACAGCAACGATAGCGCACGCTATGAGATATGCTTAGCGCACGCTACGTGGCATGAGTAGCGCACGCTACGTTGTGTAGTTAGCGTACGCTAATAGGTTTGAATTATGTACGCTAAGGAGGGTCCTTAGCGTACGTAAGACTTTCTGGGAAAGGTTGGGAAGGCGGCCGACAGGTAGGCCCGGGTTGATGTTTATCGACATTTAGCGCACGCTACTAAGGATGGTTAGCGCACGCTAATATTAGATCGTCCGACAAGGAATCTTGGCTTTCGGCGAGTGGACCCGGACACTTGCGACGCGTGTCCAGATAAGGTCAGTGGGTGTTTGTCATGTAGGGCTAGCACACGCTAAACCGTATGGTTAGCGCACGCTAATTCCAGATCAGTCAGATGAATCCAGATAATCGCGGATGCTTTCGGCATGTGGGGGCACGAGTGGAAGGTGTGTACTGTAGCAAGTCAACTTCGGATAGCGCACGCTAAGGTCAATGACTTGCGTATGCTAGGTCGGAGGTTTTACGTACGTTAATGCATGGGCATTACATACGTAAGCTAGTTTACGAAGCAAGGCAGTAGCCTCTGGGCTGCGATAGCGCACGCTAACAAAGTCAGTTAGCGCACGCTAAGGCTGTAGCGCACGCTAAACATGAGATGTTAGCGCACGCTAATAATGAATATTATAAAAGGGAACAGACGGGTGCTGAGAGGCATTTTGTCCATTTTTCTTCCTTTAGTCGGGAGAGAGAGAGTTGGGATGCATTTGAGGTTCCCAAACACTGTTTAATGATAATCTTTAACAAGATTAAGATGGAGAGCATGAATTCAAGCCTTGTTCTTCAAGTTATTCATGATTCTTGGAATGGAGTTCAAGTGTTCTTATTCTTGGCTCATCCAATCCAGGTAATTTTCATATCCCTTTGATGGTGGTTCGTTTTTCTTGGATGATTACATGTGAGGAGCATGTTGGATAATCATGTTATGATATTATATGAGAATCAATGGAATTTTGATAAGAGTTTTCAGATGTTAGTTAAGATTCTTCATGTTATAAGGATGTTGATTCGTTTAACCCGATCTAAGATGGATTTCTGAATCTTGGTAATTATATTGGTCGATTTAGATGAGATGAATCATTATACGAGGTTGAATTCCGGAATGAATATGTTATGATCATTGTTACCAAGTTGGTTTGATTATTGATATGATTATTGTTCTAGGTTGATTAACCCATAGGTATAACCGATGTGCCGCGTTGAAGGCCGTAAATTCAGTCCAGTCAGGGCTCTAGAGCTCGTAGACGAGGATGATGAGTTCGGTGGTGGTTTTGTCATATGGATATCCAGGCAAGTGTTTACTTGTTCGGTTGTAATGTTTTGATGCGTAATTCCATTTGCATTTCATAAGTATTTTATGTTGTATTGCATATTGATGAATGTTCAGTGATGTTCTAAAAGGATTAGAATGCACAGTTGATGATTGTTGAGATACTTGGACAATCTTGGGAAGATTGTAGTATTCGGATATTGTTTATGTCATTGGATATGCTTGGTCTGTGGTATGCTTTTCTGAAGGATATCCGGATAGAGGTATGTTTATGGTAATCGTACATAGAGGATTATGTACGAGAAAGTATTCGGCATTGAGGTATTATACGGTATTATTGTGATACTGGGATTTTTATGGTATTATCGTGATATTGGGATTTTGATGAGAATCGTTGGATTACCGAAAGTGGTAAGGTTATCGTTGAGGTTATTATTCTCATGATGCATGGCATTTGAATATTTATGTTTATGTACTTGCAGTTATTTGTCGGGCATTATTGATGACCCCGTTGTGGGACTTGTTTTTCAGGTATTGAGGATTTCGATGGTAGCGGTCGTGAGGCGAGGATTCCGGACGATACTGGCTATGGCATATTGTTGGGGAATCGTGTATTTTGTTTGTGTATATCATTATTGATGTATATGTATCTTGGACTGAATTTCTATCCGTTGCGTGAGTTCTTTCAAATGGCTTTCGGATTTTTGCCAACTAAGTTTCATTTCGAAAACCGATTCCCTTAACCGAGATTTGGCCTTGATCGTTTTGACGGTAGTTGGGTGTTTTCAAATGATTTTGTGAGTTTTGGAAAATACTACCGTCATCGGCCTTTTGGGCATTTTTGTAAATGGTTTTTAGCCTGGTGGGTTCCGGCACGGGGCCCATGGTGTGTAATACTCCCGGTTGGATCTAGGGGTGTTACATCCACCATCCGCGTCAACTGAGTCATCTGGGCCATCATGCCCTGCATAAATATGAATGGGTCAACCCGAACACCTTCCGAGTGAGATGCCTCTCAGGTACGACTCCCTGACACCGACTGATTATCTGCTGATGAATGGGTAACCTCGCTATTTGATGAATTAATGATATCCCTCGCGTTCACGTGGGAATGCACACGAGATCCCGATTTTCGTCCTGCACCGCGGCCTCTTCCCCTGCGTCCTCTGACAGACCTATCCATACTGAAGCAGGAAAGTCACATGATAATTATAGATCCCGCATGAATATCGCATTATGATTACGTTACTGAATGATAACAATGAGCATACACGCTCTAACTCAATGAATGTATGAATAATGTAATAAAATGATCGTCAACATGATGTCGGAATATGATAAGATCGCATGAAAGATCGAATGAGGTAACATGATTACCTGCTGGAGTTCCTGAAACGATTACCTTGAACAAGTTAACAAGGTTGAAAATTCGATCCATAAGATCAACAACTGAACCGTGAGATGGACTGGATGGTTAAAGAATTAACTAAACAATGAGATTGACTGAGTGATGAATGAATTAACTGACCGATGAAATTGACTGAGTGATGGATGAATTAACTGAACAATGAGACTGACTGAGTGATGAATGAATGAACTGAACAATGAGATTGACTGAGTGATGAATAAATTAACTGAACAATGAGATTGATTGAGTGATGAATGAATTAACTGAACAATGAGATTGACTGAGTGATGAATAAATTAACTGAACAATGAGATTGACTGAGTGATGAATGAATTAACTGAACAATGAGATTGACTGAGTGATGAATGAGTTAACATGATCGACAAGATCAAAATGATGATTAAGGATTCTTAACTAATGAATAAGTTGATCCTTAACGCTTACACGGTCACACGTGCTCCAAAACAATTAGTCATGCACATCAATCGTAACAATAATATCACATATATGTTTCAACAAAGCATGAATAGTTAATGATATGATGAATGTATGAACATAAAGAGAATCGAGTCCTTACACAGGTCATACGAAGCTTCGAGGTCTCGCGATACTAGTCTTCACTGACAACGACTCGATGAATGAATGACTCGTGCAGTCGTACAAATTTTATGACTCACAAAACCCGACTGTCCAGATTGTCATAACCTGACAGTCCCACTACTACCGCATCGGTAGAGCCACATAACTCACATATCAGGGTATCTCACAACCCAAAATCTCTGATACCATCTTCTGTAACACCCCCAAATCCTATTGGGTTATTACAGTGCCATGGACCCCACGCCAGGAGATCCACCAGGCGAACATGATTAAAATTACATTAACTTAAACAATAAGGGAAAATCACAGTCCGTACCATGATATTCGATGCAATATTCCGATAAGGAATTTCAACGACAACGATGAGCCTACATGGCCAAAAATAAAAATACAACAACATCCACGAGCATCTGCTCGGATAATACAAAATGACAATGACTGAAAAACTGGAGAACACTCCAACTGACTGACCAACATGAACAACTCGGACTAGTATCGCTCGAATGCCTCGTCGCCATCATCATGCCCCTGTGTCTCAACTCTCTCCTCGCAAGCACCTAAAACATGAAAACATGTTCCGCCCCCACGGGGTCAGTCATCCAGATAATGAACATCAAATACACTTATGACATGATATGCATCCAAAGGCAGAATGAAACGGTACAATGATGATAATAATACGAGATGCTCACAAACCAATGTAAGAACCGAGCATTCGTGAAACATTATGCCCACGGCATACTTTTAATACATGTTTGACAGGTTAGAACGTAAATGCCCAACGCCGAATCATATTTATAGAGTACCACAATGAATTACACGACATGAATCAAACCAGAACTGAATTAATTATGAATCACAATGGCCAAAGGCTCCAATGAAATTACCAGGACAATCATAAAGGCTTGAAAGCCACTCAGCTGAAGATGTCAAATATCACAATCACATGAAGCCAAAACAGCCCGAAGTTGTATCGATTAGGGCCGAAGTCACGGCATGAAGCCATATCACCATTAGGGCCGAAGCCACGGCACGAAGCCGTATCACAATTAGGGCCGAAGCCACGGCACGAAGCCGTATCACAGTTAGGGCCGAAGCCACGGCACGAATCCGTATCACAGTTAGGGCTAAAGCCACGGCATGAAGCCGTATCACAGTTAGGATAGTGTGCTACCTTGAGTCGGCCAACAAGATAATGATGACTCACGGATGGGCATTGTACTCGACAATCCAAATTCAATACCTCGATTACCAAAGAATGGTCAATCGATAACAATGACACAATGGATGGGAACTATCCTCGACAGTCCCAATTCAATACCTCGATTGCCTTAGAATGGCCAACCGATAACAATGATGCAGCGGATGATTCAATATCTCGATTGCCTTATAACGGTCAATCGATAACAATGATACAACGAATGATTGAGTACCTCGATTACCTTAGAACGGCTAATCGATGACAATGATGCAATGAATGATTGAACACTTTGATTGCTATAGAATGGCTAATCGATGACAATGATACAATAGATGATTGAACTCCTCGATTGTCTTAGAACGGCCAATCGATAACAAGGATACAATGAATGCCTCGGTACCTTTAATCGGCTACCGACGACGAAGATGAGAATGAATACGACAATGCCTTCAATCGGCTAATACAACATGAATGACAGGACGCCAACTTTCATAACAATGATTACAACAAGGTCTTAGATCGACATCTATATTAACCACAACAACCGATACATCGATAGTGAATCGGTAATCGATAATAACATTAACAACGAATATCTCAATGCCTTACCGGCCATTAATGAATAATAATAAACATTTGGCATAATTGCCGAAGAGTATCGTATCGAATGATCCCCTAATGTCAATGAACTTATGAAGAGACTAAGTCTCAGAATGATACAACACATCCATACACATATATGATAACATTAATCTCATTGACTAGTACAAGTATAAAACTTGCCTCAACCGAAGGCGATGAAATCCTTCCACGAACAACGAACGGCGTTCTCCGATAAATACAAGCGCCCGAACAACCTTGAATGAAATAAAATTCATTCAATAACACAATATCGAACGAAAACCACACAACGATCTAAGGAAACTCTTTGAGACATTTAATCAAACACTAAATGTTCAAAGTTCCTCAAGAACCTAAGAATCATCAATCGGGTCGAACGAATCAAAGATATGGATATACAATCCATAGATCACAATTAATAACGTTTACTAACATCAATCGATTCATCAAATTCGGATGAACAATGAAAATCAAGAAGAAATCCAGAAAATCAAATTCTAGGAGATTTCAAGAAATTACCTCAATCTGACGAAGAACAATGATTAGATGTTGATATGATCACCTAGAGCCTCCTAAAAACATGATTGGATGGAGTAGAATCGATCATCACCCAAAACCCTAGTCGGATCGCCCGAATACCGCGAGAAGAAGGAGAGAAAGTGAGAAATGAGGTGAAAACCCGTCTAATCCCCCTTATATACTCCAGTGACGCACGACCAAAACGCACGACCAAATGTCCGTGCGTTTGGTCAAGCGCCAGGCCACTGCCCGGCCACTGATCTCACGCACGATCAGCACGCACAAGCACCTGCTCGTGTGTCTTGCTCGTGTGTCCCTGATGGTCGCCAAAGTGCACTGCCCAAATCTGATGCCACACACGAGCAGCACACACGAGCAACTGCTCGTGTGTCATGCTCGTGCGTCCCTGCTGAGTGCCAAAATGACAAGGGAACACAAAAATGACAGGACACGCATGTATACATACAACCTGCATGACTTACACGATAATAGGCCACGTCCAATCGGTGAAACAATCATGGAACTCCCAACACAAAGCGACCAATCATGATGATGATGAAAATATTCTCTTATAGATACCCGAACAGAGATGAGTGATGAATAAAAACTGATACACGACTCCAAGATAAGCCGAAAGATGAACACGAAATGAATGAATACGAATGAAGTATGATTATTACTGAGTGAAAAAAAAATTCTAAGTGGCAATTACTAAATGATAATTAATGAATTCACAACCGGGTATTACAGTAGTCTTTCCGCTTTGAAGCTCCATCGCTCGATGCGCGGGGCTGAGAGTTCCAAGTCGTCTGCTTTGACTCCTGGTAAATCCAGGAGGTGTTTTAACTGCAATGTGTCGGGACATGTTTGTGCACATTGTCTTTCGCCGCTAGTAACGTGTTACAAGTGCGAGCTCGAGGGACACCGGGTTCAGTTTTGCAAGTTGGTCACTGAGCCTTCTGAGGCATGGACTTGAGCACTGATACCAGGACTGACTCAGAGGAGTCCCTGCGGGGCGTGATCCATCAGTTGTATGTTATGTTATTTCCTTACTTGTTTTTTCGAATTTTGAAGATTAACTTCTTTTATTCAAAGTGGATCGGATTTTGAACTTCTGTATTTTCGACTTTGTCGACTCGTTTATGTTCGTTGACATTTTCTGAACTTGTCCTGTTTCTTGCTTTTGTTGATCGAATGAGTGTTGTATTGTTTCGGAATACCTCGTTGTCGTTGTGACTTTTCAATTGCTATTCCATTTCTTGTGGATCTCTTATGAATGCACATCTTGTTGTTTTAACTGGATCATATATTGTCTCGAGTGGAGATGTGAACTTTGGGGTTGTTGTTTGAATTTTATTGTCCGTCGTGATTCGAACATGATTGTTTGATTGTTGTTGTCTCGATCGTTGTGGTTCGGTCGTTTGATTGTTCGGTCCTTGTTGATCTCATTTCATTATTGTTGAGCATTCAGACTTCTTCGTAATTTCCCTCAGTTCGGGAAATTAGTCTCATTTTCAATCTTCCAACCCTTAGGCTATGGAATTCCGTATTTGTTCAGCAATTAGCTCGCATTTTGATTGATGTACTATTGGGTTGGTCAACCGTATTGATTTTCGTTCGTTGTGTTTTGTTATTGTTCGGGTGTAGCGATTTGGATGGTAGCAGCTGCGTGCTGCACGTGAGTCATCGCGGGTTATCGGCAACGGATATCGTGTGTTGTCTGAGTTTGTTTTGCGTTGTTCGTTCTATGTTTCAAGTTTCTAGGACGAAACTTCTTTTAAGAGGGGTAGAATGTAATACCCGAGATTTTCATTTCGATTTTGTTAAATTTTTCTTCGGTCGAACGGACTGTTGTCATCCGCGTCTTTGGAATCGAATGCTTGTATTGTGATACGTTGAGTTTCGTAGCCTGTTCGTTATTGTTTTGGATCATAGCCGGTGCGTTCGCGTGATCGAGACGTCGTCGAGTATCGAGCGGGATGGTGGGGTATGGGCTGGAGCGAGTTACGGCCGTAAGGCTTCCGGATACCTGGGCCTGGGATACTCGATTAAGGTTATAAGGACTATCCTGTTACGGCTGTAAGGCTTGTTACGGCCGCTAGGCGCTGGTCGGTTACGGCCTTAAGGACTCTGCAGATTTCGACCAGTGGACTGGGATGCTTGGTTACGGCCGTAAGGCCATGCCGATTATGGCTGTAAGGGTGATCATTGCGTACGCTAAGTATTCGGCCATTACGTATTGTTGTTGCCCAAAATATTTATCCGAAGATTAGTACTGCTGGAAGATGGACAACAAACAACAATTTGCGGGAGCACTTCCGAGAGAATATGAATAAACACTAGATTTGCCGGGGTTGTTATTCCCGGGCTTGAATGCTCTCGCGAGATGTTATTAATACAAATATTCGTGGATACAAGTATTAATGTGAGAAATCTAGATACAATGAGTGTAAAAAGACTCTGTTAATCCGGCTCTTGAGCGAAGCTCGGTGTTCTTCGTCCCTGCCGATCGTCTGCTTGTATGAGAGAGGCCGAGAGAAGAAGTACCGGAAGATAGCCGTTGCCAAGAGTTGGAGATAGCCAAGTGCTGTGAAATTCCGGCGAGTGCAGAGAGTGCTGAAATCGCGATAATGCTCGGGAGTTTTTGAGAGTCAGAATCTCGGTCCTTGGACAAGTGCAGGGGGCCGTGTATATATAGTGGCAACCGAGTCTTGTCTTCAGGCGGGCGATCGCCTTCCGGCCATTATAATAATGGGGCGATCGTCTGCCGGCCAATATTATAAAGGGGCGATCACCCGGGCTGTCGGGCTAAAGTCCAAGGTAGATGCTGGCAGTCTGCCTAAAGTCCAAAGCTACAGCAGGCAGCCAGCTGGGCGGTCCAATGAGGTGCCAGCACGCGTCCGGAGTCACTGTCACATGCGGCCCTACCGACAACTTTCGGCGGGCCTGTCCGCTGGTGGACGGATGCTGACAGGATGTGGTCAATGAACCATGAATTGTGGATCTTGTCTCGGCTCTTGCACGTGGTGCCAGTCTTGAGGCTCGGCCTTTGCCGACTGGATGGCCATCGGCTCTGATCGACATGAGGCGGTCGTCTCTAGCTGGTCAGTGAGTGTCGGCATCGGTCGGTCACCAAGGGTCGGTCGGTATTGGTCGGTCGGCAAGTGCCGGTCGGAAGGTGCCGAGAGATGATCGTCCGCTTGTCGGTCGCCAGGAGTCGATCGCCGAGTACCGAGAGACGATCGTATTAGATGTCGATCGCTCGGCACCGAGACTTGTCCTGGGACCTTCGGTTGGCCAATTTAGCTTGTCTGCGGGGCTAAGGCTCGGTCGCCTGATCGCTGGTCGGTAGTTCTGCCTCGGCTGCTCGGCAGTGGCTAGGTCACCCGATCTCCTGAGGTGATCGCCGGTCGGAGAGTGTAGTTCTCGACACAACAATTGCCCCCCAGCTTGCTCCTATGTTGAAGACATGGGGTGAGGTGGTTCTTGCTGGCGATCGTGTAGGATGAGGACGGACGATCTTTGCTGAGCTGACTTAGGATTCGGACTTGGGCTATCATGGTCGATTGGCTAGCTATCTTTCGGTCTTGTACCTGCAAAAAACAACATTGGCCGATCCCCCTCGAAAACTTGATGGTTTCGCTTGTTTGAGGAATCGTGCACAGTCGCGGAGTTCGATGGACCGACTCCATAACCGTGTCTTGATGCACGAAGACATTGAGTGTCTCGTGACTCACTTTATTATGAGGGTCCTCTGTTAGGCTGCGCCTCGCCTCGTATTTAAACGAAGGGCGTGTGGTCTCGGTCTAGAGGAGTCCTTGCGCGGGGCAGCGTCGGATGAATCAACTCCACGCCCGCGGCTTGTTTAGCTCTGCTTCCACCTCGGCCCACCATGGAGATGGCGAACCTCGACGGTGTACGTTGAGACGGGGGTAGTGGCACGTGTCGCATTGTCCGGGTAGATCGTCTTTAGATGGTGAACCTTGAGGGCGGGCGATTCCACTGATTAATATTGGAGAGCCCTCAGACTACGCCGGCCTCGTATTTAAACGAAGGGCGGGCGATCTCGGCCGAAAGGGACCTTGCATGGCTGAAGCATCCGGTTCCATCGACTACCAGGGCAATGGCTTTATGATGTGCGGTGGAGGCGATCGCGAGCCTTAGTCCCTCATGTTAAATGGCGGACTGTAGACGGCGAGCGAGTCCTCCGGCTCTGCTGGATAATAGCGATCGGGCTGGGAGACTGGAGGTCGTCGCTCAGGCACCGATCGCTCTACTCCTAGGCTAAGAAGAAGCCTTTGCCTGGCCAGGAAATCTGCGGCTTTAGCTCGGAAGACCGCGTAGGTCGTGGGCTGGTCCTTCGTAAGATGCCTGAACATAGGCGAAAGACCATGGAATCCTGCTAGGACCACGTGGAGGGCGATCTCATCGCTTACGGGCTCGCCGTTGAGGATGATCTCATCTACCCGGTCGATGTAGTCCGAGTCAGATTCTTCTTTCCCTTGCTTGATTCGCAGCATGCGATCTGGACCTTCTGGTCGAGCGACCTTGGCGGCGAAGTACCTTGTGAAGACGTTCGCCAGCTCGTTAAAGGAGCCAATGGACCGAGGTGGCAACGAGGTGTACCACCGGTGGGCTAGGTCGTCCAGCGTCATAGGGAACATTCGGCACCTGGTCGCGTCTGATGCCCCACACCCGGTCATGTAGATGTTGAACTTGCTCAGGTGCATTTCGGGGTCCGATCGCCCCTCGTACAAGGGTGTTTGAGGAGGAGCAATCTTGTGGTGCACGGGGGCGAGCTCGATGACGATCGCGAGCGGCTCGCTTGGCTCGGCGATCGCCTTCATGGCGCCTGACCTGGATTGCAGGAGCGCCTTCATGTCGTCGAGCTGACGTTGCAATGCAGCAATCGCCGTGGCTCGGCCGCTCACTGATCTTCTCTGGGAGCGGGAGCCGAGGCGATCGTGTACCGATCTCCGGACTCCGCTGCTGCCGACCTCGGCTATTGGGCGAGGGGGAGCCAGACGACTGGGCTGCCTTCTAGGAGTCGGGTAGGCCGAGCTCCTGGTGACGGACTCAAACTCCGTCGTCTCGTAGCTGGGGCCGAACTTCCCTTGGCCGCTGTCGGGTCACCGCCTGTGCGATCGAAGACGAGGTGCCCGGCGCGAGCGCCTCTTCTTGCGGGACGAGCCTCTCAGCGATCGCTCGGCCGCACGCCTTGAGCTTCGCTGACTTCCGGCGGGCGGCCGAGGGGGTGATAGCAGGAGGCGCGTCGAGAGCACTCCGTCGCTCCTGTAGGACGGCCATGACCTCGTCGATCTGTTCCTTGGTTCGGAGCTGATCGAGCGAGAGGCTTGGGCCGCCGTCCAGGGACGGGATCGAGCATCTCTGACCGCGGCGGCTACCTTCCACCATCGGCTGTGGCTCGGACTGGGACGGAACGAGGCTTCTGGCCGGCTGGCCGGCGGCTTTCTTCGACGCGGAGGCGGAAGACATGATTTCTGAAAGATTTCTTTGAAGCGCAGTAAGTGTCACTTCAAGTATCTGCCCCGAGAACAGTGAGTGTTCTTCGAGACGGTAGGAATAATAATTTGAGGGTTGGATCCCCCTTTCTCTAGCGCCAATTGTTGTTGCCCAAAATATTTATCCGAAGATTAATACTGCTGGAATACGGACAACAAAAAACAATTTGCGCGAGCACTTCCGAGAGAATATGAATAAACACTAGATTTGCCGGGGTTGTTAGTCCCGGGCTTGAATGCTCTCGCGAGATGTTATTAATACAAATATTCATGGATACAAGTATTAATGTGAGAAATCTAGATACAATGAGTGTAAAAAGACTCTGTTAATCTGGCTCTTGAGCGAAGCTCGGTGTTCTTCGTCCCTGCCGATCGTCTGCTTGTATGAGAGAGGCCGAGAGAAGAAGTACCGGAAGATAGCCGTTGCCAAGAGTTGGAGATAGCCAAGTGCTGTGAAATTCCGGCGAGTGCAGAGAGTGCTGAAATCGCGATAATGCTCGGGAGTTTTTGAGAGTCAGAATCTCGGTCCTTGGACAAGTGCAGGGGGCCGTGTATATATAGTGGCAGCCGAGTCTTGTCTTCAGTCGGGCGATCGCCTTCCGGCCATTATAATAATAGGTCGATCATCTGCCGGCCAATATTATAAAGGGGCGATCACCCGGGCTGTCGGGCTAAAGTCCAAGGTAGATGCTGGCAGTCTGCCTAAAGTCCAAAGCTACAGCAGGCAGCCAGCTGGGCGGTCCAATGAGGTGCCACCACGCGTCCGGAGTCACTGTCACATGCGGCCCTACCGACAACTTTCGGCGGGCCTGTCGGCTGGTGGACGGATGCTGATAGGCTGTGGTCAATGATCCGTGAATTGCGGATCTTGTCTCGGCTCTTGCACGTGGTGCCAGTCTTGAGGCTCGGCCTTTGCCGACTGGATGGCCATCGGCTCTGATCGACATGAGGCGGTCGTCTCTAGCTGGTCACTGAGTGTCGGCATCGGTCGGTCACCAAGGGTCGGTCGGTATTGGTCGGTCGGCAAGTGCCGGTCGGCAGGTGCCGAGAGATGATCGTCCGCTTGTCGGTCGCCAGGAGTCGGTCGCCGAGTACCGAGAGACGATCGTATTAGATGTCGATCGCTCGGCACCGGGACTTGTCCTGGGACCTTCGGTTGGCCGATTTAGCTTGTCTGCGGGGCTAAGGCTCGGTCGCCTGATCGCTGGTCGGCAGTTCTGCCTCGGCTGCTCGGCAGTGGCTAGGTCGCCCGTTCTCCTGAGGCGATCACCGGCCGGAGAGTGTAATTCTCGACACAACAATTGCCCCCCAGCTTGCTCCTATGTTGAAGACATGGGGTGAGGTGGTTCTTGCTGGCGATCATGTAGGATGAGGACGGGCGATCTTTGCTGAGCTGACTTAGGATTCGGACTTGGGATATCATGGTCGATTGGCTAGCTATCTTTCGGTCTTGTACCTGCAAAAAACAACATTTGCCGATCCCCCTCGGAAACTTGATGGTTTCGCTTGTTTGAGGAATCGTGCACAGTCGCGGAGTTCGATGGACCGACTCCATGACCGTGTCTTGATGCGCGAAGACATTGAGTGGCTCGTGACTCACTTTATTATGAGGGTCCTCTGTTAGGCTGCGCCTCGCCTCGTATTTAAATGAAGGGCGTGCGGTCTCGGTCTAGAGGAGTCCTTGTGCGGGGCAGCATCGGATGAATCAACTCCACGCCCGCGGCTTGTTTAGCTCTGCTTCCACCTCGGCCCACCATGGAGATGGTGAACATAGGCGAAAGACCATGGAATCCTGTTAGGACCACGTGGAGGGCGATCTCATCGCTTACGGGCTCGCCGTTGAGGATGATCTCGTCTACCCGGTCGATGTAGTCCGAGTCAGATTCTTCTTTCCCTTGCTTGATTCGCAGCATGCGATGGGGACCTTCCGGTCGAGCCACCTTGGCGGCGAAGTACCCTGTGAAGATGTTCGCCAGCTCGTTAAAGGAGCCAATAGACCGAGGTGGCAATGAGGTGTACCACCGGTGGGCGAGGTCGTCCAGCGTCATAGGGAACATTCGGCACCTGGTCGCGTCTGATGCCCCACACCCGGTCATGTAGATGTTGAACTTGCACAGGTGCATTTCGGGGTCCGATCGCCCCTCGTACAAGGGTGTTTGAGGAGGAGCGATCTTGTGCTGCACGGGGGCGAGCTCGATGTCGATCGCGAGCGGCTCGCTTGGCTCGGCGATCACCTTCATGGCGCCTGCCCTGGATTGCAGGAACGCCTTCATGTCGTTGAGCTGACGTTGCAATGCGGCAATCGCCGTGGCTCGGCCGCTCACTGATCGGCTCTGGGAGCGGGAGCCGAGGCGATCATGTACCGATCTCCGGACTCCGCTGCTGCCGACCTCGGCTATTGGGCGAGGGGGAGCCAGACGGCTGGGCTGCCTTCTAGGAGTCGGGTAGGCCGAGCTCCTGGTGACGGACTCAAACTCCGTCGTCTTGTAGCTGGGGCCGGACTGCCCCGGTCGCCAGGTCGTGTCACTGCCCAGGCGATCGAAGACAGAGGTGCCCCGGCTGGCGAGCGCCTCTTCTTGCGGACGTGAGCCTCCTGGCGATCGCTCGGCCAGTAACGCCTTGAGCTTCCGCTTGGACTTCCGGCGGGCGTCCGAGGGGGTGATAGCAGGAGGCGCGTCGAGAGCACTCCGTCGCTCCTGTAGGACGGCCATGACCTCGTCGATCTGTTCCTTGGTTCGGAGCTGATCGAGCGAGAGGCTTGGGCCGCCGTCCAGGGACGGGATCGAGCATCTCTGACCGCGGCGGCTACCTTCCACCATCGGCTGTGGCTCGGACTGGGACGGAACGAGGCTTCTGGCCGGCTGGCCGGCGGCTTTCTTCGACGCGGAGGCGGAAGACATGATTTCTGAAAGATTTCTTTGAAGCGCAGTAAGTGTCACTTCAAGTATCTGCCCCGAGAACAGTGAGTGTTCTTCGAGACGGTAGGAATAATAATTTGAGGGTTGGATCCCCCTTTCTCTAGCGCTAATTGTTGTTGCCCAAAATATTTATCCGAAGATTAATACTGCTGGAAGACGGACAACAAACAACAATTTGCGGGAGCACTTCCGAGAGAATATGAATAAACACTAGATTTGTCGGGGTTGTTAGTCCCGGGCTTGAATGCTCTCGCGAGATGTTATTAATACAAATATTCGTGGATACAAGTATTAATGTGAGAAATCTAGATACAATGAGTGTAAAAAGACTCTGTTAATCCGGATCTTCAGCGAAGCTCGGTGTTCTTCGTCCCTGCCGATCGTCTGCTTGTATGAGAGAGGCCGAGAGAAGAAGTACCGGAAGATAGCCGTTGCCAAGAGTTGGAGATAGCCAAGTGCTGTGAAATTCCGGCGAGTGCAGAGAGTGCTGAAATCGCGATAATGCTCGGGAGTTTTTGAGAGTCAGAATCTCGGTCCTTGGACAAGTGCAGGGGGCCGTGTATATATAGTGGCAGCCGAGTCTTGTCTTCAGGCGGGCGATCGCCTTCCGGCCATTATAATAATGGGGCGATCGTCTGCCGGCTAATATTATAAAGGGGCGATCACCCGGGCTGTCAGGCTAAAGTCCAAGGTAGATGCTGGCAGTCTGCCTAAAGTCCAAAGCTACAGCAGGCAGCCAGCTGGGCGGTCCAACGAGGTGCCAGCACGCGTCCGGAGTCACTGTCACATGCGGCCCTACCGACAACTTTCGGCGGGCCTGTCGTCTGGTGGACGGATGCTGACAGGCTGTGGTCAATGATCCGTGAATTGCGGATCTTGTCTCGGCTCTTGCACGTGGTGCCAGTCTTGAGGCTCGGCCTTTGCCGACTAGATGGCCATCGGCTCTGATCGACATGAGGCGGTCGTCTCTAGCTGGTCACTGAGTGTCGGCATCGGTCGGTCACCAAGGGTCGGTCGGTATTGGTCGGTCGGCAAGTGCCGAGAGATGATCATCCGCTTGTCGGTCGCCAGGAGTCGGTCGCCGAGTACCGAGAGACGATCGTATTAGATGTCGATCGCTCGGCACCGGGACTTGTCCTGGGACCTTCGGTTGGCCGATTTAGCTTGTCTGCGGGGCTAAGGCTCGGTCGCGCCCGATCGCGATTACGCCTCGGCCGCTTCGGCGATGCTAGGTCGCCTGATCTCCTGAGGCGATCGCCGGTCGGAGAGTGTAATTCTCGACACAACACGTATGCTAATGCGCGTTGACCGAGTTACGGCCGTAAGGCACTGTCAGTTACGGCCGTAACCCTGTCGGCTATTTATAGGCCTGGCTCGGCCAGACCTGAACCCACTTCATTTTTTCCATCTTTTGCGGCGGCTGGCGACGGGAGAGACGAGAAGGTGAGCCCTTGGTCATTTCCACTCAATTTCAAGGTGTTTTGGAAGATCCTTGTTGATTATATCAACATCTAATCCGTGTTTTCGGTCGAATCAAGTTTCCGTGGAGTTTTCGGGTTTTTTGTCGATCTTGGAAGTTCGAGGGCTACCCGGCCGTGTCCGTTCGTCTTTTCATTGCTCGCGGTATCGAGGCAAGTATCTTGCCCATACGTTTCATGCTTCGTAGGCATAATTGTTGGTAAATGATTTTATGTAAAATCCGGATGTTTAATGAATGTTAAAAAGTATCTATATGTTCTCAATAAATGTTGTCTTTCAACGATAACTCGGATGCTTCGTGAAAAAAGGTGTTTTTGGACTATGTGTGTTAAATTCGTTTGTTGAAAGACTTGTGATCACATTTAGTGAATGTAATAAACCATTATTATTTACCGAGGATTACGTGTTGTTATGTGTGCTTGTTTGCGAATATGTGACGGCTGATATTGGTTGTAACTCCTTTGAAAGGAGGTCGTGATGTTTAGTGTTGATTAACTTGATGTTTTGCTTATTGTTACGTGATCGTTGAAAGTGACGTGCCTCCGGGTAAGATTCATGAATTTCCGGGATCCATACTTGCTAGTATGGGTCGGGCATGACCATAGGGTTATCCAATCCGGGTATGTCTTGCGGGGACTCCGAGGTTCGGGGCTTGCTAGCCCGATGCCGGGGATAACTTGTGGGGTTATCCATCGGATATGTCTTGCGAGGACTCCGAGGTTCGTGGCTTGTTAGCGCGATGCCTTGATAACTTATGGTTGTGATTTGGTTATGAACGTATTTGTGCTTGTGGTCACGTGACTGTTGTTACGGTGACATGTGATACGGTATGATTTCCCTGTGGGTTATTCACTCGGGTATGTTCTACGGGAGCATTTGAGGTGTGGCTTGCTAGCACGGGACGCAATTATCTGTGGAAACATGTTGTTATGATATGATCGGGTCTTGGGCCCCGTGCCTTGTTACCGGAATTGTATGATTGGGTCGTGGACCCCGTGTGTTGTTATCGTAATTGTGCTTTAGGAAAGTGATTTTGGGCTATGTCCCTAAATGGTTTTGAAAGGCTTGAAAATTCGTAAATCTTAAATGTTTTCAAAACTCCCGAGATCGTAAAATGTTTTACAAGATGTATATCGGGTTTACCCCTATCTTTCGATTTAACCATTTTGATCAAGTGATTTACCTTGGGAAGTATGCTTATGATTTCTAAGTCCTTGGAGTATGATATGTATGGCTTGTTTTCGTATTTTATACTTGCACTAGCAAAACAGTGGAGTTTTGCTAACCCCCGAGTGTTCGGGGGGTGGATGTCTGTCTTTGCATTCAGGTTTTGGGGAGCATAACACAGGGTCGGCATGAAGGGTGATGAAAGAAGATCGATACTAATCACATAAGGATCCGTAGATTGTTGTATTGGTTTAGTTGTATCTTAACCGCTGCAGTATTCTTTCCCCATTGTACGGGAGTGTGTTTTATTCGACCCCTACGTGGGCATGTATTGTGTTTGAGTTGTATGTATTTATTGAAAGACCAAATCGGCCTACTGAGTCCTTTTAGCCTTAAAGGCAATGTTGAGATGTTCAATGTTGTTATCAGCCTGGTAGATCCTTGAGGAAGGGTTCTACAGCATGTAATATCCCTGAATGGATTTGGGGTCTTACATTGGACACCACTTTATGAAGATTAATAGACTAGAAATCTGTTCGGTCACCCTCTATTAAAATTTATAAAGAACTCGATCACCACTATGAAGTAAAGCGAACAATACTTCCGAATTTCACATGGGAGTGTGTTATTTCGATAAAAATAGTGGGAGCTGGGTTAATAGAATACAGAAGACCTTAATTCTATACTCGGATCATAATTAAACGAGTAAATAATAAATTTATCGTACTTAATGCAGACAAATATCAACTCTCACAATGACAATGAACCCACTCGCTATACTACTCGAAAACAACACTTTAATTGGCCCTAACTTTGTGGACTGGCTCCGCAACCTGATGATAGTCCTCAGTATAGAGGCACTGGGATACGTCTTGGAGGCGGACATTCCGGCGCCTCCGGTGCGGGCTACATCCAATCAGAAAGAAATTGAAAACCACAAAAAGGGGGTTAAGGATGACATAAAAGTCCGTGCCTATATGATGGCTTCTATGTCTAATGAACTTCAGAGAGCTCATGAGAAAATGACTTCTGCTAGGCAGATTTTATCTCACTTAACCGAGCTTTATGGTGAGCACAGTCGAACTGCTACATATGAGATATCCAAGCAACTATGCGGTAATAGGATGAAGGAAGGTGAGAAGGTTGGGGACCACGTCCTCAAAATGATCTCTATGATCGAGAGATTGGAGGCTCTTGATTTTAAGATGGATACTTCTCTTCAGACCGACCTTATCCTACAGTCTCTTCCTGATTCCTTCTCACAGTTTGTTATGAATTTCAACTGTAATGAGATTGCTTGCAATTTAGCAGGATTGATGAACAAACTGGTAACCGCTCAGTCTCAAACGAAGACTCCGCGGGTGAAGGAGTCTGCCCTTGTGATTTCTTATAGACCTCGGAGGTCCAAGAACAAGAAGAAATAGACCAAGAAGCATACGTGACCACAAATCAAGGACCACCCCAATTCACAAATGGGACATTACACGCCGTAGAACCCTCTTGAGGCCTACCAGGCTAACACATGACACATAACCTCAATGAAAACCCCAAAAGATGCACTCAAAAGTAAATAGGGCCGTGGCCTCGGCCAAAACATTTCAACGGAGTACATGAAACATAATGTAAATATCAATTCATTGCCCACGCAGGGGACTTAAACCAAGTTCAGAAATAAACAGTTTAACTCCAATACTCAACAAATGCAATGACAAAACATAAAAAAAACAATACAGACTCGAGCCACTATCATCAAGCCAGCCCATCCTTTGCGTGCATGTCCCGTGCCTGCTCCTCAGCCCTCCCGGTACCTGAAATGCATAAGACGCATTTCCCCCATTTAAGGGGTTAGCATTTGAATAGCTAGTGCAAGTACACAATTACACAACATTATACACATACACGATTCAACGCGAATAAATCGTCAGAAAAATCATTTTGAAAATCAATATTCCGGAATATCACATTTGCACCAAAACAGTATATCAACAAGTTTTCCACATCACAATTATCCACACTTGGTAACTCGCGACCGTACCCATTAGTATCGGCCCCCAGAGGTCCCGTCGGATTGTCCCCAGGTGAGAAACCACTTCCGCGGCTGTACCCATTAGTATCGGGCCCCAGAGGTCCCGTCGAACCGTCCCCAGGTGGAAGAACATCAACGCACGCACCCAAGTCCACTTCCATGGCCGTACCCATTAGTATCGGCCCCCAGAGGCCACATGCCATCCCCAGGTGGAAGAGAAACAATCATATTCGTTCAACAATACCATTTACATCATTCGCATCAAAATCATACGCACATAATGAAATGAAATACATGTACTTGGCTTGGATGACACGACGCGAAGAAAACGGCGAAAGGAAAGGTTTCGGTCCGAACAATCTTCACAAATCTGGTCCTAACAATAATAGAGACTCAATCAACTACAATTCCACTGAGAAATCACGAATTAATCGATGTTCTATCCTAAGGGACAATCCGCCGAACACTATTGAGGCATAAAGTTCAAATTCGATCAACGAAGGGGAAAAACATGGAATTTATCTGCTAAAGTTCTAGGAAAACATAACACCATGGTTACCCAACTAATATTCATCATTAATCGAAGCAAAAACGAAAGGAAAAATGAATAATAGCCAAGAACCCTAAAATTAGGTATAATGACCAAATACCTCAATTCAACGATGGAATGGTGGAAGGAAGATGATTGATTCGTGTTAGAATGTCCAATTCCGAGTTACAAGATGCTAGAATGCAATATCCGGTTGAAATCGCCCAAAACGCGAGGAGGGGGGTGGAGAGACTAAGAGAAATGAGAAATGGGGTTAAAAACACCGTCTGTCCTTTATATATCGGGATGTAACACGGCGTAACAAACGGTCCAAATAGCGCCGTGTTCGGCCGTGTTGCCGGGTCCAAATGGGCGACTTCGTGCGACACGGCGCACAGACACGGCGCAAAATGCCGCGGGTCTTGCGCCGTTTCTCGGACAGTGATCGACCCCCTGGGCGACACGGCGCACAGACACGGCGCAAAATGCCGCGGGTCTTGCGCCGTTTTGCACAGGTCCTGACAGACAGCATTCTGGACAGAAACAACGCTACCAAAAACGAAAAAGACGATCACCAAAACACGATATACCGACCCAACCGTCCGAGGAAAAAAATACACACAACGAGAAACAATAACCAGTAACCCAAAACGGTCCGAGGTACACGATCAAAACCGAACAAGGAACAAATTTCCTAAACTTATAGGAAATTACAAAAACGGCCCAAACATCCGTAAATCACGATACAACGTCGGATTAACAATTCGAAACTCCCAACATGCTCTACTCAACCATACGAACTCATGATAATAGGAAAATTACGAAATCGAACGAGTTTAACGAGAATCGAATACACATGCGACAAAATATAACACAGGATGAAATTACGTAAAAACATCATTGAGACTCGTCCATATGGAGAAACTCCAAGAACAAACTAGATTCAGAATTCCAAAACAGTGCCAAGCGAGTTGTCCGAAACGAATAAACACCAAAACTAGAAATTACTAAAAATAGAAAATGCGGATATTACATTATCTCCCCCTAAAAATAAGTTTCGTCCCGAAACTTACAACACGAATAACTCGGGGTATCTCGACCTCATACTCTCCTCCGTGTCCCACGTGGCTTCCTCGGATCCATGCCTCGACCACTGCACTTTAACCAAAGGAATGGTTTTGTGCCTGAGTTGCTTCACCCGACGCTCTAAGATCTGAATCGGCCTCTCCTCGAAGGTAACCTCGGGCCCTAACTCGATCTCTCCAAAATCAATAATATGGCTAGGGTCCGGTACGTACTTCCTAAGCTGGGAAACATGAAATACGTTATGCACGTGGCTCAGGGACGGCGGCAAACCTAACCGATATGCAAGCTCTCCAACTCTCTCTAGAATCTCGAACGGTCCAATAAATCTCGGACTAAGTTTACCCTTCCGACCGAAGCGGTAAACTCCCCGAGTCGGCGACACCTTAAGCAACACATGGTCTCCTACCTCAAACTCCAACGGCCGGCGACGTGTATCGGCATAAGACTTCTGTCGGCTCTGGGCCGTCACCAATCTATCGCGAATCAGAGCAATCTTCTCTCTCGTCTCAACTACCATATCAGGCTCGGTACCAATCAGCTCGGACGCATCGTCCCAACACAACGGCGATCTGCACCTCCTCCCATACAATGCCTCGAATGGTGCCATCTTGATCGAGGCGTGCCAACTATTGTTGTACGTGAACTCGATCAATGGCAAGTGCGACTCCCAATCATCTTTCCAATCTAAAGCACAGGCTCGCAACATATCCTCTAGCGTCTGTATCGTCCGCTCAGACTGTCCGTCTGTCTGAGGGTGGTAGGATGTGCTAAGTCTCAGCTCGGTTCCCAAAGCTCTATGAACGGACTGCCAAAAATGTGATATGAACCGGCCATCACGATCCGAAACAATACTCTTAGGGGTCCCATGTAACCTCACGATCTCCGCAATAAACACTCGTGCAAGTCTCTCTGGCCCCCAAGTGTCCTTAATACCTAGAAAATGAGCCGATTTGGTTAGTCGATCGACAATGACCCAAATCATGTTCATCCCAGTCCGAGTCTTAGGCATACCGGTAATGAAATCCATAGAAATGTCCTCCCATTTCCACTCCGGGATAGGAAGTGGTCGTAAAAGCCCCGCGGTCGCCGATGCTCGATCTTAACTCGCCGACAGTCAAACACCTCGACACAAACTCGCTAACGTCTGTCTTCAAATTACTCCACCAGTAGTTGCTCCTCACATCCTTGTACATTTTACTCGTACCAGGATGTATGGAGTAAGGTGTGGTATGAGCTTCACTCAAGATTTTCTGTCTCAGCTCAACAACACTCGGTACACATAGTCTGCCGCGAAATCTCAAAACCCCGTCATCCTGGACCACAAATCCAGGGGCTTTCCCCTTCCTCACATCCTCCCTCAACTGGACCAAAAACGGATCATCATACTGCTTCGCCTTGATATCATCAGTCAAGGACGAAGCGATCTCCAACGCACATAACTGACCCTGAACTCTCTGAACCCAAACTTCGATATCCTGACAAATAAAATCCCGCTGGATCCTACTCTGTGGTGTAAGTATCTCTAACATCTGCAACGCCATTGTCTTTCGGCTCAACGCATCGGCCACTACGTTAGCCTTACCCGGATGATAAAGTATCTCGAGGTCGTAATCTTTAATTAGCTCCAACCACCTACGCTGTCTCATATTCAATTCTTTCTGACTGAAGATATACTTCAAGCTCTTGTGATCCGTAAAAATCTTACAAGACGACCCATAAAGATAATGCCTCTAGATTTTTAAGGCGAAAACGACCGCATCTAACTCCAAATCGTGCGTGGGATAATTCACCTCGTAAGGTTTCAACTGGCGGGACGCATAAGCAATGACTCTATCTCTCTGCATCAAAACACATCCGAGCTCGAGGCCCGAAGCATCACTATATACCACAAAATCTTCGTTCCCCTGAGGCAACGCTAACACGGGTGCGGTAGTTAATCGTCTCTTCAACTCGTCAAAACTACTCTGTCTGTCTGCGGTCCACTCGAATTTCTGAGTCTTCTGGAGCAACTGAGTGAGCGGTTTAGCAATCTTAGAAAATCCCTCAACAAATCGACGGTAAAAGCCGGCAAGACCCAGAAAACTCCTCACCTCCTTCACATTCTTAGGCGGCTCCCAAGCCATCACCGCCTCTATCTTTGCGGATCTACCCGAACTCCTCTCTTGAAATCACATGTCCGAGGAACATCACTTCCTCGAGCCAAAATCACACTTAGAGAACTTCGCATACAACCGCTCGGCTCTCAAAATGTCTAATACAATCCGAGATGTAAGGCGTGCTCCTCTCGACTCCGTGAATAGATAAGAATGTCATCGATAAAGAAGACTACGAATTTGTCCAGATACTCAATAAAAACTTTGTTCATCAACCGCATGAACATCATTGGGCATTAGTTAGCCCAAAGGCATAACCACAAACTCGTAATGTCTATATCTCGTCCAAAGGCGCTTTTCGGTATATCACCGTCCCGAATCCTCAACCGGTAGTAGCCCGATCGCAAGTCAATCTTCGAAGACTCACGCCTGAAGCTGATCAAACAAGTCATCAATACGGGGCAAAGGGTATTTATTTTTGATGGTCAACTTGTTTAATTCTCGATAATCGATGCATAAACGAAGCGATCCATCCTTCTTCTTAACAAAAAGTACAGGCGCACCCCAAGGCGATGCGCTCGGTCGAATATAACCTTTATCTAACAACTCTCCCAACTGATTCTTCAACTCTAGCATCTCCGACGGCGCCATACGGTACGGTGCTCGAGAAATAGGGGCCGCATTTGGCTCTAGATCAATAGGAAACTCCACCTCTCGAAGCGGTGGTAATCCCGGCAAGTCATCCGGAAATACGTCGGGATACTCGCTAACAACTAGAATCGACGATATGTCAACCCCACCATCTTCCGCCTGCAGAGCGAAACACCAGTAGCCGACACAACCCTGGTTCAGAAGTTTCATCGCCTTCAAGGCGCTAATCACACTCCCCGATTTACCCGGCTTACAACCGACGAGAGTATGCTCGGTGCCGTCCTTGGCAACTATCGAGATGGTACGAGTCCGATAGTTCATGATAGCACCGTGACGATCCAACCAATCGTCCCCGAGGATCAAATCCTCACCCTTAAGGTCTATAACAATGAGATTCGAGGGCCAATCCCGGCTCCCGATCCTCACTGGGCAATCCCTAACTTCCCGGTCCCCAACCATACGATCCCCGCTAGGTGTACCCACTACAAACGGCTGACACTCAAACAAGCAGTCAAAACCAATACGACTCACACAATCCGAAGCAATAAAGGAATGGGTAGCACCCGAATCAAAAAGCACTCAAACTGGATGAGTAAGGATCTGAGTGGTACCTGACGCCACTGGAACGTCTGTCTCCTCTGTACGCCTCATCTGATACAATCGGGAGTGAACTGAACCCGAACTCAACGCTGTACGGCAATCCGGCTGACCCCGACCCCTACCACGGCTCGAACTCAGCGGAACATGAGTAGCTGGAGTGCTGAGATCCCTCTGATCGGTGGTGGTAGTCGGAACTCTAGCAGCCCTGGTGGCCCTCTCACAATGGGCTGCCCGATGCCCGGTCTGTCCGCAAGTAAAGCAAGCAACTAACGGAAATGGGCAATCCTTCATAACGTGCTCGGGCTGACTGCAATTAAAACAAACTCTCCCGCCAGTGCCACGATCGACCGAGCAGTTACCACGAGATCCGGCTGATGAAACGGCCTCTTCCCAGGTGTAGGAGCAGAACGAGACCTCGAAAACTGACCACTTTTACCGGCCGAGAACCCGCCAGTAGTCTTCTGCTTCTTCGCTTCCGAAACCGACTCTGATTCCGGGACAGCCATCTCGATCGCCAGAGCGCGATCCTGGTATTCCTTCAAAGTGGCACACATGAGCGGTGCCATACTCTGCGTGATATGCGGCTTCATGCGCATATTGAAGTAACGGATTTTATCAGCCTCCGTCCTCACCTGATCTCTCACAAAACCCAACTGCTGATTGTAGGAAATAATGGCCTGAGAAATCGGCACATCATGAGGTGTAGCGGTGAAAAACTCCACAATTCTGCGCTCCTTAACTGGAGGTGGACAATATTCTGCTTCCATAGCAGCCCTGAACTCCTCCCAAGTGGCCCGACGATCTCTGGGCGCAACGGCCTCCCACCATTCCGCAGCTTCCTTATCCAGGAGGTACTGGGCAATATGTACCCTCCTGTCTTCGGGACCAGCTACGGCATCAAAGGTCCTGGACAACTGAAAGAGCCAATTATCCCAACCGAGGGAGTCAGAAGATCCGAAGAAACGAGGAGGGTGCATCTTAGTCACCGTCTGAAGCCACTTACTAGCTTCCTCTTCAGGTGTCGGGGGCGGATTAAGCGTCCACCACTGAGCTATTCGAGCAAGGTGGGCTACTAAGCTGCTGAAATGCAGCGTAGCCAGCGTCGGCATTATTACCCGACGGCACCGAGTGAGAGGCTAAGTCTGCAGAGGATCGAGAAAGTGAGCCCTCTTCATTATTAGCACCCCGACCACGGCCTCGGCCGTCCCTAGGCCCAGTACCACGACCTCTCAACATACTGAAGAAAAATACGAAAAGAACAAGATCAGAAAGATTCACAGTTTACAAGGTTGGTATCATAGTTCTCAATTCCGAACAACGCAAGAAAATGAATACAGAAATATAAGAGTTTGAGAAGACTTACAGCCACGGGTCGCACGGAAAGACGGTAGCATGATGATATTAGGCTCAACGACGGACTCTAATGACTCCACTAACAGACCCAAAAATTAACCGACAGCCTAGGTATTCAAAACCTACGCTCCGATACCATAAATGTAACACCCCAATTCACAAATGGGACATTACACGCCGTAGAACCCTCGTGAGGGCTACCAGGCTAACACATGACACATAACCTCAATGAAAACCCCAAAAGATGCACTCAAAAGTAAATAGGGCCGTGGCCTCGGACAAAACATTTCAACGGAGTACATGAAACATAATGTAAATATCAATTCATTGCCCACGCAGGGGACTTAAACCAAGTTCAGAAATAAACAGTTTAACTCCAATACTCAACAAATGCAATGACAAAACATAAAAAAAAACAATACAGACTCGAGCCACTATCATCAAGCCAGCCCATCCTTTGCGTGCATGTCCCATGCCTGCTCCTCAGCCCTCCCGGTACCTGAAATGCATAAGACGCATTTCCCCCATTTAAGGGGTTAGCATTTGAATAGCTAGTGCAAGTACACAATTACACAACATTATACACATACACGATTCAACGCGAACAAATCGTCAGAAAAATCATTTTGAAAATCAATATTCCGGAATATCACATTTGCACCAAAACAGTATATCAACAAGTTTTCCACATCACAATTATCCACACTTGGTAACTCGCGACCGTACCCATTAGTATCGGCCCCCAGAGGTCCCGTCGGATTGTCCCCAGGTGAGAAACCACTTCCGCGGCCGTACCCATTAGTATCGGGCCCCAGAGGTCCCGTCGAACCGTCCCCAGGTGGAAGAACATCAACGCACGCACCCAAGTCCACTTCCATGGCCGTACCCATTAGTATCGGGCCCCAGAGGCCACATGCCATCCCCAGGTGGAAGAGAAACAATCATATTCGTTCAACAATACCATTTACATCATTCGCAGCAAAATCATACGCACATAACGAAATGTAATACATGTACTTGCCTTGGATGACACGACGCGAAGAAAACGGCGAAAGGAAAGGTTTCGGTCCGAACAATCTTCACAAATCTGGTCCTAACAACAATAGAGACTCAATCAACTACAATTCCACTGACAAATCACGAATTAATCGATGTTCTATCCTAATGGACAATCCGCCGAACACTATTGAGGCATAAAGTTCAAATTCGATCAACGAAGGGGAAAAACTTGGAATTTATCCGCTAAAGTTCTAGGAAAACATAACACCATGGTTACCCAACTAATATTCATCATTAATCGAAGCAAAAACGAAAGGAAAAATGAATAATAGCCAAGAACCCTAAAATTAGGTATAATGACCAAATACCTCAATTCAACGATGGAATGGTGGAAGGAAGATGATTGATTCGTGTTAGAATGTCCAATTCCGAGTTACAAGATGCTAGAATGCAATATCCGGTTGAAATCGCCCAAAAACGCGATGAGGGGGTGGAGAGATGGAAGAGAAATGAGAAATGGGGTTAAAAACACCGTCGATCCTTTATATCTTTGGGATGAGAACACGGCGCAACAAACGGTCCAAATAGCGCCGTGTTCAGCGCCGTGTTCTTGGTCGTGGCGACCCTTGTGCGACATGGCGCATGAACCACGCGCAAAATGCGGAGTCTTGTGCCGTTTCTCGGACGATGATCGACCCCACAGGCGACACGGCGCCTGAACACGGCGCAAAATGCCGCGGGTCTTGCGCCGTTTTGCACAGGTCCTGACAGACAGCACTCTGGACAGAAACAACGCTACCAAAAACGAAAAAGACGATCACCAAAACACGATATACCGACCCAACCGTCCGAGGAAAAAATACACACAACGAGAAACAATAACCAGTAACCCAAAATGGTCTGAGGTACACGATCAAAACCGAACAAGGAACAAATTTCCTAAACTTATAGGAAATTACAAAAACGGCCCAAACATCCGTAAATCACGATACAACGTCGGATTAACAATTCGAAACTCCCAACATGCTCTACTCAACCATACGAACTCATGGAAATAGGAAAATGACGAAATGGAACGAGTTTAACGAGAATCGAATACACATGCAACAAAATATAACTCAAGATGAAATTACGTAAAAACATCATCGAGACTCGTCCAGATGGAGAAACTCCAAGAACAAACTAGATTCAAAATTCCAAAACAGTGCCAAGTGAGTTGTCCGAAACGAATAAACACCAAAAATAGAAATTACTAAAAATAGAAAATGCGGATATTACAAACGGTTCCCAAGAGCAAGAAGAAGAAGGACACATGTCTCAAATGCGGTGAGCTGGGCCACTGGGCTAACGACTGCCCGATTCATTATGGAACTTCAGGTACAGAACTTTTAGTTTTGGAAACAAATTATTCTGCTAATGTATTTTCTACTTCGTGGATACTGGATTCGGGTGCTAGTTCTCACATTTGTACCGTGAATCGTGATCTGGAACAAAGTAGGAAGCTTGGAGCTGGGGAAGTCATGGTTACTGTCGGAAGCGGGCATAGCGTCAAAGCAACTGACATAGGATCACTTCTTTTGGATTTAGAATCCGGCTTTGTTTTAATATTAGATGATGTACTTGTTTTGCCCAAGGGGCATAAAAACATTGTATCCATTCTGGTCATGGATCGGAAAGACTTTTCATTTTTCATTGGTGATGGTTTCTGCAAAATTTATTTTAGAAATAAACTAGTAGGCACTACTACATTGTTAAATTGACTGTATCATCTAAACCTTAGTAACAAAGTTGTTGTGAATACTATGACTAGGAAGCATGGTAAGGATGAAACTAATCAAGTTTTGAAATGGCATCTTAGAGTTGGTCATGTTGGTTAGACCAATGTTTACAAAATGGAAAAAGATGGACTTATGGGCCCATTGGGATCGGATCCTTTTTAAACTTGTGAATCTTGTCTTAAAGGCAAAATTACTAAGTCCCACTTCACAGGGACTTTTGAAATAGCCGTTGATAAATTTGGATTAGTCCATACCAACGTATGTGGTGCTTTAGAATCAGTACGTGACGGATATCAGTATTTCATTACATTTACGGATGATCATACAAGGTATGGTTATGTATACTTAATGAAACATAAATCCGAGACCTTTGAGAAATTCCAGGAATTTAAGGCCCTAGTCGAAAAATAAACTGGTAATCATATGAAAGCACTTCGGTCGAACGAGGTGGCGAGTATATGAGTACAGAGTTTGACGAGTTCCTTAAGGAGCATGAATAGTATCACAACTAACACCTCCAGGAACTCCCCAGTTAAATGGTGTGTCAGAAAGAAGGAACCGAACCTTGTTGAACATGGTCCGTTCTATGCTTAGCTATATTACCTTACCAATTTACCTATGGGGGTATGCATTCCTGGCTGCTACTTATATCTTGAACAGATGTCCTTCCAAGTCTGTTCCTAAAACTCTACATGAGATGTGGGAGGGCAGCAAACCAAGTCTTAATCACATTAGGATTTGGGGATGTCCCGCCTATGTCAAGAAGACTAAGGTGGGGAAATTGGAAGCTAGGTTCGTGCAGGGACGTTTCATTGGATTCCCATCTGGGATGATGGGTTATTTATTCTACATGCCCGAAGATCGAAAGATCATTGTTGCTTTGCAAGCACATTCCTGGAAGATGAGTTCATTCAGGAAGGCGGAGCGGGTAGAAGTATTTCTTTGGAATAATACAATGAAACTTCTCAGGAGGCACCTGTACAAGAAAATGGAACCGAACCTTCGAAAACGCAAGTACAACCACCTCGTATGTCTAGTAGGGTGTCTCAATTACCTGAGAGGCATGGCCTTGTGCACCTGGAGGAGCTAGGCCTCCATGAGGTTCTAGGTGATAGCCAAGATACCGACCCCACGACCTATGACCAAGCGATGGTGGATGTAGACTCCACGAAATGGCGTGAATCTATGGAAGATGAGATAGACTCGATGCATGTCAATCAGGTCTGGACTCTAGTAGACCGCCCCAAGGGCATGGTGCCTATTCAGAATAAGTGGGTCTATAAGAGAAAGACTGATGGGGATGGCAAGGTTGACACCTATAAGGCCAGACATGTGGCAAAGGGTTATACCCAGAAAGAAGGGATCGATTACCACAATACCTTCTCGCCCGTAGCTATGATCAAGTCTATTAGCATGATGCTTGCTATAGCTGCCTACCATGATTATGAGATATGGCAGATGGACGTAAAGACGGCTTTCCTTAATAGATTACTCGAGAAGGAAATCTATATGGAGTAGCCTAAAGGCTTTGTGTCTGAAGTCGATATTTATAAGGTGTGCAAACTCCAGCGTTCCATTTATGGACTGAAGCAAGCTTCGCGTAATTGGAACCTTCAGTTTTGACGAGGCAGTCAAAGAGTTTGACTTCTTGTAAAATGAAAAGGAATCTTGTATATACAAGAGGGTTAGTGGGAGCAAGATCGCATTCCTAGTACTATATGTAGATGACAT
Source organism: Orobanche coerulescens (assembly GCA_033398695.1). Classification (NCBI taxonomy): domain Eukaryota; kingdom Viridiplantae; phylum Streptophyta; class Magnoliopsida; order Lamiales; family Orobanchaceae; genus Orobanche; species Orobanche coerulescens. Next base: position 33,022,629 of record CM065819.1, on the reverse strand, counting down.
TCTACTAATAGGAAATAATGTGGGAATGCTCAGCTCTGTGAAAGCTTGGATTTCGAGTAGGTTCTCCATGAAAGACTTGGGAAAAGCCACCTATATTCTTGGAATTCGGCTCTACCGGGACAGAGCGAAGAGAATGATAAGTCTTTCTCAAGCCCTCTATATAGATAAGATCTTAAAGCGATTTAATATGGATGATTCTAAAATAGGGTTCCTACCAATGCGACATGGAATAAAACTGCAATACTCGCCATTTTCATAATATAATATTATTATATTAATAATGCATTTCATTTCATTTAGTCTCATCTCATTACCGAGTGAGTAATTGTTGTACAACTATTTTCACTTCACGTATAAGTCAATACATTTAATTTCATTTAGAGGATCATGAATATTTATTTCGACGTATCACAAGTTCTAGCCCGAGTCATTTTGTCAGATATATTCAAGTAATCATTATTTATTTGTATAATAGTGATATTATTCATCCAAGCGTAATACTAACACTACTATTATTAATATTATCATTATTATTAATAATAATATTATTAATACTATTTTATTAGTACTAATATTATTATTATTATTATCATTATTATTTTTCAGATTATTATCAATATTACCAAATTATTATTTTTACATTTACTATTATTAGTATTATTATTATATCATTTATATTTAATCATGTATTATAACTTAACCAACTATGATTAAACCAAATTAACCACAATTACGAACACTTCTTTTCCCCACCGATCGATTCCCCATTACAGTTCTCTCACTTCATCAAAATTCCTCAATGTTTATCCTAACACAATCCTACTTCCACCAAATCACTCCAAAAATCTATACCTATAAATATACTAATAATCCTACTGCAAATCCTTTACTAATCACAATCATCATCCAAACAAAAAAAAGGAAAAATCTGCAACATAAATACGCTGCTAAAGTTTCTACGGCAAAAAGATTGAAAAGAAGAACAAGAAGCAGAACGAGATCCTCTTTCAGCTTCCATACAACCGACTCCACATAACCATCGAAGGTAACCAGCCTCACTCAATTGTTCTATGTGTTAATGATTTCATGATGCAAAAAAAAGAAAGAAAACATCAACCCCAAAATCCAGAAGCCGAACGAGACCCGTGTGTTCCCCATCCTGCAACCCACGGGGTTTGACCCGGCATCAACCTCAAAACCGAACCCATCCCAGAAACTCCAAATCCGAGCCCCAAATCATTAACCCAACTAGCATAAATTAACCTAGTCTAAATCATCGAGTCAGACCACCTCTTTCAGCCTGATATCAGTCCCTTTCCGATCGACACCCTCTACAAGCTTGAAATCAAACCTCTGATCCAACCAGTTCTTGTGTGTGTATCAATTTCATCACTCAGATCAAAACTTACCCGAATCTGGAAACACAGGGGCCGAGCCTATCGCCGATCAGAATCGGAGCTTTGCCGCGATCTCTCCGCCGCAAACACCATGTACTGTAAATGGCCGCTGCCATCCGAAACTCATTCGCGGTTGGTGCATAGAATCCTTACAGTGAGCTTTGATGCTCGTATATGTGTATATTAGGATGTTCGCCCAGAAGATTTAGGAGAGATATTAGAGAGAGGGAGATCGACATTACTTTAGGGGGAGGTAGGACTTCTGTCGGTCGAGTGAGAGAGAGAAACTGAGAGAATTTTAGAGAGAGAGAGAGAAGGCTCCTGAGAGTTGAAAGGAAGAAATGAGGTTTGTCGGCCAAGGCTTTTTATACCCGTTACTTTTTAGGGTAATTCATTTAAGCCCCCCAGATTCCCAATACTTCAATATAACCCCGTTTTGATTTATAATTCTTCGATTTTAACCCCAATCAGCTTCTCATCTCTTCAAATCGACCACGGATAGATTTTTATACCTTCAATTTAGTCCTTTTTTGACCGAGACATTAAAATGTTGACTCGTCAATTAATGTTAATAATTAGTCCAATTTTATGCATATATTTTTAATTTCAGTCATTATCATAATATTTATAATGATTAAATTAGTATTATATGTAAACATTAACGAGGATTTACGGGTTTAGGATTGTGAGTCGAACATCTTCATATTCAAGTTCAAGCAGCATCATTTACTCAGGTGGGAATTTTCACTATCACTTTAATTGCTTTAATAGGATTGTATATGTGATATTCTATTCATGTTTAAAATTTACGATACATGTTGTAAATCAGGCTCACCTGTATACGTGTAAAGAGGCTATCTAAGATATATGTTGTGTGGGGACACCTGCACAACCTCAATATTCACATGCATGCTCGATTCATGTTATATGTGGTATTGTGTGTATGTATTCATTTGAGGAAAATGTTATTGGTAAAATAATCATTTAAATGCTTTCCATGAGATTGTAGTATACTATTGTGATATGTGTAATTTCCACGAGATGAAGGAAGCTCACCCCCAACTATATTGATCCCGCAGGTTAAACCGAGCCAGATGGATGAAGGAGCGAGCTGAGAGGGCATATGATGAAATCTTATTAAATGATATTTTTTTGTGTGTCTCATGTTTTGGAATTTATTTAGGGAAACTTTTGCTTAGAAATTAACAATTTATAATTTGTTCTTCCGACGAACTTATTATCTCTTATCTATGACTGTTGTTGCCTTAATTAAAAGGTATTTATTGTAGTTAGTGTAACAACTCGACTTTGTCGGCGGGAATTTTAATATTCTCAAAAGAATTTATTTTTCGTCAAAATTTACCTTTTTACTTATTTTCCCCTATAATTACCCCTAGAAAGTCGGGGCATTACATAATGGTATCAGAGCGGGTTTTACCTTTCTGTAGACTTGCTAAAATATAAAAGTATCATATGCTCTCAGCTTCGCCAATTCGTCACTCCGTCCAAGGTACCAAATTTCAGTCATTATTCATGTATATACCATTTCATTTTATTTACATGATTGTATATGTATATGTATGAATTGTTAGAATGGTCAAACCTAGGATGATGCCACGTAAGAAGGTTCCTACTACATTTGACTCGCGTCTTCTGGCATGCAAAGATTGGACGATCCGAGTTTACCAGAACATGCACCACACTATGTCATCAACAGGCTGAGCAAGTGGTTGCAGTCTGGGAAACGAGGTTCTGTCACGCAACAGCTGAACCACCTAATGGAGAATTTACCCGATGATTGGAGCTATTGCATCTTCCGGCTTTGGAAAGAGTCCATAAAGAGATCACCAGAAGAGCGAGAGACCACAGATGATTTCCCGTTCGTAGCTGGACGTTTATTGGATATGTACGCTCGATAGGTGATACCAGCTGCAAATTAGAGTTCCGACTCTACGAATGAAGAAGACTCAGAAGAGGATCCCGAAGAAGACCCTGAGGAGGATCCTGTAGAAGACCCATAGGAAGTTCCCGATGAGAGCTCAAGGGAAGACCTCGCAGAAAATACGAAGGATGTTTTGATGGCAGACATTGAGTCTGATGATGATGTCACTTCATAGATTGAGCCGCGACCCCCTATTCCTGTTATAGAGATTATTAGCGGTGATGATGAGGAGTAGCCGTAGACTTAGTTTATTTTATTATATAACTATTATGTTGAGATTTCCGGTGGATGTTCCAAACATATTATATGTAATGAATATCAGTTATTCTATTGTATTTATATTTTTATGCGTTGTGACTATTATATATGTACTACTTGTATCTTCTTATTCTTTATTTCTCGCACTGCGTCGACTAATGGGTTTTACAACTCGTTGGCAGACTCATGGCTTACCATGGAAACCGCAACGCTCAACCCACCCAAGATCATCTTTTGGCTGGATTGGCCACGTTGCTTCAAGGCGAAACCATTTTACTGCGTAATAATCCTGAGCAAGCTCAAGCTCAAGTTATCAAGCGGTTCAATCATTTCAAGTTGCCCGTCTTTCTTGGTCGTGAGAGACCAGCAGCAATCGAAGAGTGGTTGTTGAACCTAGACGGCATCTTCGACTACATGGTATGCATCGATGCTCATAAGGTGTCATGTGCCATGTTTCAGCTCAAGGAGGATGCTAGGACATGGTGGATTGGAGTGTGGAGACTCAAAACCCAAGACAAGAAGGATGCGTTCACTTGGGACCAGTTCAAGGAAACAGTTATGGAAAAGTACTACCCGAGGGCGTACAAAACCAAGATGCAAAAGGAATTCCTCGATCTGACCCAAGGAAGAATGTCGGTCACCGACTATGAGTGCAAGTTCAACCACATGTGTCATTTTGCTCCTCACATGGTCGAGACAGATGACATGAAGTCTCAGGAATTCCGAGATGGACTGCGTGATCGGATTCATCACCACCTGGCTGGTCATGGGCGTCTGACCTATAATAAAGAAGTTTCAAGGGCCGAGAACATTTCTGCCAGTTTGGATGTGGAGAAGGCAAGAGCACCACCAGTCGCAGCAAATAACAAGCGCAAGTGGCACGATTAATGGAGTGGTAGTAAGAAGAATGCTAAAACTGGATTTTCGAGGGCAAAACCCCAGTCCGATAAACCTACATGTGCTACTTGTGGCAAGGGACATAAAGGTACATGTATGCTTGGTCAGAATCGGTGCTACTTCTGCCGTGAGGAAGGACATATGGCCTCAGCATGTCCGAAGAAAGGAAAAGGCCCAGGCAATAATGTGCAAGGTCAAGGCTCATGAGGCAAAGCTTGAGTGTATAACATGGCCAAGGCCGAGGAATAGATTGAACCCCAAACCATGTCAGGTATGTTGTCAGTTGCAAATATTCCTGCTTTGGTGTTGTTTGATATGGGTGCATCTCATTCATTCATCTCTAGGAAGCTTTGTACTATGATTGGTTGTAGAAGTAGTAAAGCCCCTATATCTCTGTTAGTTAGCATGCCTACGGGGGGAGTAGTGCGTGCACACTCTATAACTAACAACGTGAAGATAGAGATTAATGAACATAGCTTCTTAGCCGACTTGCACATAGTTGAACTCAGTGATTTTGATGTTATTTTGGGTATGGATTGGTTGGACAAACATAGAGTTATAGTTGAATGCTCCGAAAGGAGGGTAACCTTATGTCCGTCTGTTGATGTCAAGACCGAATTCGAGGGAGTAAGACACAGTAGTACCCCGAAAGTGATTTCAGCCATGAAAGCTGTGAAGATGTTGAAGAAGCGTAGTTGCCAAGGATTCCTGGTGAATTTCATGGGGAAAAAACTTCGGAGAGGACGGTAACTGATGTACCTATCATCAAGGAGTATCCAGATGTCTTTCCCGAAGACTTGCCGGGAGTTCCGCCGAATCGTCAAGTTGAGTTCTCGATTGATTTAGTGCCAGGAGCGGCACCAATATCGAAAGCCCCCTATATAATGGCGCCTAAGGAATTACAAGAGCTGAAAGTGAAACTTCAGGAACTGCTTGACTCTGGATTTATCCGTCCGAGTGTTTCGCCATAGGGTGTGCCAGTACTTTTCGTGAAGAAAAAGGATGGAATTTTGAGGACGTGCATAGACTATCGTTAACTTAATAGACTCACAATAAAGAATAAATATCCACTTCCTAGAATAGAGGACCTATTCGATCAACTTGGAGGATCAGGAGTGTTCTAAAAATAGATTTGAGATCCGGATATCACCAACTGAGGATTAAGGATGATGATATCCCGAAGACATCATTTCAAACTCGATATGGACACTATGAGTTTATAGTGATGCCATTTTGTTTGACTAATGCACCAGCAGTATTCATGGACCTCATGAATCGTGTATTTCAACCTTATTTAGATATGTTTGTCATTGTGTTCATAGATCGCATACTTGTGTATTCAAATAGCAAGGTTGAACATGAGCATCATCTTAGAACCGTATTGGGAATACTGCGCAAGGAGAAGTTGTATGTGAAGTTCAACAAGTGTGAATTTTGGCTTAACCGAGTTGCATTTTTAGGACATGTGATCACTTCTAGAGGAATCGAGGTTGACCCTGTTAACGTAGAGGCAGTCAATGATTGGAAAGTAATGAGTAATGCAAATGAAGTTCGCAACTTCTTGGGTTTAGACGGTTATTATCGGAGATTTATCTATGGATTTTCGAAGATAGCTGCACCAATGACTAGATTGACAAGGAAGGGAGAAGTTTTCTTATGGAATGAGAAATTCGAAAAGAGTTTCCATTAACTTAAGTTTCCAAAAACTTAAGCCATCAATATAACAGTGCCTACTAGTTTATTTCGAAAATAAATTTACAAGAACCATCACCAATGAAAAATGAAAAGCCTTTTCGATCCATGACCGGAATGGATACAATGTTTTTATGCCCCTTGGGCAAAACAAGTACATCATCTAATGTCAAAACAAAGCCGGATTTCAAATTCAAAAGAAGTGATCCTATGTCAGCTGCTTCGACACTATGCCCGCTTCTGATAGTAATCATCACTTCCCCAGCTCCAAGTTTCCTAGTTTGTTCCAGATCCTGATTCATGGTACAAATATGACAACTAGAACCTGAATCCAGTATCCAAGAAGTAGAAAATACACTACCAGAACAATTTGTTCCCAAAACTAAAAGTTCTGTACCTGAAGTGCCATGAAGGATCGGACAGTCTCTTACATAGTGGCCCAGCTCACCGCATTTGAGACATTTGTCCTTCTTCTTGCTCTTAGGAATCATCGGGGCCTTGACCTTACCCTTAAGGTCCTTTCTTTGTGGTCCTATCTGCTTCTTGATCTTTTTCTTCTTATTCTTAGACCTCTGAGGACCAGAAGAAATCACAAGGGCAGACTCCTTCACCCGCGGAGTCTTCATCTGAGACTGAGCGGTTACTAGTTTGTTCATCAACCCTGCTAAATTGCAAGCAATCTCATTGCAGTTGAAATTCACAATAAACGGTGAGAAGGAATCAGGAAAATATTGCAGGATGAGGTCGATTTTTAGAGAATCATGCATCTTAAAATCAAGAGCCTCCAATCTCTCGATCATAGAGATTATTTTGAGGACATGGTCCCCAACTTTCTCACCTTCCATCATCCTGGCACCAAAAAGCTCTTTAAATATCTCATATCTAGCAGTTCGACTATGCTCACCATAAAGCTCGGTTAAGTGAGATAAAATCTGCCTAGCATAAGTCATTTTCTCATGAGCTCTCTGAAGCTCATTAGACATAGAAGCCATCATATAGGCACAGACTTTTATGTCATCCTTAACCCACTTTTCATGGTTTTCAACTTCTTCCTTATTGGCCCTAGTCCGCACTGGAGCCGCCGGAATGTCCACCTCCAAGACGTATCCCAATGCCTCCATACTGAGGACTATCATCAGGTTGCGGAGCCAGTCCAAAAAGTTAGGTCCGATTAGGTTATTCTTCTCGAGTAGAATTGCAAATGGGTTCATTGTTATTATGAGAGTTGATTTGTTGTTTGTCTGCATTAAGTACGATAGATTTACTAATGACTCGTCCAATTATGATCTGAGTTTAGAATTAAGAACTTTTCTATTCTTTTAAGCCAGTTCCCACTATTTTTATCAGAATAACACACTCACATGTGAAATCCGGAAGTATTAGTTCACTTTACTTCATAGTAGTGATCGAGTTCTTTATAAATTTTAATCGAGGGCAACCGAACAGGTTTCTGGTCTATTAATCTTCATAAAGTGATGTCCAACACCAACCCATCTAATGGATGATTCGATCTTCTTTTTCCCCTTGTTCACTCCCCTCAACCTATACGGTTTCTATAATTCGTGAACAAGTTAAGTTTATACCATCGATGCTGATCAGTTTCGCAATTGAATCTTATCCGGCAACCGAACAGGTTTCTAGGGATAAAATTAGCTACAACCGAAGGCATCCAATGCACTCTCGGTAGTTTATACCCTCCCCGAACGACTACCCCAATAACTCGGAAGCATAGCACATCCGGTTTGGATTTCAATTTTCCAAAAGCTCGATGGAGGGAAGGAAAACCTTGAAACCTTTTAAACATAATAATTTGTCGTGGGAGAGAATTTTCGTGATTAATGTTACACTTTGCACATTAATTCATTTAAGCGCATTTGTTGCATTAATACCATATGAATAAAACATTCACAACCTAGTTGCTACCAACATGTAGTTCACGGACCGTTCCTAGAACAAAAGATCGTATCTAATTACATGTCTTCGGTCTTGAATCCTCGTCTTCTAGAACGAATCATCCTCGGGTCTTCGTCATTACATATAAACTTTACATTGAAAAATTGCATCCTAGGTACAAATATTTCTAGTAAAGTAAATAGGCTCAATCGAACGATTCAAAACTAGGTCCATGAATCACATCCCCGTTCAAAAAATCATTTATCCAATAAATACTAAATAAATGGATTGCATATAAAATAAATTGATCCAACCAATATATATAATTAACTATTAAATAGAATTGCTCGAATCAATTCTCACAATCGGTAATATGAAATTGTTCAAAATAATTCGGTAAATCACAAGTATTCCAATTAATCAATTTTCCCATATAAAATGAAATACCATATATCATTTTAATCATATTAAATATAATTTAAAATGCGGGAAATTAATTTTATGAAATACACGATAAAACAAGCCTGAAACAGGCCCGGGAGGGGCTGGACCGCGTCCGAACGAGCTGTACCACGCGGCAGGGCCAGAACCAAGCCTAGACCGCGGTCCCAAAAGTCCAGATCGCGGTCCATCAGCCCAGAACGCGGTCCAGCAGTCCCAGAGTGCACGTCAGCCTCTCCTGGCCTCGTTCCGATGACGTCCAACATCATCCCGAGACTAGATTTCCGACCGGATATCTAATATCTATATTTTTCGACTTTCATATCTTCAATATAAATCATATTTCCTAGAAAATAAAGATTTATATTTAGATATAGATTTACGAGAAATACAAATACAACGAACAATCGAACATATACCATGATAATAACAATAAATGATTCCAAATCATTAACGATTCAATCAAGCATTTCAAATACTATATATCATATATATGATCGCAAGACCTTCTCTCCGATACCACTGTTGGTATTCGGTGCCTAAACCAAAGGCGCAGCGGAAGCAAAAAATGAAAGTGAGTCCAATCTGAATCCCTTAAGAGGATCGATCAAGCTACGTATATACGAATAAAAATAAAACAAAGGAAGATTTGAAATCATAACTTCGTAGTCCATTTATTAAATGGTGTTCTTCACAAATGCGATTCCCCAAGCCTTTGGTGATCTTCCCCACGAATCCGGTTCATCAAGATTTTAAAATCCTGAGCACCGAAAACATCGTGTGTGTCCGGTATTCCATGCTTGATTACTTTGTACTGTGTGAATGTTTGGTAATGTGACGTCATTTCTATTTATGTATTCCATTGAGTGCTATATAATTGTACGATGTGAATGAAACGGGGGTGACACACCTTGACGCCGTGGGACGATCGTCGGTGCGAATATGACGGTGGCCAACGTCTTGTTCCACGATAATTGTTGACGAGTGGAAGGGATGGTCACCCCAAGATGGTTAGAATGTGGTTTGAGGCTAAAAGGTTCTGTCTAACGCGCGCTATAACCCATGCCTAACGTACGCTATATTTCGATCGTTACGTACGTTAAGGCAGCTACATTACGTACGTAACGGGTGGGTCAGTCTTCCGACCAGAATCTTTCTTTTGACACGGACAGGGCTACTTTCGGCGGGCTAGAGGACAAGCGAGTCAGCTGACCGTTACGTGCGTTATGTCCCAAATTTAACGTCGTAACACTTGGGCACATTTCGGGCGTGAGTTCTTTACGTGCGTTGTCGGCCTGCTGCTACGTCGTAATACACCTTACGTACGTAACACCCTTATCGTTAACGTACGTTATCAAAACCAAGTTTTATAAAATGATAGTTCCCTTCTTCATTTGCACGACCCAACATCACAAACTACCACCCTTGGAGAAATTCCTAGCCTTATACCCGGTTCTTAAGCCTCTTAAACACTTGAATTAACATTGAGGAGGTGGATTCTTGAGCTTCGGTGAAGATTATCCAAGTCGTTCAAGTCACTTCTCGTTTTCCTCGTAGTTCTTGTGAATCCGTCAACCATCTTCATTATTCTTCTTCCAATAAGGTAAGCCACCAATCCCTGGAGTTATATATTCGATGCTTTCTTATTTATACTTATTATATTGCGGGTATTGGGTAGATTTTGCTAAACTTTGTATACAATCTTGTCGGATGAAATTGTAGTAACCGGAAATTTCGTTTCTCATATGTTTCGTTTCGTGCAAATGAAATTTCACTTCAAATCATCACTAGGAATGTAAAATTTGACGAATCAATTGTGGGGAAATTCGTAGTAATCCGTCACCGTATGGTCCATTGTCCGTAGCCACCCTTACCTTGTGATTTTTGACACTTAGCAAACTAAGGAAATAATTCGATAGTATAATCAATATTGGTTGCCAAACCACCGAAGTTGTTGTGCAATAAAATCCGTCGATTGTAGTATTCGGGATATAGAATTGTATTAGAAAGCATAAGATTCGATTTCGCCATAACAATTCGTTAACACCGAAGAATGATAGGATTATCTTCTTGAGTATATCGATATACCTAATGTTAATTATAAGATTGAACGAGATAATGATACACAACACTTGAAAACTTAGAAATGATACTCATACCGACAATTAAAACTACACTAGGGATCCGGTTAGGAAAGGGAGACTAGTTTATTCATTATAATCCGTATGAGGTGTTAATCGGATGTTTCGTGGCTAGGTTAAGTTCGAGCGGGCTTGGGGACTTCGTTATCGTAAAGCACCTACTACCGGATCACAGGCAAGTGAAATATTGCTCGTGAATTTTCTAATATCAATGTTATACCGTATGTGTGTACGTGCCATTTTGATAAAAGCCGACGTTTGTATTTCTCTAAAGATGTTATAAATGGGCCGATGTGTTGGGGATAAAACCTGTATGGTACCCGTGTGGAAATGTGTTAGGGGGTAAGACCCGAATTGGGCACCTATGTTCCGGGGTATTCCCGTGTGGATACTTCCGTGACCCTTGGTTGCGACCTTGGGGGCTTATGTGTTAAAGAGAAAGACTCGTCGGTTAAGTGATGAAATATTCCCTGTGATTACTAGGTACTGTGATTGTAAAGATGTCGTATATCGTTGTTAGTAGTTGTTATTTGGTATGCATTCTCTGACCCTGGTTACCTGGTATGACTCGTCGTACCAGGTAAAATTGTTCATCATGTGCAGGACATTCCCGAGGGGTCCGGTCAGACTTGAGCGGTGTTGGAATTATCTCTAGCCGCTGCTTTAATTGGAATAAATTGTTTTCTTTGGGAGAACCTTTGTTGTGTAATAATTGGACTTGAAATTACATTTCCCTTAAATCTTTCGACTCACGTTATGTAATCCTCGAATTTAAGGTTTTATCGCGATTTTCTTAAAATGCCTATTTTTCTAACTAGCCTTGTGGGTCCCACGTGGGATTCATGGCACTGTAATACCTCGGGATATTTTGGGGGTGTTACAGAAAATGGTATCAGAGCGCCAAACTCCTGGTTTGAATAAAACTTTCTCCTATATTTTTTTCTTTCTCTCAAAATCCAACACCCCAAGCGATCGAAGCTCCCCGTGGGAATGCAAGTAAGTGATATGTGTGTGTTTCTATTTTTGTACAACATTTAATTGAAAACCATGCGTGAAACTGGCTTTAGATTGATACCGTTAGTGATGGCACGCCGAGGAGCTAGAAGGGTGGTGAATGACGCTCAGGGTTCCGCCGCGAACCACAATGAGGACGGGAACACCGCCGAGACCCATCCTACTGGGGGCCAGCCGCCACCAGTTAACCAAAACGATCAGGCGGAACGCCAAAATAACAACCCTGGAGGCATGGATCCAGCTTTTGTTCAGGCCCTTGCCCAGGCTATCGCCATGGGAATTGCTCAGGTCAATCAGGCAGAACGGATACCGGTCATCAATGTGGAAGAAAACGCAGGAAGATATCGATGGTTGGGAGAGATGCTGAAGGCTAGGCCTCCATTATTTGACGGGGCAGGAGAGAAACACGTGGACGACTGGATATCGGAAATGGAGACTGCCTTCGAAGTAATCGGATGCCCAGAAAACAGAAAGGTGCCGCTCGGAATTAATCAACTCCGTGACACTGCTGCACGTTGGTGGAGGACTTACAGGCCAGAGGACCGAGTGGTCGGGTGGACCGAATTTGTCCGACTGCTACGGAGCGAGTACTGTCCCAGATCAGCCCGAACCGCTCGCGCACGAGACTTTTTCAGCGCCGGCCCTCAGAACATGCCTACGAGAGATCATTCGGGCCTACCGAACCGAGCAAAGTTACATCTCCCAGATGGTTCCATCAGAAGATCAACGAATATGCCATCTTGCGCAGAGGTTACCGGAGGATGTACAACGCTATGCCGCCGGATTTCTTGCCGCGACCACGAGAGCATACGAAGGCGTAGTCACGGCATATGCGTACGGTTATTATCTGACATCGGGCATAACTCGAAGAAGCGAGAAGACATCGATTCAGCACAGGAGCAACAACAAAACGAATTCGGGGCCCACATCTTCTTTTAAGCCGGCGGTTTCGTACCAACGAAGGGTGTATCGATCGGCCTTACCGTAGGGACTGTTTCAATTGTGGCATGACCGGGCATACTAAGGATCGGTGTCGAAGACGGCTACCAAATGTTTCACTTGTGGAAAGGGTGGACACATGTCTCGCTCTGTGGCGGGCCAATTCCACTCGAGCCCGGCTTCGCAACCAAGTCAACAAGGCTCTGTGCAATCCCCTAGGGCGCCTGCTGTTTCCAACTACCGAGCTCCATCCCACTGAGCCAACCGCCACCGCATGGTGCCGGACGAGGCCGTGGGCGCGGCGGAGGTACCTCGTCCTTTTCGGAGTCGATGCCGTCTCGTGTATTTGAGCTGAGGGCTACGTATGGTCAGCCTGCGCCAGCTATCTCAGGTACTCTTCTTGTTAACTCTCAGCCAGTGCATGTACTATTTGATACCGGAGCCACCCATTCGTTTATATCTGTGGAATGTGTTGAACGCTTAAATATTGTTTGTGTACCTTGTGAGCCCTTTACTGTTAAACTACCCGAGGGTAGTAGATTAAGCGGCGATCAAAAGGTTCGAGACTGTCGGATCAGCATCGACGATCATAGTTGGACCGCTAATCTTATGGTCTTCCCACTCCAGAATGAAGATATCATATTAGGAATGGACTGGATGCCATTGCACAGAACAATCTTGGATACCTACCACCTGACTATTTCTATTTCGGCTCATGACGGTACCACATATGTCATCAGCGGACGTGAACACTTTAGTACAAAAGGATCTCTCAGCATTATCGCATCAGAAGCCTCCTGCAGCTCTCCAAGTGAATACTACTGGTGTTATGTTCTTCGAGAGGACACTTCACAACTTGCAATCACAAACATTCCGGTGGTGAATGAGTTTCCAGACGTTTTTCCTGATGAACTACCAGGGCTGCCACCGCACCGAGAAGTTGACCTTTCCATTGAACTCGAACCGAGGACGAGACCTATTTCCAAAGCTTCTTACAGAATGGCACCGGCCGAGATGAAGGAATTAAAGATACAGCTCGAAAATCTGTTGGAGAAAGGGTTGATCCGCCCAAGCACCTCACCGTGGGGTGCGCCGGTACTTTTCGTTAAGAAGAAAGATAACTCTCTACGCTTGTGCATCGACTACAGGGAGCTGAATAAGGTTACTATCAAGAATCGTTATCCACTACCAAGGATTGATGACCTCTTGGATCAGTTACAAGGGGCAGTCGTGTTTTCAAAGATTGATTTACGGTCCGGATATCACCAATTGAGGATTCGGGAGGAAGATATACCCAAGACTGCATTTCGGTCGAGGTATGGGCATTACGAATATATCGTGGTATCATTCGGGTTGACTAATGCCCCAGCCGTTTTCATGGAACTGATTAATAGAGTTTTGATTGATTTCCTCGATAAATGCGTGGTGGTTTTTATCGACGACATCCTGATATATTCTTGAAGCCGACAGGAACACGAGGAACATTTGAGGCAAGTACTGGGCGTGTTAAGACAACACCAACTTTATGCGAAACTGTCCAAGTGCGAATTCTGGATGCCGGAGGTAATTTTTCTCGGACATGTTGTCTCGGCAGAAGGTGTCAAGGTCGACCCACAAAAGATCGAGACAATAACGAGTTGGGAACCTCCAAAGAATGTCAAAGAGGTTAGGAGCTTCCTAGGACTGGCGGGTTACTATCGAAGATTCGTCGAGGCTTTTTCCTGTATCGCCCGACCGTTAACGAACCTACTGAGAAAGAGCACCAAATTTGTATGGACTGCAGACTGCCAGAAGAGCTTTGACGAGCTCAAGAGTAGGCTAACTACTGCCCCAGTACTAGTGTTACCACAGGGTACAGAAGGATTCATTATATACACGGATGCATCCAAGCATGGACTAGGGTGTGTCTTCATGCAGAATGGCAGAGTCGTCGCGTACGCATCCCGACAACTGAAGCCGTACGAAGTAAATTACCCGACACATGACTTGGAGCTAGCCGCGGTGGTGCATGCCCTCAAGATTTGGAGGCACTATCTTTACGGAGTTACTTGCAAAGTTTTCACGGATCACAAGAGTTTGAAATATATCTTCACGCAGAGACAATTAAACATGAGACAGAGGCGTTGGTTGGAGCTAATCAAGGACTACGATGTGGAAATTTCTTATCATCCCGGAAAAGCCAACGTGGTAGCTGATGCTCTTAGTCGGAAAACTACACAAGAGGTGATGGTATCGGCATAACAGTTCAGCCCAAACTGCAGCAAGAGATCAGGAGAAGCAACACCGAGGTATGGGTACAACGTAGGCAAGGACGATTATGCTCAATCAATATACTTTCGTCCTTACTAGACGAGATACGTCTAGCACAGATGGAAGATCCTGAATTACGTGCGATTGGTGAAAGAATCGAGAAAGGAGATGCTTCCGACTATAAGATTCAGGGTGATTTGGTGAGGTTCAAGAACAGGATATGTATTCCACCGAATGACGGACTGAAGCAGACTATACTGAAGGAGGCGCACTCCACTCCCTATTCTATTCACCCCGGAGCAAGCAAGATGTACAAGGATTTGCGACAGAGTTTTTGGTGGAAGAACATGAAGTGGGAAGTTGCTAGGTTCGTCGCCCGATGTATGACATGCCAACAAGTGAAAATCGAACACCGCAGACCAGCCGGAATTATGCAACCCCTACCCCTCCCGGAGAGGAGCATATCAATGGACTTTGTCACTAAGCTACCTACGGCGGTGGGAGGAAAGGATACGATTTGGGTCATTGTTGATCGATTGACAAAATCAGCACATTTCATTCTTATTCAAGAGACGGAGCAGCTGGCCGTCATTTTCATCAGAGAGATCGTCAGGCTACATGGTGTTCCCTCATCCATCATTTCAGATAGGGACACCAGATATGTGTCTCGTTTTTGGAAAGCCGTCCATAAAGCTATGGGGACACAAGTACACTTTAGCACGGCTTATCATCCTCAGACAGATGGACAGACCGAGCGTACGATTCAAACCTTGGAAGATATGTTGAGGGCGTGCGTGCTCGATTGGGGAAAGGATTGGGCTAGACATTTGGGATTAGTGGAGTTCTCGTACAAAAACAGCTGGCATGCAAGCATAGGCATGGCACCGTTTGAGGCCCTGTATGGGCGAAGGTGCAAGTCACCGTTATGCTGGGATGATGCCTCCGACACCGCGGTTACCGAGTTGGATCTTATCCAGGAGTCCATTAAGAAGATCTCTATAGTTCGGAAGCACATGCGCGCCTGAGCCGGCGAAATCTTATGCCGAGGAAACCAAGCGGCAGATTAGAATTTACGGTCGGGGATCATGTTTGGGTGAAAGTATCACCTATGCGAGGTATTCGGCATTTCGGCCAGAAGGGCAAGTTAAGCCCGAGATTTTTAGGTCCGTTTGAGATATTGGACCGGGTAGGGAAGCTCGCGTATCGATTAGCACTACCGCCGCATCTGGATGGAGTGCATAATGTTTTTCATGTCTCCCAGTTAAGGAAGTATGTCTATGACCCGAGTCACAAGCTCAATTTCGAAGAAGTGGAAATTTCCGATGACGCTACCTTTAGGGAGGTACCGACCGCCATTCTGGACCGGCGTGTGAAGATGTTAAGAAATAAAGCCATACCCCTCGTGAAGATTCAGTGGTCGCACCACGGCACGGAAGAGGCGACTTGGGAAACTGAGTCGAGCATGAAGGAGAGTCATCCCGAGTTATTTTCTTAAGTTTCATGACGAAACTATTTTAAGAGGAGTGATATGTAATACCTCCGGTATTCCATGATTAATTAATTTGTACTGTGTGAATGTTTGGTAATGTGACGTCATTTCTATTTATGTATTCCATTGAGTGCTATATAATTGTACGATGTGAATGAAACGTGGGTGACACACCTTGACGCCGTGGGACGATCGTCGGTGCGAATATGACGGTGGCCAACGTCTTGTTCCCCGATAATTGTTGATGAGTGGAAGGGATGGTCACCCCAAGATGGTTAGAATGTGGTTTGAGGCTAAAAGGTTCTGTCGCTATAACCCATGCCTAACGTACGCTATATTTCGATCGTTACGTACGTTAAGGCAGCTACATTACGTACGTAACGGGTGGGTCGGTCTTCCGACCAGAATCTTTCTTTTGACACGGATAGGGCTACTTTCGGCGGGCTAGAGGACAAACGAGTCAACTGTTCGTTACGTACGTTATGTCCCAAATTTAACGTACGTAACACTTGGGCACATTTCGGGCAGCGAGTTCTTTACGTACGTTGTCGGCACTGCTTGCTAAATGCGTAATAAACCTTACGTACGTAACACCCTTATCGTTAACGTACGTTATCAAAACCAAGTTTTATAAAATGATAGTTCCCTTCTTCATTTGCACGACCCAACATCACAAACTACCACCCTTGGAGAAATTCCTAGCCCTATACCCGGTTCTTAATCCTCTTAAACACTTGAATTAACATTGAGGAGGTGGATTCTTGAGCTTCGGTGAAGATTATCCAAGTCGTTCAAGTCACTTCTCGTTTTCCTCGTAGTTCTTGTGAATCCGTCAACCATCTTCATTATTCTTCTTCCAATAAGGTAAGCCACCAATCCCTGGAGTTATATCTTCGATGCTTTCTTATTTATACTTATTATATTGCGGGTATTGGGTAGATTTTGCTAAACTTCGTATACAATCTTGTCGGATGAAATTGTAGTAACCGGAAATTTCGTTTCTCATATGTTTCGTTTCGTGCAAATGAAATTTCACTTCAAATCATCACTAGGAATGTAAAATTTGACGAAACAATTGTGGGGAAATTCGTAGTAATCCGTCACCGTATGGTCCATTGTCCGTAGCCACGCTTACCTTGTGATTTTTGACACTTAGCAAACTAAGGAAATAATTCGATAGTATAATCAATATTGGTTGCCAAACCACCGAAGTTGTTGTGCAATAAAATCCGTCGATTGTAGTATTCGGGATATAGAATTGTATTAGAAAGCATAAGATTCGATTTCGCCATAACAATTCGTTAACACCGAAGAATGATAGGATTATCTTCGTGAGTATATCGATATACCTAATGTTAATTATAAGATTGAACGAGATAATAATACACAACACTTGAAAACTTATAAACGATACTCATACCGACAATTAAAACTACACTAGGGATCCGGTTAGGAAAGGGAGACTAGTTTATTCATTATAATCCGTATGAGGTGTTAATCGGATGTTTCGTGGCTAGGTTAAGTTCGAGCGGGCGTGGGGACTTCGTTATCGTAAAGCACCTACTACCGGATCACAGGCAAGTGAAATCTTGCTCGTGAATTTTCTAATATCAATGTTATACCGTATGTGTGTACGTGCCATTTTGATAAAAGCCGACGTTTGTCTTTCTCTAAAGATGTTATAAATGGGCCGATGTGTTGGGGATAAAACCTGTATGGTACCCGTGTGGAAATGTGTTAGGGCGTAAGACCCGAATTGGGCACCTATGTTCCGGGGTATTCCCGTGTGGATACTTTGGTTGCGACCTTGGGTGCTTATGTGTTAAAGAGAAAGACTCATCGGTTAAGTGATGAAATATTCCCTGTGATTACTAGGTACTGTGATTGTAAAGATGTCGTATATCGTTGTTAGTAGTTGTTATTTGGTATGCATTCTCTGACCCTGGTTACCTGGTATGACTCGTCGTACCAGGTAAAATTGTTCATCATGTGCAGGACATTCCCGAGGGGTCCGGTCAGACTTGAGCGGTGTTGGAATTATCTCTAGCCGTTGCTTTAATTGGAATAAATTGTTTTCTTTGGGAGAACCTTTGTTGTGTAATAATTGGACTTCAAATTACATTTCCCTTAAATCTTTCGACTCACGTTATGTAATCCTCGAATTTAAGGTTTTATCGCGATTTTCTTAAAATGCCTATTTTTCTAACTAGCCTTGTGGGTCCCACGTGGGATTCATGGCACTGTAATACCTCAGGATATTTTGGGGGTGTTACATCGTGCCTCTACTTGCCACGCACCGGAAGCTAACCCGAATAACAACCACCGTATTATCCTATGAGGATACGGCTAGAATAGGATGGTGAAGCTATATATATTTTATGAATACACTCCAAGTATATTTATCAAATTACCTCTCTCAATTTTCTTTCCATTTTTTTTCTCTAAGAAAAAATGTGAAGAAGAAGAAGAATGAAGAAGTAGAAGATGAAGTTGAGAAAACTTCTCTCTCACTTGGTCTACTACCCGTGAGCTCTTCATATGCACCACCAAGAGTCTTCAACCACCAAGGTGTAAGTCTTCTTATTCCGTTCCTTTTTTTTATGAATTATCCTCCAAGAATAATATCACACCTTCTTCCACCAATTTAGGTGGGAGACAAGTCCAACTCAAGACCAAAAGTGGGGTGGGGTGGCCTCTAGAAGTTTACGGGAGAATTTGGTTTGTTTCGAACTCCCGCGAGTCCAAACAGATAAACTCTATTCCGTATCAATGTAATTATATCAATTAAATTAATCTAAATAATTAATTATATCAAATACAAAACAATATAATTAATTTTTCCAAGAAATAATTATATCTATGAATTAAATCAATCACCCTGTAATTTATTTAATTCATTAGGCCGAAACTAATCTCATTAGCAAACCTATAACGTGTGGTCCCACTAACCATTAGTGATCGACATGCACTCTCCAAGTCAAAGAACACGTCATACAAGTCTTCGCATAAACTTAACACCCAGTCAAGTTTCATCGACTTGCGAACGATTAATTATTTGAGCCATAAACCTTTCCAGTGCCGATCCCCTTATCCAATAAGGAGTGGAATATTTTGCTCTCAAACACGGACTAGTTTATATATATATATATATATATATATATATTTACGAGTCAGGAATGCCAGTGACTACCAGTAAATAAAGAAACATAAAATTGCCTTGTAATAATATTTTACATAATAACAAGTACAATGCCCTCACTCAATATCCTCTGAGTGGCATTCGCGGGCATACTCCTAACATTATTCACGTCTGCATGTGACTTGCCGTTTTTGTTGACTTTTCAATCTTTGCTGACATGGACACAGCTTATTGATACTTGATATTTTTTCTATGTGTCAAATGTTTCTTGCTGTCCACACTTGACTGATTGACTTTTTTTGGTCATACTCGGCTGATGTTTTGGCTTGGCCATACCCGGCTGATGTCTTGACTTGGTCATACCCCGCTGATGTCTTGACTTGGTCATACCCGACTGATGTACTTTGCTGTCTTCATACCAATCTGAGTTTTCGGGTTGTTCATACCTGGCTTAAAATTTAAAGGCCTATAGAAAATATTCATTTGGTTCTTATTTACAATGCCAAGTACTTTAGAGCATACATTTGAATTAAACTTTAAATATATGGATGACATCACCAAAATCTTTAATGTATTCCACACAAATATATTTAATTAAGGAGTCCGATTTCGTAAATTCATATTTAGGTTGGAAGTGTAATAGCAACTCTTTAGTGGATTGAATTGATATTAGTAAATTCAACCATATTATGAAGGGCTTAATATAGAAGGTTGGGTTATACTAGGAGTCTAACCTAATCCTCCTTAAAATCCCTAGAGTAGTCCAAAAGTCTATAAATAGGACATTATGGGGGGTTCGACCATGAAACATTATTCATACTTGCGAGATTTGAGTTTTGTTCTTGTGTTTAATTGTAGATCTAGACTTGTATCTTTGATTCTACAATTTAGATAAATCATCAATTTTCTAAGAGTGACCAAAAGTTACTAGAAGATCAAAGCAAAAAATGAGTGACTCTTAAATATAATTTTTGACCGGTCCATCTTCAAGTCAAGCCAGATCTCGTAGCTCGTTTCCCACACAATATCCGAATTAAGGCGGGGATATACTCTATATGATTTGGAGGAAGAAATCAAAGAATAACCACTTCGCTTCAAATGTATATATCATATGATCTCATGATCTAGATTAGGATATTTATTTTCACCAATAATATTAGTAAATAAATAATAATAGTATTTAAATTACTTATTAATCTCAGTAGTTAATTAATTAGAATGCTCAAATAGATCTTGTGCTCGTGGACACATAAAGCATATTTTTTTGTAATATCCGCACTTTCTATTTTTAGTCATTTCTATTTTTAGTGTACTTTCATTTCGGATGACTCACTTGTAATCGTTTTAGTATTCTGAAGCTATTTTGTTCTACACTCATGGCCATCCGAACGAGTTTCGGAGTTGTTTTACGTGATTCTTACATATTGAGTAACTTTTCTGCGTTTATGCTCGATTCTCGTAAATCTCGTTCTAAACTAAGGTTTCGTTACTCCTGCGAGTTCCTTTAATATTTTTGGATACGTTACAACTTCCTGAGATTGTTATTGGGTCTCGAATCATTATTCTCGAGGGCCTAGTCCGTTTCATAATTTTTCATAGTTTTGGGGTACTATTATGGGAATTGTTGTCCGTTCCAACGTATGGTTGGAATTATATGTTCGGATGGGAGAGTGAGTTTGCATGTTGTTGATTCTTATTAGTGCCTCCTTATTCTTTGGTAACTATCGAGTTTTATACCTTCCGAGACGTGTACATTCTGACTGGGATTCACCACTGTGTTACTGTTTCAGAACAGTTAGCGCACGCTAACGGGTTTTTAGCGCGCGCTAAAGTGGTATTTATAGCACATGTTAAGCCCAGGTGTGACGTGCGCTAATCAGGCAGGACAGTAAGTTCTGACTTCTGTAATGAGTTGTTTAGTGTACGTTATAGACTCCATTACGTATGCTAGTGAGTCGATTAAAGTACGTTATCATTTCGTTGCATACGCTAATGCGTATGGGCAGAATATTCTGAAATTGGACAGAAGGTTCAGCGATTCTGAGCTAAACCAGGTAGCGTACGCTGACACCGAAGTTAACGTACGCTAACATGAACGTAGCGCACGCTAAGTCTAAATTAACGTACGCTAACAGGGAGGACAGAAGCCTCTGGACTGTGCATTGCCCAGGATAGCGCTAAACATGTCCATAGCGTACGGTAATCCCTGCCAGTCTATATAGGACAGCAACAGTTAAATTCGTCATTTTCCTATCTTCTTCTTCTTCCTTGGCGATTTCCGGTGGTTGTGGACTGAGTTGTGTGGATTCCGACCACACATCATCACCCATTCATAATTTGGAGTCTCTAGTACGAATTTAACATCATCCAACATTTCATCGTCCAGATCAAGGTATTCTTCGTATAACCGTAGTTTTCGAGATTTTGGGGTTTTAGGATGATTTCATTATTCTGAATCGAATTAGACTAGACTATTGTTAGATCATGATAATATGCTCGTAATCCTTGGTTTCCCCTGTTGTTTTGTGGACCGAAATTACGTGATTCCATCATTGGTCGATTACGATTGATTGCGCCCTCGTAGTGTCCGACAAATCATTCCTAAGGGTAGAATATAGGATGATTCTTTATATTCAGTAGTGTTGTAGCTGATTGAATACCATTGTGTGCTAGCATCGAAATGTTGGAGTGAGTTTGGATCGAAATGTTGGAGTGAGTTTGGATCGAAGCGCTCTCCGTTCAGCATTTCTTCACGTCATATTAACCAAGGCAAGTACATAGGTTACATTATGTTATGTAGAATGTAATTTCGGCATAGATGATAATTCGTGATAAATGTGTGGGTGTGTTGTTGTTGTTCTTCCACCTGGGGACAGTTTGATGGAACCTCTGTGGGCCTATACTAAGGGGTACGGCCGTGGAAGTGGTTTCCCACTTGGGGACGGTCCGACGGGGCCTCTAGGGGCCGATACTAAGGGGTACGGTCACGGTTTACCAAGTGTGATTTTTGTGATAGTGAATTGTGATGTTATGATTTTCTTGAGGATTTTGTCTTGATGAAAATGTGGTATTCCGGAATATTGTTTTTTATATGTTTTCAAATGTGATAATCATGTTGGATTGTGTTCGTATATAATATTGTGTAAATGTGTACTTGCACTAGCTATTCGAATACTAGCCCCTTAAATGGGGGGAATGCGTTTTATGCATTTCAGGTATCGGGCGGACTAAGGAGCCGGCACGAGAAATGCGTGTAAAGAATGGTCAAGCATGATGATGAGGCTCGAGTTTGTGTCATTTAGTTTGTTAGGTCTATATTGATTGTTGAAGTCAGTCAAGTAAACGTAATTGTGTTTTTAAGATATTATTGAAGGCCCTTGTGTGGGCAATGGATTCACTTTACATTATGTTTTCCTTCATTTAAACCAAATGTTTTGACAGAGGACACGGTCTTATTTATAATATGAATGTTTTCATCATGAATTTATTACAAATTGTGTGAATGTCCTAGCCTAGTAGACCTTAGTGAAGGTTCTACAGCGTGTAATAACCCATATGAGAATTGGGGTGTCACATTTATGGTATCAGAGCCTTAGGTTGTGAATACCTAGGCTGTCGGTTAATTTGGGTTTGTTAGTTATGTCATATGAGTTACTTGCTGAGCCTAATATGATCGTGCTACCATCTCTTCGTGCGTCCCGTGGCTGTAAGTCTCCTTAAACCATTACGCTTTTGTATTACCTTCATATGTGCATTAAGAATTGCGAATTGGGGTAGCGACGTTGTGAATTGTGAATTTTGCTGATTTTGTTTCTATTCATTTCTTATTATTCAGTATGTTGAGAGGTTGTGGTAGACCAGCTTGGGCACACGGCCGAGGCCATGGTCGTGTTGCTGATGATGAGGGAGTTCCGTTTTCCCAGTCATCCGCGGATTCGGCTTCTCATCTAGTGCCGAATACCTTGCCCCTGAGTTCTGACGGACAGTAGGACTTATCGGTCAGTCAGTGCCAACCGTCGGGTAATAACACCGAAGCCGGAGCTATTGCCATACTTCAGCAGTTGGTAGCTCAATAACTCAAATAACTCAAGGTGGGCGGCAGAATCCGCCCCCGACTATGGAAGACGAAGCCAGTAAATGGCTTCAGAAAGCGACAAAGATGTACCCTCCGCATTCTACTAGTTCTACGACTCCCTAGGTTGGGAGAATTGTTTTTTTCAGTTGGGAAGGACCTTCGATGTCGTAGCTTGTTCTGGCGACAGGAAGGTACCTATTGCCAAATACCTCCTGGATAAGGATGCTATGGAGTGGTGGGAGGCAGTGGCACCCAGATATAATGTAGCCATTTGGGTGGAGTTTTAGACTGCTATGGAGGCGGAGTACAATCCACCACCGGTTCGGGAGCGTAAGATCATGGAGTTCTTTACATCTACACCTCAGGATGTATTGATATCCCAGGCCATTATCACTTATAACTGGCAGTTGGGATACATAAAAGATCAAGTGAGAACCGAGGCTGACAAGATTCACTACTTCAATATGCGCATGAAGCCACATATCAGACAGAGCATGGAACCACTCATGTGTGCCACGTTGAAAGAATACCAGGACCATGCTCTATCTATTGAGATGGTAATACTAGAGTTAAAGTCTAGATCCGAGGCTACGAAACAAAATACTTCTGGTAACTTCTCAACTGGAAAGGGGAATCCGTTTCCTAAGTCGTTGTCTACTCCTGCATCGGGAAAAGATCATTTCATCAGTAGGAGGCTCCCAGGGTAACCATCCGGTTCAGTTCTCTATCCCTGGTAGCGGAGTGTGTTTTAACTCAAGTCAGAGTGAGGATTTGGTGAAGGATTGTCCGTTTCCACTAGTTACATGTTTATAATGCGGATGGAGTGGTCATCGTGCGGATCATTGTGAGGTAGTTGCCATATTAGTCAGAGCTCCGATGGTAACTACAGTGCAGGGAGAACCTAGTGGCGATCAGAAGGCTCCAGTTTCATAGGGTCCTCAGAGTTCACGTAGAGGTCGAGGTCAGCCGGATCGCCGTGCAGCATCATGTTCGGGATCTGTACACCCCCGTTTATATTAGATGAGATGCACAGAGGAGACAGATACTCCGGTGGCATCACGTACCACTCAGGTCCTTTCTCATCCAGTTTTGGTGCTTTTTTATTCGGGTGATACTCACTCTTTTATTGCATGGGATTGTGTATGTCGTATTGGTATTGACTATTTATTTGAGTGCGAACTGTTTGTAGTGGGTATGCCTAGTGGTGATCGTATGGTTGTGAACCGGGAAGTTAGAGACTTCCTAGTGAGGATCGAGAACTAAGATTGGTCCTCGAACCTCATTGTAGTAGACTTAAAGGTTGAGGATTTGATCCCAGTGGATGATTGGCTGGATCGTCATGGTGCTATCATGGACTATCGAACTCGTACTATCTCGATAGTGGCCGAGGATGGCACGGAACATACACTTGTGGGTTGTAAGCTAGGTAGATCGGGGAGTGTGATCAACGCCTTAAAGGCGATAAAACTCCTGAACCAGGGTTGCGTAGGCTATTGGTGCTACGATCTGAAAGCAGAAGATGATGGAGTTGAGATGTCATCGATTCAAGTCGTTAGTGATTATCCCGATGTATTTCCAGATGATTTACCAGGATTACCACCACAGCGGGAAGTCGAGTTTTTTATTGATCTAGAGCCGAATGCAGCTCCTGTTTCTCGTGCTCCGTATCGTATGGCACCATCAGAGATGTTAGAGTTGAAGAAATAGTTAGGAGAATTTCTAGATAAAGGGTATATTCGACCGAGTGCATCACCTTGGGGTGCGCCTGTGCTTTTCATTAAAAAAAAAGGATGGATCGCTTCGTTTAAGCATCGACTATTGAGATTTAAACAATCTAAACCATCAAAAATAAATACCCTTTGCTCTATATTGATGACTTGTTTGATAAACTTCAGGGAACGATAGTCTTTTCGAAGATTCATTTACAATTGGGTTACTATCAGTTGAGGATTCGGGATAGCGACACACCAAAAGCTGCCTTTCGGATGATATATTGCCATTACAAGTTTGTGGTTATGCCTTTCGGGCTAATCAACGCCCCAACAGTGTTCATGAAGTTGATGAACAAAGTCTTTACTGAATATCTGGACAAATTCATAGTCGTTTTTATTGATGACATTCTCATCTATTCCCGGAGTCAGGAGGAGCACGCTGCGCATCTTCGTAGGGTGCTAGACATTTTGGGAACTAAGCAGTTGTATGTGAAGTTTTCCGAATGTGAGTTTTGGCTCACGGAAGTAACATTCTCGGGCATGTGATTTCAGCAGAAGGGGATCGGGTTGACCCACAGAAGATTGAGGCGGTACTGGCATGGGAACCATGTAAAAATGTGAAAGAATTGAGGAGTTTCCTAGGGCTTGCGAGTTATTACTATAGATTTGTTGAAGGGTTTTCTAAGATCGCTCGACCACTCACGTAGTTACTTCAGAAAACTCAGAAGTTTGAGTTGAACGCAGATAGACAGAGTAGCTTTGATGAGTTGAAGAGACGTTTGACTACCGCACCAGTTCTAACTTTGCCATAGGGGAATGATGACTTTGTGGTTTATAGTGACGATTCAGGCCTCAGACTTGGATGTGTTTTGATGCAGATAGATAGGGTTATTGCTTATGCATCTCGACAATTCAAACCCTATGAAGAAAATTACCTACACATAATTTAGAATTAGCTGCGGTCATATTTGCTTTGAAAATTTTATACGGACCACAAGAGTCTGAAGTTTATCTTCAGCCAAAAGGAATTGAAAATGAGGCAACGTAGGTGGCTAGCAATAATTAAGGATTACGATCTTGAGATTCTTTATCGTTCGAGCAAGTCCAATGTAGTAGCGGATGCATTGAGTCATAAGCTGATGGCTCTTCATATGTTAGAAGTACTTACACCTCAAAGCAAGATCCTACAGGATTTGATTTGTCATAATATCGAAGTTTGGATTTAGAGAGTTCAAGGTCAGTTGTGTCCGTTATAAATCACTTCGCCTTTGATTGATGATATCAAGGCGAGGCAGTATGATGACCCGTTTTTAGGTCAGCTGAGAGAGGATGTGAAGAAAGGGAAATCTGCTAGGTTTGTGGTTCAGAATGACGGGATATTGAGATTTCAAGGTAGATTATATGTACCTTGTGATATTGAGTTGAGACAGAAGATTCTTAGAGAAGCTCATACTACACCTTATTCCGTACATCCTGGTACAAGTAAGATGTACAAGGATGTAAGGAGTAATTTCTAGTGGATTAACTTGAAGACGGATGTTAGCGAGTTTGTGTCGAAGTGTTTGACCTGTCAGTAGGTTAAGATCGAGAATCAGCGACCTTATTGCAACCACTTCCTATTCCGGAGTGAAAATGGGAGGATATCTCTATGGATTTCATTACCACTATGCCTAGAACTCGGACTGGAATGAACATGATTTGGGTCATTGTCAATTTATTAACCAAATCTGCTCATTTTATCGGTGTTAAGGATACATGGGGACCAGAGAGACTAGCTCGGGTGTTCATCGCAGAAATCGTGAGGTTGCATGGGACTCCTAAGAGTATTATTTCTGATCGATATGGTCGTTTTGTATCACATTTTTGGCAGGCTGTTTATCGAGCTTTGGGGACCGAGTTGAGACTTAGTATATCCTACCATCCCCATAAAGACGGACAGTAAGAGCGGATGATACAGACACTAGAGGATATTTTGAGAGCTTGTGCTTTAGACGGGAAAGATGATTGGGAGTCACATTTGTCGTTGATCGAGTTTACGTACAATAATGGTTGGCATGCCTAGATCAAAATGGCACCATTTGAGGCTTTGTATGGAAGGAGGTGTAGATCGCCACTATGTTGGGATGATGCATCTGAATTGTTTGGTACCGAGCCGTATTTACTTATTGAGACGAGATAGAAGCTTGCTTTATTCGTAATAAGCTGTTGACGGCTCAGAGTCGACGGAAGTCCTATGCCGGCATGCGTCGCCAGCTATTAGTGTTTGAGGTTGGAGACCATGTATTACTGAAGGTGTCACCGACTCGGGGAGTTTACAGCTTCGTTCGGAAGAGTAAACTTAGTCTGAGGTATATTAGACCCTTCGAGATTTTAGAGCGAGTTGGAGATCTTGCATATCGGTTGGGTTTGTCATCATCCTTAAGTCACGGGCATAACGTGTTTCATGTCTCCCAGCTAAGAAAGTACGTACTGGATCCTAGTCACATTATCTATTTCAGAGAGATTGAACTGGGACCCGACATCAAATTTGAGGAGAGACTGATTCAGATTTTGGAGCGTCGAGTAAAGCAACTTAGGCATAAAACCATTCCTTTGGTTAAAGTGAAATGGTCAAGACACGGATCAAAGGAGTCGACATGGGAGATGGAGGATAACATGAAGGCGAGGTATCCCGAGTTATTCACGTTCTAAGTTTCGGGGCGAAACTTTCGGGGAGAGAATGTAATATCCGCATTTTCTATTTTTAGAAATTTCTATTTTTAGTGTACTTCCATTTAGGACGACTCGCTTGTAATCATTTTAGTATTATGAAACTACTTTGTTCTGCACTCATGGCCATCCGAATGAGTTTCGGAGTTGTTTTATGCGATTTTTACATATTGAGTAACTTTTCCGCGTTTAGGCTCGATTCTCGTAAATCTCGTTCTAAACTGAGGTTTCATTACTTCTGCGAGTTCCTTTAATATTTTTGGATACAGTATGACTTCCTGATAATGTTATTGAGCCTCGAATCATGATTCTAGAGGGTCTGGGCCGTTTCGTAATTTTTCATAGTTTTGGGGTACCATTATGGGAATTGTTGTCCGTTCCAACGGATGGTTGGAATCATGTGTTCGGATGGGAGAGTGAGTTTGCATGTAGTTGATTATTATTAATGCCTCATTATTCATTGGTAACTATCGAGTTTTATGCCTTTCTAGACGTATACATTCTGACCGGGATTCACCACTATGTTACTGTTTCAGAACAATTAGCGTATGCTAATGGGGTTTTTAGCACGCGCTAAGGTGGTACTTCTAGCGCATGTTAAGCCCAGGTGTGATGTGCGCTAATCAGACAGGACAGTAAGTTCTGACTTATGGAATGAGTTGTTTAGCGTACGTTATAGACTCCATTCGTACGCTAGTTAGTTGATTAACGTACGTTATCATTTCGTCATGTACGCTAATGCGTGTGGGCAGAATATTCTGGAATTGGACACAAGGTTCAGCGATTATGAATTGAACCAGGTAGCGTACGCTAACACAGAAGTTAACGTACGCAAACACGAACGTAGCGCAAGCTAAGTTTAAATTAACGTACGCTAACGGGGAGGACAGAAGCCTCTGGATTGTGCATTGCCCAGGATAGCGTATGCTAAACATGTCCATAATGTACGCTAATCCTTGCCAGTATATATAGGACAGCAGCAGTTAAATTCGTCATTTTCCTATCTTCTTCTCCTTCCTTGGCGATTTCTGGCGGGTATAGACTGAGTTGTGTGGATTCCGACCAAACATCATCACCCATTCATAATATGGAGTCTCTAGTACGAATTTAACATCATCCAACATTTCATCGTCCAGATCAAGGTATTCTTCACAGAACCCTAGTTTTTGGGATTTGGGGGGTTTTCGGATGATTTCATAATTCTGAATCGAATTAGCCGAGATTATTGTTAGATCATGATAGTATGCTCGTAATCTTTGGTTTTCTCTATCTTTTTGTGGACCGAAATAATGTGATTCCATCATTGGTCGATTATGATCGATTGTGCCCTCGTAGTGTCCGACAAATCGTTCCTAAGGGTAGAATCTAGGATGATTCTTTATATTAAGTAGTGTTGTAGTTGATTGAATACCATTGTGTGCTAGGATCGAAACGTTAGAGTGAGTTTGGATCGAAGCCCTCTCCGTTCAACATTTCATGATGTAAATACACCTCGTTCATTAATATACTTATTTTCAGCTTCCATATTAAAAGCTTTAAAAATATAGAGGTTAATTTTAAGTATGGATAAGGACATATTTTAGTACTTAAAGGTCCGTCAGTCAAGCTTGTCCTTTTGAGATAAATATTTAATAAATAAAATGAGATTGTTTCATAAAAAAGTTTTAAACCTAAACTATAATTAGGACTTAAAACTAGATTTATAAGTAAAATCCACTCAAAACATGGGATTAGTTTAAATTGGAATCAAATCTTAAGATGAGAATTTAGGACCACATTCCTATATAAATATGATCAACAATCGATGATTAATATTATTATTTAGATATTGATTGCCTAAAATAAGTATATTAAGGGTATTAGGGTAAAACTAATAAAATGTGACGAATCGCAATCGCTAATTAGCCATATAATCATACCGTCCAAGAAGAATTGTCCTTATTCCTCTATTTTAAGGATTTTCTATGAATATGAAATTGTTAAAGTAATAATACCCAATGCGTGCCTAAGTCTGTTAGTTTATGGGATTTCCTAGTTAGGGTAGGATTATGCTTGCTTGTATGTATTTCTCCCTATTTAAAGGGATGTCATCAATGGAATAATACAATCTTTTGCCCTACTTTCTGTCTCAGTTATTTTCTCTTCAAAACGTTATCAGCACGTAGTCCCGCAACTGAGTAAGGAAAACTGCATCCCTATTTTTCTAAAAATTCCGAAAAAAATTAGTCCAAAGATCTTCTGAAAATTCCCAAAAAAAATGCGGCCGAAAACCCTAATTCCGGCCGTGCTGCTCCCCCATCCCGATCTGCAAACCAGATCACCGCCAACACTGCCTGAAACCCCAGCCTCGGACAAATATCAACCCCAATCGCCCGAACCCATCGCCTCCTTTCCATGCACAAATCGGATCCGCCATTTTTCGCCATCGCCGCCGTGACTGGAAACCTGCATCGTCTTCCTTCGATCCAAACTGTCGGTCGTCTTCATCACAGATCCGTCTTCACCATGCAGAGCCAACCTCATAGCCTGGTCCGCATCATCTGCCTCAGATCGGGTTTAAGATCCGACCGCAAACCTCAATGAAGTTTAGTCCGTCACCTGCACCAGTCCATACCCGTTACAACCCTTCACTTCTGACCCCAACCCGTCCGTGACCCAGGAGAAGAAATCGGACCTATGGTTGCCCGACCCAGTGCTGCTTCAGTGCGACCCATTCAAGTGTAGTCCAGATTTCTGTAATACCCAAGATTTTCGTTCCCGTTTTGCTGAATTTTTCATCGGTCGAACAGACTGTTGTCATCCGCGTCCTTTGAATCGTGTGCTTGCACTGTGGTTCGTTGTATTTTGTAGCCTATTCGTTATTGTTTTGGAATATAGTCGGTGTATTTGCATGATCGAGACATCGTCGAGTCTATAGCCGGGCAGTCGGAGGGCTGGTTGGGTCGAGTTACGGCCGTAAGGCCTGGCCGATTATGGTCGTAAGACACCCGCACACCCTGGCCTGGGAGGACTCGATTATGGATGTAAGGGTTATCCAGTTACGACCGTAAGGCTTCATTATGGCCGCTAGGCATTGGCCGGTTACGGCCGTATTGCGTTGGCATATTTCGGGCAGTAGCCCTGGGACCCAGTTACGGCCGTAGGGCCACGTCGAGTACGACCATAAGGCGTACTCGTTACATACGTAAGGCAGCAGTCATTACGTACGTAAAGGGAGTTGACCGAGTTACGGCCGTAAGGCACTGCTAGTTACGGCCGTAATGCTGTCGGCCGTATACAATCCTGGCGATGGGCCAGACCTCATTTTCTTGCATTTTTTTCTTCTGGTGGCGACTCTCGGATGGGTGTGATTGGTAGTGGCGTTCTTGGCCGATTCTACTCATTTCCAAGGCGTTTTGGAAGGCCTTTGTTGACTAGATCAATATCAAATCCTTGTTCTTCGCCGGATTGAGGTAATTCTTCCGTGGAATCCTAGTTGTGTAATTTTTTGGGGGTTTTCTTCGTGATTCATTGCTTTTGTCCGATATTGATGAATTGTTCATGGTAATCTTGTTGTGTTGGTCATGATCTTTGTATTTTGTAATTCATTTATCGATTTTTATCACCCGGGACTTGATTCCCGATTTTCTCGAAGAAACCTGAGGATTCTTGTTGTTTTTGGGTTTATTCGGATTCTGTTTAGCATTATTGATTCGTGGTGATATTATTTTCGTAGTTTTCATGGAGATGTCGAGTTCTTGGTCATTCTTAGAAGTTCATGGGCTACCCGACCGTGTCCGTTCGTTGTTCCGTTGCTTGTGGTATCGAGGCAAGTATCTTGCCCATACATTTCATTTTTCGTAGACGTATTAGTTGGTAATGGAACCTAATTGCAATTTGAATGCTTTTAATGATCTTTTAAAAGAATCGGTATATTCTCGATAAAGGTTTTCCTTCAAAGATAACTCGTATGCTTTGTGAATAAATGTGTTTTCTGAATATGTGTACTAGTGTTGTATGTTGGAAGGTGTTGTGAGAGAATTACGTGATTATAGTAGACCCTTTTCTACTGGTCGAGGATTGTGTATTGATACGTGTACTCGTTCGGTGAATATGTGATGTTGTGTAACAGTAGTTGTGAGTATATGTCGGATAAAGTGGCCATTCTAGCAAGTACTTTACATTTGTTTGCATATTCTAGTATTTGATTTATGGCTTCCTGTATGTTGTGAATGTGAATGCGTATGTTCACCAAGGGTTGGTCTGACGGGGCCTCTCGAGATACGTAGTGCCATGTGTATGTGTATCGCGAACTGAGGTTAACTACCCAGGGATGGTCCGATGGGGCCTCTACGGGGTGCGGTGGCCGTGAGTCTCGTACCAACGGTTAACCTTTCAAATGTTTTGTTGGAGAACTGTGATTTTTGCACATATTTCATTTGATTAGAATGGCAGTTCAAATGGTATTGTACTTGGTTGGAATGGCACCAAAAAATGTGTTGTGTATGATTAGTCTCTTGGTTGCGATATTTTGGTATGGGTACGTGAGTCCTGTGGTTGCTCCGTGCATTGTACCTTTGTGGTGTGTTGAGTTCGAACACATGGTTAAATTGCGGAGTTGTGCTCTCTGATGTCGTTTTATGAGACTGTTGTCATGGTAATATTTGACATTGTGTAGTTTCCGTCTGGTTATTCTTTCGATTATGTGATGTGGATGATTGGTTCGTAGACCTCGTGTTCTATGACCAGATTTGTATTTTGGAAAATAAACTTTGGTTTGTGACCCTAAGTGGTTTTCGGTAAGTTGAGAATTATTCAATTCCTAATGTTTTCAAAAACTCCCGAGATCGTAAAATGTTTTGGAAGATGTACATTGGGTTATTTCCTACCTTTCACGATTTGAACTGTTTGATCAAGTGATTTATCTCGGGAAGCATGTTCATGATTATTTTGCTCTTGGAGTATGTTGTGTTTTCTGTATTTAGCCTGGTAGATCCTCGTAGAGAGGGTCTGCGGTGCTGTAATATTCCCGAGTGGTTTGGGGGTGTTACTGAATATGGTATCAGAGCTTCGGTTGGGGAAACCTAAGCTGTCGGGTCGAGTTATGTGTTGTCGGGGCTTCTCTTGTCTTGTCTTGTCCGATTTTGTCTGACTGAGTCATGTCGCGACGCATCGTCTGAGATGTGGGTCGTGATTAGTATCGAGGTACAACCATCATCTTCGTGCGATCTGTGGATGTAAGTCTCCCTACTTTGCTGTGTATCGCGTTATACGAGCTTGTGTGATTTTGTGTTATCAAGTGGAGTTTAAACGTAAATTGTGAATACGTAATCCATGCTTGTTGATTATCGTGTTGTGCTGGGATGAAGAGCTGTGCCGGTGTGTATGTATGTATATATATATATATATCTTTGTATAAACCGTTTTTACAGGAGTAATATTTTGGTGTGGTTACTCAATGAAAGTTTATCAACGTGATATTTTAAAAACTTTAACTATTTTGGGAAGTCACGTAAATTTTATTTTAAAACTTCCTTCAATAAGGGAAAGAGTTTGATTTTCGTATGATGACCTCAAGACCGAAAATTTTTGGAGAACTCAAACTACTTATATTTTATTTTCATTTTGCATTGCAAATTTTCAAAATTTGATTTTTAAAACTCAAATGAGGTCTATCAAAAATTTACTTGAGACGTGACTTTCGCTTTCAACTTTTCGGTTTCATAAATTCCAGTTAAAAGGTATGTGGTAATGATGTTGTGGTCATTTCGGCTATAATGCCCCGAGTTGTGATTAAAGTGGTGGTGTGGGCGCTGAGTCGTTCGGTATGTATTCGTCGAGGTAGTTCTCTTGACCGAGAGGTGGAAATTCGGTTTGGAATGTTAATTAACTTTTGATGGTTATTTGTGTAATGTTATAAGTATGTGAACTGTTGGCATTTAGATTTGCATGCTGTTGTTTATTCGTAACCTCCGGTCTAGTACTGCTGGAAGGTGATTATGAATGTGTTACCAAACTTGCACAGTTAGCACATGCCATCTTTTGTCGTGCTGCGCGCTTTCTAGCTGGGCAAAAGTTTTAAACTGCATTTTGCCGTTAGGTCTAACTTTTGCAGTCGATCATCTGTGAGTGGATTCCATGTGTGCAGTAATATTGTTGTGTGTGATTATGTGACTTTTGTTGTGTTAGGTTGCTGCTTGATTAATATGCCGAGAGGCAGAGGTCGTGGATGCAACCGTGGTATGGATGGCCATGGGGATCAGGTGCGGGGTCGAGAGAATATTGCTGGGAACGATATTGGTATTGGTGTTGCTACTATATTGCAACAAGTAGCTGCACAGATGACTCGGTTGACCCAAGCAGTTCAACGCAACACTGATGTGCTTCAGAAGATCGGGGCAAACCTATGGCTCTGAGAGGTATTTAGTATGAATCCTCCTCGATTTGTTGGTATGGCGGATGTATTGGGTTGGGATGGTTGGCTTCTTCAGTTGAAAAAGATATTCGAGTCCATTGATTGTCCCGAAGATCGGAAGGTTCATATTGCTCAGTACCTTCTTACCAAATATGCTGCTCATTGGTGGGAGGCTGTTAAACCTCGGAATCATGTCGTCATGCGGGTGGAGTTCTGAGAACTTCTGGAAGCTGGGATTTGTCTGGAACCGACTACAAAGCAGAGGAAGTTGGATGATATTATGGTTAGTACTGGAGTTGGTGTTTCTGGATAGCAACGTCGTAGTCTTTCTGCTGTGAAGCTCCATCGCTCGATGCATGAGACTGAGAGTTCCAAGTCGTCTGCTTTGACTCCTGATAAATCTAGGAGGTGTTTTAACTGCAACGTGTTGTGGCATGTTCGTCCGCATTGTCCTTCTCCGCCAGTAACGTGTGATAAGTGTGTACTCGAGGGATATTGGGTTCAGTTTTGCGAATTGGTCGCTGACCCTTCCAAGGCACGGACTTGAGCACTGATATTAGAATCGACTCTGAGGAGCACCTGAGGGGTATAGTCTACCAGTTGTATGTTATGTTATTTCCTTGCTTTGTTGTTTCGAATTTCGGAGATAAACTTCTTTTATTAGAAGCGGATCGGATTTTGAATTTCTATATTTTCACCTCTATCGACTCGTTTGTGTTCATTGATATTTTCTAAACTTGTTCTATCCTTCACTTTTGTGGCTCTAATGAGTTGTGGTATTATTTCGGGTTAATCTATTTGTCGTTGTGACTTTTCCCGAATTCGGTTCCATTCTTGTGAACCTTATGTAAATGCATACCCTGTCGTTTTTACCAGATCACTTATCATCTCGAGTCGAGGTGTGAAATTTGGAGTTGTTATTCGATTTTTGTTGTTCATCGTGGTTCGAACATGATTGTTCGACCGTTGTTGTCCCGATCGTTGTGGTTTGATCGTTTGTTGTCCGGTTTTTGTTGATCTTGTACCGTGATTTTTGAGCGTTCGTGTCACTTCGTAATTTCCCTTAAATTCGGGAAATTAGTTTCGTTTTCGATCTTCCAACCCTTGGGATGTGGAACTTCGTAATTTCTCAGCAATTAACTCGCGTTTTGATTGATGTAGTGTTCGGGTTAGCCAACCATATTAATTTTGTTCGTTGTGTTTTGTTATCGTTCTGGTGTAGCGATATGAATGGTAGCAGTTGCGTGTTGCATGTGAGTCGTTGCAGGTTGTCGGCAACAGATAGCGTGCGTTATCTGAGTTTGTTTGTTCGTTCTATGTTTTAATTTTCGGGTACAAAACTTCTTTTAATGGGGGTAGAATGTAATACCCGAGATCTTCGTTTTGTTGAATTTTTCTTCAATCGAAGGAACTGTTGTCGTCCGCGTCCTTGGAATCGTGTGCTTGCACTGTGGTTCGTTAAATTTCATAGCCTGTTCGTTATTGTTTTGGATCATAGTTGGTGCGTTTGCATGATCGAGACGTCGTCGAGTCTCTAGCCGGGCAGTCGGAGGGCTGGCTGGGTCGAGTTACGGCCGTAAGGCCTGGCCGATTACGGCCTTAAGACACCCGCACACCCTGGCCTGGGAGGACTCGGTTATGGCCGTAATGGTTATCCGGTTACGGCCGTAAGGCTTCGTTACGGCCGCTAGGCATTAACCAGTTACGACCGTATTGCATCGGCAGATTTCAAGCAGTAGCCCTGGGGACCCGGTTATGGCTGTAAGGCCACGTCGAGTATGACCGTAAGGCCGCGTCGAGTATGGCCGTAAGGCATACTCGTTAGGTATGTAAGACAACAGTCGTTACGTACGTAAAGGGAGTTGACCTAGTTACGGCCATAAGGCACTGCCAGTTATGGCTGTAAGGCTGTCGGCCATATATAGGCTTGGCGACGGGCGAGACCTCATTTTCTTGCGTTTTCTTCTTTTGGTGGTGGCTCTCGGATGGGTGCGACGGGGAGTGGCATTTTTTTCCGATTCTACTCATTTCCAAGGCGTTTTGGAAGGCCTTTGTTGATTAGATCAACATCAAATCCTTGTTCTTTGCCGGATCGAGGTAATTCTTTGCGTAGAACCCTAGTTGTGTAATTTTTTGGGGGTTTTCTTCGTGATTCGTTGATTTTGTCCGATATTGATGAATTGTTCATGTTAATCTCGTTGTGTTGGTCATGATCTTCTAATTTTTGTGTTGGTCACCCGGGACTTGATTCCCGATTTCCTCGAAGAAACCCTCGGATTCTTGTTGTTTTTCGGGTTTATTCGGATTCCGTTTAGCGTTATTGATTCTTGGTGATATTATTTTCGTAGTTTTCGAGGAGTTGTCGAGTTCTTGGCCGTTCTTGGAAGTTCGAGGACTACTCGACCGTGTCCATTCGTTGTTCCGTTGCTCGTGGTATCGAGGCAAGTATCTTGCCCATACATTTCGTGTTTCGTAGACATATTAGTTGGTAATGGTACCTAATTGCAATTTGAATGTTTTTAATGAACTTTTAAAAGAATCGGTATATTCTTGATAACGGTTTTCCTTCAAAGATAACTCGTATGCTTTGTGTATAAATGTGTTTTCTGAATATGTGTATTATTGTTGTATGTTGGAAGGTGTTGTGAGAGTATTACGTGATTATAGTAGACTTTTTTCCACTGGTCGAGGATTGTTTATTGATACTCGTTCAGTAAATATGTGATGTTTTGTAACATTAGTTGTGAGTATATCTCGGATAAAGTGTCCATTCTAGCAAGTACTTTACATTTGTTTGCATATTCTAGTATTTGATTTATGGCTTCCCGTGTATGTTGTGGATGTGAATGCGTATGTTCACCCAGGGGTGGTCTGACAGGGCCTCTGGGGATACGTAGTGCCGTGTGTATGCGTATCGTGAACTGGGGTTAACCACCCAGGGATGATCCGATGGGGCCTCTACGGGGTGCGGTGGTCGTGAGTCTCGTACCAACGGTTAACCTTTAAAATGTTTTGTTGGAGAACTGTGATTTTGGCGCATATTTCATCTGATTAGAATGGCAGTTCAAATGGTATTGTACTTGGTTAGAATGGCACTAGAAAATGTGTTGTGTATGATTCGTCTCTTGGTTGCAATATTTTGGTATGGGTATGTGAGTCCTTTGGTTTCTCAATGTATTGTAGCTTTGTGGTGTGTCGAGTTCGAACCCATGGTTAAGTTGCGGAGTTGTGCTCTCTGATGACGTTTTGTGCGACTGTTGTCATGGTAATATTTGATACTGTGTAGTTTCCGTCGGGTTATTCTTTCGAGTATGTGATGTGGATGATTGGTTCGTAGACCCCGTGTTTTGTGACCGAATTTGTATTTTGGAAAATAAACTTTGGTTTGTGACCCTAAATGGTTTTCGATAAGTTGAGAATTATTCAATTCCTAATGTTTTCAAAAAACTCCCGAGATCGTAAAATGTTTTGGAATATGTACATTGGGTTTATTTCCTACCTTTCACGATTTGAACTGTTTGATCAAGTGATTTATCTCGGGAAGCATGTTCAAGATTATTATGTTCTCGGAGTATGTTGCGTTTTCTGTATCTAGCCTGGTAGATCCTCGTGGAGAGGGTCTGCGGCGCTGTAATATTCCCGAGTCGTTTGGGGGTGTTACAATTTCGACCCGCCCGCGCCCAACCCACTCTGTCCAGCCTGCTGCTGCCCGACCTGACCCACTGTGCAGTCCACCTTTTGCTGTCTAGCCCGGGCCAGCCCACTGTCCAACCCGACATATTCAACAAATCAGATTTTTTACCTTCTCGACCCCGAAGTACGGTACACGATACGAACCCTACTATCTCCAATATGCGATTTTACATGATTTTAATTAGTTTTGATTGCATATTGTATTCATAAATTTATTTATACTTAATTAAACCAATTAAAAGCATGATGCATTAATAACTTTAATTAAATCAAAGTAAATTACTAAAAGTAACTTGAATTAAATTAAATCCACTAGAATTAATATATATTGCGGCATAAGACACCTCTTTGACTGCATATATACGTGTATAGATATATTCATAGGACTATGTGATTATATCTATAAATATACATATATTTTGTATGCATATATAGATATGACATGCAAATTAAGTTTCATCATTAGTAGTTTTTAGAGGACTTAAATACTACTGCCTATATCATATCGAACCATGATAAAGTAATATCATTGGTAATCCTCAAAAGCATCGAAAGTAATTTTGACCATATCTTGGTTCCGAAAACTAATATCGCTCCCATTATTAAAAATTTTATCATGGAAAGTACGCATGGTAAACTGTGAAAAATCATTTTCCCTTTCCTTGTATTAAGATAGCTGATCCAACTCGGCTCAAATTTGATATCTTGGACTCAAAAGAGATTGAGTACCATAGATGGGTTTCTGACGTAGAGACCACTTTTGTCGCTAAGGCCTATAGTGCTACTATCTTCGAAAAAGCAGGCGAAGCACCGTCTGACAAAATCAAAGCTAGTGCATTAGTGTTCCTTAGGCGACATATCGACCCAAGCATGAGATGAAATATCTACAATTGAAATCCCCAAAGAACTATGGGATGCCCTTTAGGGCAGATTTTAGAACATGTGTACTTTGCTCCCAGAACTGACCATGCAGTGGAATGAAATCCGCTTCCTTGAATATAAACGGATCAACGATTTCAACAAAGATATGCTCTCTCAAGCAACGCCTGAATTTATGTGGAAAATACATCACAGAAGATGACATGATCCATAAAGCTTTTGTCACCTTCCCTACTTCCGCTCTTATACTAACGAACCAGTATAGGCTGGAGTATAATAATAAATGCATCACTACCTTCAGTAAGCTAATCAACCTACTGCAAGTGGCTGAAAGGCATAACGAAGTGTTAGTGAGAAATAGAGTCAGGCCGATTGGGACATGAACCGTGCTATCATTGTGGAGATGCTGGACATGGTATAAGAACTGTCATGCAAGCAAGCAAGTCGCATCTCACTACAAGAAATATAGAGAGTCCAAAGAAAGGAGAATTCACAATATGGAGGAATATGATCTAGACAAGCCCCCATATGTCAATTTCACAGTCACCAATCGTCGAATTGAGTCATACGAGCCACAGTCTATTGACTAAATCTTAGTATTATGTTTACTTTCTCGTTTACATTTGGTATAGTTGCCTCAAGATGACTGTGTTGGTGTTTTATTTTCAATAATGGCCTGGTGCAATGTTATTTCACGAACAAGATATTAATATTGCTTACGGTAGATTATTAGATGTATTTCAAAGTACTGAATAATGCTTGAATGCTAATGGTTCGAAGTTTCACTCTCTTCTAAGGAATGAATCAAGTCTTTAATGTTCTTAGAATTTGGCTTCCATTCATCGAATTAGTCGCCTGCCAAACGTCGGTAACTATGATGATTGGGTCCTCCCAACTCATCAAACGGCGAGGTAATGCCCAATTCTTGATGCCTAAACGGCAGTCTTCTAAGTTTCCGATGCTCTGTATGCACCTAGAGCCCTTCGAACCTTACTTAGCTTTAACAATATACGTAGCAATGGTATTAAGATTGAAACCTACTGTGAGAATGGAATAGAGTTTCTTTTATTAATTCTAATGAATGTGGACGTAAGCACATTTTAGAATAACTCATGAGTCAATCTAGTGGACTACTATTAGGTTTTCAAAATCATATGTTGTTACTAAAAATGTACTTTGGGACATAGACTCATATAGGCTTTGGCACGATAGACTAGGTCATCCTGGTCGAAGTATAATGATCCATATACTAAAGAACTTGTACGAACATCATTACTTTTCGAGCGAAAATATGGCAACAACTCAACATAAAGAACAATGTTGATGTTAATCTTATTATGTCATCCAAAGAATCGGATGCATATCAAATGCGCACCACTCATTTTTGCAAAGCCTACTCTTTAATCAATGTGGGAGCGAGACCTTTCTACAGTAAAGAAACGAAAGCAAGCATTCCATTCTTACGCTGAATATAAGGAGATATTTGTGGATCCATCCACCTAATACGCGGACCATTTATGTATTTATGGTTTTGATGGATTCTCCGACATGTTGGTCACATGTCCTCTCCTGTCCACTAAAACTGCTGCAGAACTTCCAAGATAACTTATAAGGGCTCACCTCCCTTATTACATCTAAAGGACTTGATGATGTTGGAGAGTTCACTTCAGAAAGTACTTGATGTTTATTGCATGATAGAGATCAATGAATAGCATCTCATCCCATGTGCATATGCCAACGGTCTCACAT
This sequence comes from Orobanche coerulescens, assembly GCA_033398695.1. Taxonomy (NCBI): domain Eukaryota; kingdom Viridiplantae; phylum Streptophyta; class Magnoliopsida; order Lamiales; family Orobanchaceae; genus Orobanche; species Orobanche coerulescens. The sequence continues at coordinate 32,981,926 of CM065819.1, read as the reverse complement.
AAACCTCCTTCTAAAGAATATGTATGGTGATTATGTCATTGGTTATGCGTACCAATTTGTATATTTTGCCTGGAATTATGCAATATTGCACACAACTTTACTTAAATCGTTCATTCTTAGACTTTATGCTAACCAATTAGTTTATGCGTACCAGTTGGTAACTGGAATAGCCTGATTTTTGTATTTTGGACTCAGGCGGACTTGAGTGCTAATTGCGCATATTTGTTTATGCATTATATGTGCATTCTATGACCCACAACGCATTGGTCTTTAGAAATGATTAGGTATTCATGTTGGATAAGAATCTCCAGACGTTTTTCGGCTATTTAGAACCTTCACAGTGATCTATTTACTGCACGATTTTCGGATTGTTACTTTAATGAGACTACCTTCCCATTGTTAGGGGGAGGAGAGAAAATGTTATTTCTCGTGGAACGATAGGAATTATGAGCCCCGAACTTCACAATATTACCGTGAACCACAAAGAACACTCGATCTTCAGGATGTAGCAGATTCAATGCCTGACGCATTTCTTGATATCGTTCAAGTGACAAGATCTCACATTACAGCTGCAAATGTGCCTGTAATGTTAGAAGTCCCTTGTAAGGGGCACATCACCAATGAACCGAGTGATGCAACTACACCTGGTGGAGGTGTGGTTGAGGTCGTGGCTCCCTGCGAAGGAAGGGGTGGAAGCCTCATGGTTCGACTAAATACTCACCCAAGAAAGAGGTAGAGTATGACACTAAAAATTCACATGTTAACCATCAATGAACTCGTTTCATGAGATCATGCTTGATTTTATTTATGTCCATGAGTCATGACGAGGAGGATGCCCCGAAGATATGATTCATAAAATCAAGAATCTCGATGAAATTATGAGTGTGTGGCCTGATCAACAACCCACTTTGATGACATGTCATGAATCATAAAGTATGATGATGTCGAACCTCGCTCAGTTGGATGAAATCAACATAAAGCTGATTGGCCTAGAAGAAAAGCATTCCAGGTAGAACTAGATTCTCTGGCAAAGAGTCAGGTATTTGGTGTAGGTAGTGCTAACCTAACCAAGTGTAAAGCCTGCAGGACATAAGCGAGTCTCTGTCGTAAAGCGTAGTGAGAATAATAGAGTCCTAATGTACAAGATTCACGAAGTAATGTTTCTCACAATGCCCTGGAATTGATTACGAGGAAATGTACTCCCACGTATATGTTCTGCTGTTTGATTAGAGTAGTAATTTCCGAGGGACTGGAGATGCAGCTAAATGGATGTGGTTACTGCGTATCTCTATGGGGATCTAGATACGGAGATATATATGGAAGTGCATGATGGAATTTTATTTTCCAAATCAAGTGACTCTAGACCACGGAGTGCGTTTGCATTTAGATTGAAACGCTCAACTTTAGGGTTTTGAAGCAATCCTTAAAGATGTGGTATAACCGTCTAAGTGACTACTTGATTGGGAAGGGATATAAGAACAATGAACTGTGTCCCTGCGTCTTCACAAATAAATTCCGGATTCACGATCATCACAATGTATGTCGATGACATGAACATAATCGATCTTGATGAAGTAAGAGAAACCACCGGATACTGGAAATCTGAGTTTGATATGAAAGATCTTGGGAAAACTCGGTTCTGACGAGGCTTTGACATAGAACATCGAGTTTGTAGAATTTATTCCACCGGTCTGCCTATGTCCAGAAGATTCTCAGGCACTTTATGGACAAGGTACACCTGACTAGCAATCCCGTAATAGGTCGAATAGTTTGATGCGAAGGAAAGATCCATTTCGTCTAAAGGAAAGTGACAAAGAGCTTTGGGAGCTGAAATTCCCTATTTGAGTGTAATCGCGTATTATTGTACTTAGCTCAATGTACACGACCTGCTATCACTCCTCAATTAATTCGCTGACTAGATTTAGTTCAGCATCGACGCAACAGCAATGGAATGGTATCAAGAATATCTTCTGATACTTAAAAGAAACCATAGACTTGGGACTATTCTTTCCCTACAAGCAGGCAAAGGAAGCTGCTTACGAAAAGGCAAATGCTAAAGTAAATGCTGGTGCTGAAGCAACTACCACAAAGTATGTGTTGGTATGAATTGCTTATGTTTTGGAAATCAACTAAACCCCTTTTGGCTACCTCCTTCACGACATGATTATTGTTTTGTATGAATCAGTTCGTGAGTGTACATGATTAAGAACTATCATTCTACACTTGTGAGGAACTAGCGGTTAAGTACTGTCATTGATGAGCATACATACATTTATGAACGTAATGTAACTTGTAAATACCCGTGATTGATGGAATGATCATAATGAGAATATGTGAGATATAAGGGAACATACTAACGTAAGTTGCACTCTTTTCCTTAGACCTAGGTTTATTTTTCCCACTGGGTTTTGTTACTTGGCAAGGTTTTTAACGAGGCAACGGTACAATGTAAGCATTAGGGGGAGCTATAGAGTTTTCCAACTTCCGAGATTGATGTAAAGATCACAACGAAATGGTGATTTATGAAGAAACTTAATCACATGTGTTGTACTCTTTTCTTTGACCAATGTTCATTTTCTCCCATTGGGTTTTGTTACTTGGCGAAGTTTTTAATGAGGCAACAACTACTTGATTGATGTACAAATCAGGGGGAGATGTAGACTTGAGGGGGAGTCTTACATCCACACCATACGTTATACTATTATCCTTCCAAGAATCATTTTTCCCACATGGTTTTTATCACTTGGAAAGGTTTTTAACGAGGTAACAAGATGTACGATTTTAGGGATCGATGGAATGGTCACCTTAGTAGCGCTATGATTAATGTAATGATCATATGAAAGGATAGATTCAAAGGACGAAGTTTAAACTTGATGTGTCTAGATGTTGTACTATTTTTCCTACGATCAAGATATTTTTCCTACAGGTTTTTTGCTTGACGAGATTTTAATGAGGCAACATGACATGCGCTTGTAGACTAGGCACAAGGGGGAGTGTTAAAGTAATAATACCCAATGTATGCCTAGGTCTGTAAATTTATGGGCTTTCCTAGTTAGGGTATGATTAGGTCTGCTTGTATGTATTTCTCCCTATTTAAAGGGATGTCATCAATGGAACAATACAATCTTTTACCCTACTTTTTGTCTCAATTATTTTCCCTTCAATAGAAATAAGATTTTACAAATAAATAATGAATACACCTTATTAAATGTGCCTTAAAGGACAGTAAAATATGTAGATAATAAATGAGAAAAATCGAGCACCTATCTTAAATTAAATATGTACATATAAGTACTAAAATTGTATCGAACGAAAAAGATCACTATTTTTCCCATTCGCAAAAATAGTTGAACACTTACCTAATGTGCATTGATAGGGCATAAAATTGGGAAATATTCCTTCAATTTCGAGTTATACGAAATGGTCAAATTAGAATCACTTACGTTACAATATGAATAATTTTAGTATACTTCAAATTCTCAACTTAGAAGTTGGGCATTAAAACCATTGGGCCTTTGGATCAGTTGGTATTTCAATGAAGGATAAGAACCTTAAGCCATTAGGTGCGGGGTTCGAGTCTGGAGAAGGACGGGGTTTTCATCCGGACGTTACTCCAGCAAGGAAACTTGTGTGGAGGCGAGACGGTTTCCTCGCGAACCTATTATGCCCCACTTGGCTCCAGCATGGGCCCAATTAAGACAACATAGTCTGGGCAAGTGGTGGTTAGGGCCCTCCGATTTGGAGGGTGGTCGAGTCTAAGTTGAAATTCGCCATTCAAAAAAAAAAGCTGGGCATTAAAAGATAGAAAGATTAATGAAGAATGTAGTTCACTGTAATACCCGTCATTTTATAATGCAATATTATTATTTTATAATAATATTATAATGCATTTCATGTTATTTAATTCAATTTAAAGGATCATGAACATTTATTTCGACGTATCACAAGTCCTAGCCCGAGTCAATTTCTCAATTAATTTCAGAACATTTAATATTAGTCATTTTTAAGTATGATAATTGAAGGTATTATTATTATTAATAATAATAATAATATTTATAATAGGAACCATATTAATATTAACAGTATTAATATTTTTATCGTCATTATTTCTAAATCATCATTTATATTACTCTCGATATTATTATTATTATCGACGTTATTAATATTACTACTACTGCTATTATTAATTTTATCATTATTATTAGCATTATTATTATTATTAGCATTATTATTATTATTATTTTTACCATTGGCCCAAATAGATTGTGCTGACCCAGAAAATTAGTACAAGCCCAGAATAATTATACCCAAACCCTATTTTCGATACAGTATAAATACACCGTATACGTCTGAAATACACATTACAGAATACAACTTTTCAGCCGTCCCCAACCCTAACCTTCCCAGCCGTCAGTTCCATCATCCTCCATTAAAAAAAAAAAAGAAAAATTTACAACACAGAAGATTTTCGTTACACAGAGGAAGAAGAAATACAGAAAAGAAATTACACCATAATTCTACACGGTAAGATCAGATCGTTCACCCAAATCCCTTTCAAGAAAGTCACATCCACCGGTTTCGTCTTCTGCAGATTAATTCCAACCGCGAATTTCTTCTTCCATCGTAGGTAAATTCAAACCCAAGTTCCTTATTTTCAGATTTATGTTCATATCAATTTCTGCAGTATTCAACCAAACAAATCAAAATCCCAGAAAATTTAAAACATCACTAATCACATAAAATCAAACAGGACTTATCTTTTTTCGAGTCCAGCCAAATCTGAAGCATCAACCAACCCCATCGGCCCGAAACAGAAAAACTGTATTCAAGCCATTTTAACCGAAATCAGAAATCAAATTAAAACTTAATTTAAACGGAATTCAACAATCAAAACATCTTCCAAATCCGAACTCTAATTCGGGAACCAAACCTTTAAATCCCGAAATTGGGCCAAGCCCGCAATTTCAACCCGACCGAACTCAGGGCCGAACCCAAATCGGAAGCCACATACATACTCTATTTCAGTAACCCGGGCCAACTCCAAATCCGATCGGAATCCGACCTTCCTCACCTTGGCCAAGAACTCCTGCCGCGCCGAGCCGCACCGTGGCAGAGTACTGCGATTTCCGTCGTCGGCCGATCCGTCCAGTTCACGGCGGGTGTGTGCAGGAGCTCCTATCGGTGTGTGTATCGCGTTTGGACTGTGTGTGTGTTTCGAAACTTTTTTTTTTCCATGGCCTAAGAGATAGAAGGGATGGGGGAGGACTCCGATTTCGAGTGCCTCTGTGGGCGATTCGCTGTGTGTGTAGAGTTTCCTTCCGGCCGATTTGTTCAGGGAGAGTTTGGAGAGAGAGAGAGAGAGACGGGGTGTAGCCGAAGAAGAAGAATGAGTCGGATGCCGATTAGGGCAAGAACAGAGTATTTATACCTCCAAAATTTTAAGACTTCTCGTTTTAGACCTCAGATTTCTCAAGTCTTGCACCTTGACCCCAAATCTATTTATTCAGTTTTCAATTCAGTCCCATTTTGACCCAAATATTAAAATATTAACCTTCAATTAATATTAATAACTAAACCGAAATTATTGCGCAAATATTTTAACTTCAGTCATCTATAATGTTAACTCTTCGATTAATATTAATAAGCAATTTATTTTCAGTTATTAATAGTGATATTCGTATCCTTTCATTTATTATATAAATAATAAGTTGTAAGGATTTTAATTATTATTATTATTATATGTAGACCTTGTCAAGGATTTACGGGCTTAGGACTGTGAGTCGAGCACATTCATTTCAGTGAGACATCATCATTATTTATTCAGGTGGGAATCTTCACTATCACTTTAATTGCTTTGATTGGACTGCATATGTGATATTCATTTCATGTTTATAAATTATGATACACGTTGTAAATCAGGCTCACCTGTATTCGTGTAAGAGGTTATCATGTTGTGTGGGGACACCTGCACAACCCAGTATTCACATATGAACTCGTTTCATGTTATATGTGGTATTGCGTGTATGTTTCATGTTGTGTGGGGACACCTGCTCAACCCAGTATTCACGTTATATGTGGTATTGCGTGTATGTTTCATGTTGTTGCGGGGGCACCTGCGCAACCTCAATATTCATGTTATGCGTGCTCGATTCATGTTGTACGTAATATTGTGAGTATGCATTCATGTTGAGGAAAAATGTGATAATTTATTCATGTTATGTTTTCCATGAGATTGTATATTACTGTGATCAGTGTGATTTCCACGAGCTGAAGGAAGCTCACCCCCACCTTTATTGATCCCGCAGGTTGAACCGAGCCGGATGGATGAAGGAGCGAGCCGAGGGAGCATATGAAAAAGAATTAATTAAATGTTGTTTTCTTTATGTCAACTGTTTGAAACTTTTGGGGAAACTTTGACTAGAAATATTAAATTACGATTTATTTTATTCCACCGCAAATTTTTACCTCGTATTTATGATGAAATATTACCTTATTTAAAGGTATTTATTTTCAAGACATTGTAGCGACTCAACTTTGTAGGCGATAATTTTTATATTCTCAAGAAAATTATTTTTCTCAAAGTTTACCATTTATTTATTTTTCCCCAATATTTACCCTAGAAAGTCGGGGCGTTACATAGTGGTATCAGAGCGGGTTTTACCTTTCTGTAGACTCGCTAAAATGTAAAAGTATCATATGCTCTCAGCTTCGCCACTTCGTCACTCCGTCTGAGGTCAAATTTCAGTCATTATTCATCCATATGTCATTTCATTTTATTCACATAATTATTTATGCATGTACGAACTGTTAGAATGGCCAAACCTAGAATGACTAATGAGTTTTACAACTCGTTGGCAGACTCATGGCTAATCATGAAATCGCAATGCCCCACCCACACAAGATCAACTCTTGGCTGGATTGGCCACCTTGCTTCAAGGCGCGACTATCGTACCGCCTAATAACCCTGAGCAGGCTCAAGCTCAAGTTATTAAGAGGTTCAACCACTTCAAGCCGCCTGTCTTTCTTGGTCGTGAGGGACCAGCAGCCATAGAGGAATGGTTGATGAATCTAGATAGCATTTTTGACTACATGGCGTGCACCGACGCTCAGAAGGTGTCATGTGCCGTGTTCCAGCTTAAGGAAGATGCTCGGACATGGTGGATGGGAGTGTGGAGGCTCAAGACCCAAGACGAGAAAGACACATTCACTTGGGATCAGTTTAAGGAGACCATCATGGAAAAGTACTACCCAAGAGCATAGAAGATCAAGATGCAGAAGGAGTTCCTTGATCTAACCCAAGGTGGAATTTCGGTCACCGAGTATGAGCGCAAGTTTAACCATATGTGCCGTTTCGCTCCCCACATGGTCGAGACGGATGATATGAAGTCTCAGAAACTCCGGGATGGGCTTCGTGACCGGATCCGTCACCATTTAGCTGGTCATGGTCGGCTGAGCTATAAGGAAGCCGTTTCGAGGGCCGAGGACATTTCAGCAAGTTTAGACGTGGAGAAGGCAAGGGCACCACCAGTTGTAACAAATAACAAACGCAAGTGGCACGAGCAAGGAGGTGGTAACAAGAAGATTGTTAAGACTGGACCTTCAGGGGTGAACCCCCAGTCAGCTAACCCCATATGTACTACTTGTGGCAAAGGGCATAAAGGTGCATGTATGCTTGGTCAGAGGCGGTGCTACTATTGCCATGAGGAAGGACACATGGCCTCAGCGTGCCCGAAGAAGGGACAAGGCCCAAGCAATTATGTGCAGGGTCAAGGCTCCAGAGGCAGAGCTCGAGTGTACAGCATGGCCGAGGCTGAAGCTGAAACTGAACCCCAAACCATGTCAGGTATGTTGTCAGTTGCAAATATTCCTGCTTTGGTGTTGTTTGATACGGGTGCGTCTCATTCATTCATCTCTAGGAAGCTTTGTACTATGACTGGTTGTAGAGTAGTAAAGCCCCTAGATCCTTGTTAGTTAGCATGCCTGCGGGGGGAGTAGTGCGTGTGGACTCAATAACTAACAATGTGAAGATAGAGATTAACGAACATAGCTTCTTAGCCAACTTGCACATAGTGGAACTTACCGATTTTGATGTTATTTTGGGTATGGATTGGTTGGACAAGCATAGAGCTGTAGTTGAATGCTCCGAAAGGAGAGTAACTTTATGTCCGTATGTTGATGTCAAGGCTGTATTCGAGGGAGTTAGACACAACAGTACACCGAAGGTGATTTCTGCCATGAAAGCTGTGAAAATGTTGAAGAAGCGAAGTTGCCAAGGATTCTTGGTGAACGTGATGGGGAAAACAACTTCGGAGAAGACGGTAGCTGATGTACCTATCATCAAAGAGTATCCAGATGTCTTTCCCGAAGACTTGCCCGGAGTTCCACCGAATCTTCAAGTTGAGTTCTCAATTGATCTAGTGCCAGGAGCGGCACCAATATCGAAGGCTCCCTATAGGATGGCGCCTAAGGAGTTATAAGAGTTGAAGGTACAACTCCAGGAACAGCTCGACTCTGGATTCATCCGACCGAGTGTTTCGCCATGGGGTGCGCCAGTGCTCTTCGTGAAGAAAAAGGACGGAAGTTTGAGGATGTGCATTGACTATTGTGAACTTAATCGACTCACGATAAAGAATAAATATCCACTTCCTAGAATAGAGGACCTATTCGATAAACTTGGAGGGTCGGGAGTATTTTCGAAGATAGATTTGAGATCTGGATATCACCAGCTGAGGATTAAGGGTGATGATATCCCGAAGACTGCATTTCGAACTCGTTATGGACACTATGAATTTATAGTGATGCCATTTGGTTTGACTAATGCGCCAGCGGTATTCATGGACCTCATGAACCGTGTATTTCAACCTTATTTGGATAAGTTTGTCATTGTGTTCATTGATGACATACTTGTATATTCAAAGACCAAGGTTGAACATGAGCAGCATCTTAGAACGATATTGGGAATACTGCGCAAGGAGAAGTTATATGCGAAATTCAACAAGTGCGAATTTTGGCTTAACCGAGTTGCATTTTTGGGTCATGTGGTCACTTCTAAAGGAATCGAGGTTGACGCGATTAAAGTTGAGGCAGTCAATGATTGGAAAGTACCAACTAATGCGAATGAAGTTCGAAGCTTCTTGGGATTAGCCGGTTATTATCGGAGATTTATCGAGGGATTTTCGAAGATTGCTGCACCTATGACTAGATTGACTCGAAAGGGAGAAGCTTTCTTATGGAATGAGAAATGCGAAAAGAGTTTCCAAGAACTTAAGCGAAGATTGACTGCTGCACCAGTATTGACGATTCCCGATCCGACGAAAGAATTTGTCATCTACAGTGATGCATCCAAACAAGGTTTGGGATGTGTATTAATGCAAGAGGTCAAAGTAGTTGCCTATGCTTCGAGACAGTTGAAACCGCACGAGCTGAACTACCCTACTCATGATTTGGAATTAGCAGCAGTAGTTCATGCCTTGAAGATTTGGAGACACTACCTTTATGGAGGTAAGTGTGAAATTTATACATGTAATACCCGTTATTTTTATCCCCGGAAATTTCTATTTTTGGCGGAAGTCTATTTTGACGACTTGCTTGGGACCGTTTCGTCATCCTGAGAATGATTAATTCTACACTTTTTGTCATCCGAGTTCGTTTCGGTATCGTTCTGTTGAATTCCGTGTCCTTAATCGACTTTTTCACGTGGGAGTTCGACTTTGTTAGATCACCATTAATTTTTAGTAACTCCAAAAATTCTGAATCTTTGCAATATTATAGAGCATCGAGTTAGCTTTCCAATGGTTCAAACGGTGAGTCAATCGGAGTCCGGACGAGAGAGTTATGGTCGTTTTAACTCACCCGCTCGTTATTGGCGATCACCGCCGGCCGAACTCGGCCGTGTCGTCGACACGGCCCGTGCATTTCGTCCGGAAATGCCGGAGTTTCGTCGACTGCACTCGGCCGTGTCGCCGACACGGCCCGTGCCGTACTCTTCCGGATAAACCTGGAGCATGCCGACACGCCGGCCGTGTCCCGAGGACACGGCCGAGTCATGCCCGATCATTTGTCGGGCGGGTCATTGTCGGAAGGCCCTCGGCGCCGCGACCGTGTCAAGCGGGACACGGTCGAGTCCCCTGTCGGCCAATCGCGTAACACGACCGTGCCGACCGGCACGGGCCGTGTCCGGCAGCCAACAACCCTATAAAAGGCCCTGCAGACGTTTTTCTTGCCATTTTTCACCTTCTTCTTCTCCTCTTCCGTAGCTGGGCGTGTTCTAAGCTTGAAGCCATGTTGTTTAGAAACATATCCATGGAGTTCCTTGGGTTATATCATCAATCATTCGTCCGATAACATCCTTTGATCGAGCGAATCGGCCGATTTTCTAGAAATCTAATTTTGGGGATTTTGGGTATTTTGTTCGATTTCGTCCGTTTAATCCGATTTAACTTAGGATTGTGAAGGATTGATGATTATTTAGATGTATTGTATCATTTTCCTTGTTATCCCATGGTTGGATCGTATCGATTCGTTGTTTTGGTCGAGTTCTTGACCGACGCCTTGAAGGTGTCCGGTAAAATGTCATAGAGGGGTTTTCGGGCGTTCTACGATTATTCTTCCTCGTATGATCGATGATTTATTGAATTTATGTTATTAGGGTCGAATTCTTGTGAAGAACTCGAGTTGAAACCCTTCCGTTCGTTGTCTTCCTCGTGGTTCAAACTTCCCGGTCGAACCGTGTTCTTGGATCTTGATGCGTTTATTAAGGCAAGTATACATTTATGATTGTACGTTCTCGACTTTGAAAGTAAGAAATATTGATGGCATATCATGAACGAACCGTTTTTACGGCATTCATAGATATATTAATTGGCATGTAATGAACGAACCGTTTGTGGCATTCCTACATGTATCGGCGTATGAGGTGAGCGAACCGTTTTGACGGCATTCACATACGTAACGGCGTATGAGGTGAACGAACCGTTTCTACGGCATTCACATACGTCTTATGAGATTTTAGTTATTCGAATACTAGTCTTAAATTGATGAATTGACGGAAATTGATGAATTGACGGATTACATTTACTTTATTGTCGAAGTATTATGTTTCATATTGTTATACTTGCACTAGCTATTCGACGGCTAACCCCTTTATGGGGAAATACGTTTCATGTATTTCAGTTCCAGGAGAGCGGACGGCGGGTACCGGTCGGCATGAAGATGATGGGCAAGTGTGATCTGTGTCTTGTCTCGGTTATCTCTTTTGGTTTCCTCCATTCGGTGTTGTTGTCTTGGAATGGATTTTTAAATACTCGAGTATTGTATTTCGATTTCCTTGATGTTCGGCTGTGTTGCCGAGGTATTGATTTGTGCGGTGATGTATATGGTTTCATTGTTTATGGTTTCGAATACCATTTGAATATTCTTTCTTTCTATTGTATGAAGACAATATCGGTCAAGTATATAGTTCCGCGTATGTTTAGCCTTGTGGGTCCCACGGCGGGGCTCACGGCGCCGTAATATACCCTGAATAACTTGGGGGTGTTACGAATATGGTATCGAGCTTAGGTTTATGGATACCTAGGCCGTCGGTCTTTTGGGTCGATTGAGTCGGCATTTGCCCACGATATCACTACTCGCCATCATCACAGTGCGACCGGTACTTGTAAGTCCTCTCACTCTTCTTGTATTTTTCTTAATCGTTTCGTTTATAGCTTGGTATTCTTGGGAATTGGTCACTTCGGGAATGTGCGATTTGGATTATACTTACGCACGTATGTGCCTTTCCGAATTAATGATGAAAGTAGGAAGAATCTTGGCCGTGGTAACTGACGTGAACTCTTCATTGAGATTTTGTTAAATTGCTAATTGCGATATTGGTGTGTAACGGTATTATGTTGAGACTTTGTTTAGAGTCGCATGCTAGTATCACGGAGATCTTCGACTTCCCTGACCTGTAAGTATGTTGTTCGGATTATTCGATAATTCTGGGTTATCTTGGTGATTTTGGATTTTCCGTTGAAATGTTTGTGCGAGTGATTGCAAGTTTCGAGGACGAAACTTATTTTTAAGGGGGGTAGAGTGTAATACCCCGATTTTTCGGATATTTTTTTTCCGTTTATATATTGGATATCGTGGATGGTTAATTATGCTCGAGGACGTTGTGAACGTTGAAAATGTTATTGAATTGAGTATATGTATTGATTTTGCCGTATGCTCGTATTTGGTATGTCATGACTTGACAGAATTGTTGAAATTGGCTAAGTATGGAATTATTACGTACGTTAATGAG